>JANHMN010000035.1:0-24518 GCA_030674055.1 Rhabdomys pumilio | reverse complement strand
GAGAGAGAGAGAGAAAGAGAGAGAGAGAGAGAGAGAGAGAGAGAGGCTGGGCCTGCCATCGGTTTTTAAAACCTCAAAGCCTATTCCTAGTGACACATTTCATCCAAAAATAAATACCTACTCCAACAAGGCCATACCTTGTAAACTATTAAAGTAGTACCACTCTTTGATGACTAAACATTTAAATATGTGAGACTATGGGGACATTCTTTTTCAAAGTAACAGCATCTATATTTACTAGAGATTTGTTTGTTGTCAAGTTTAGGTATTATTGCATTGTGTTTGGATAGGATTGATCTATCTTAGAGAGACTTTTAGGTGCTGCCATGTAGAATGGGTACTCTTTGGTGTTTGGGTACAATAATGTATGTTAAGTCCTTTTGATATGTGGTGCATTTAATTCTGATGTTTCCCTGATTATTTTTTTTGTTCAAATAACTTTTCTATTGTGACAAGTAAGGTATTAGAATCATTTACTATTAAAGGGTTTTGATCTGTGTCTTTAAATACAGTAGCCCATTTTTATTTATTTAAATACAATAGTAGAGGGTATAGAGTGTATATTTTCAGAATAAAACCTGTCTTCTTGGTTAAATGTTCCCTTGATTAGATGAATTATTCTTCTTTATTCTCATTAGTTTTAGTTTGATATTAGGATAGTGAACTTTGCTTGCTTCCTGGTTCTATTTGTTTGGTAGACTTTTGTTTATTCTTTTACTCTAAGGAAGTATGTTTTCTTATTGATGATAAGTACAATGTAAAACATATGTTAGTGTCATTGGAAGTGATGCAATCATCAGTCTCTGAAAACTTGCACAATATTAAAATTACCAATTGTAATTCAATAAACATGAAATAAATGGTCAATTAAAATGAATAAACTGGAAATGCTATAGAATGTGACATCTTACTAGTAAAGGATATGAATTTAAATATAATTCAGAATTATAAGATATTAAGAATATACTCAAAGTTATTTCAGGGGCTAGAACAATGTCTCAGCACTGAAGAGACTGTAGTTCTCTTGCAGAAGACCTGATTTCCATTCCAATTCTATATTAGGCAGATAACAAAGACCTATAACTCCAGCTCCAGTGTATTCTACACTCTTTGTCTCTGCAGACATCTATACTCACATGTGCATACTCACAGGCACATAGACATACACATTTAAAAATAAATACATATGAATACATTAATAATTTAAAACTTTGAAGCTATTGACCTCATATTGTAGCCCACTTAATAGTGTCCAAAGAAGTACTGACTCTGAATACTATTGAAAGTAAGGAAACAGAATTATAGACTCCCCAGAAAAAAAATAAAATTTCAAGACAAAGGAGGGAAAAAAGCTATTTTGCTGTTGGAATTATGCCAACAAGGTTCAGTGAGATATCTAAGCAGGTAATGATGCCTGCTGCCAAGCCTGATAGCCTGGCTTTCATCTCCTGAATCTATATGGAGAAAATCTGATTTCCCATGAATTGCTTTCTGCCCTCCTCATGTGAGCTGCGACGTTTGTGCATGTGTAGATAAGATCAAGTTCCTGGGTATTTCTTTCTTCCAAGATTCAAACATTCCATCCTGCAGAAAAGATTCTTAAGCCAGAGGGTAAACAACTCAAAATAGCTTCTGAAATTCCTGAAATTGATGAGATTCTTAGTCCCTTTCTTCCCAAGAGTAAATAAGACATACAATAAAGAAGATTCTGAGACCATAAACCTTGCCTGGAAGAAGCAGAAACCAGTGGAGCTGCCTGAAGAGATTTAAACCAAGTCAATTTAGCTTTGAGCTGACTGCAGGCTGTGAAATGTGCAGGTTATCAGCTTTTGTGAGCTATCTCTAGTGCTGGGATGCCTTTGGTGATGTAGTTGTTTTTGAGGCATTTCTACTCTTGTGAATAATTGCTTACCTATATTTCTGTAGCCCCAATAAAATTCATTGGTTCATCAAATTGAACTTTAGTACTACCCATACTTTGGTCTGTATGGGATTTCTGCCTGGGGAGAGTAGATGTGTAGGTTGCATCTCCTGAGTAAAAATATTGGCACAAAACACACATATGAGACAAAACAAATACATTTTAGTAAAAAAAGTAGAAGAAAAATCTTATCCCAGTAACAGAAATTCTAGAAATGGCATCTTTAATTGATTAAGTACCAGATGTGAATTCAATTGTCTGCCACTGACACACTAAAAAATTAAGGCAAATATCTGACTAGGAAGAACAAGAAAGAAATATGTTAATTATAATTGTGACTAAATTTGAACATATATTTAAATAATTATATTTAAATTTTTATTAGTTACAATATGAAATATTTGCATGTGGAACACATATATGCCTTTATAAAGGATCTGCATCTAAAAATCCACTTGAAGAAGCTGTGAAAATACAGACCAATGTTGAAGTTTCTAAGGTAATGAAACAAAGTAAAACCTGAGATTCAACAACAAAAATGTTTCTATGTTTGATGAGATATTATGTTTTGAGAATATTCTGTGTTAAGTTTCATTGTTGTCTTCTTTGTCCATGAGAAGAGATTTAATTTGTCAAATGTACGTTCTGCAAGTATTTTCCCATAACTTTTGATAGTCTACCTTTGTTCAATTGTCATCATCATATTCAACTTTTAAATTTTTGTACTTAACCATTTTAATATTTTAATCAGTGATGATGAGTGTCCGGGTTTCTTCAAATATTTATCAGGAAGATAAATAGGATGAGCACAAGGAGATAGTAATGGTGTATCGCAGAAGTTATATCTGACAATTCAGTGAAGGTTACATTAGGAATAGTTGTAGTACTCTTGCCAGTCTCACAGTCTTTATTTTTATTTTTTTCTATATCTCACTCAGCAGTGACTTTTCATGTCTTAACATGAAACAGGAGCATTAGATATAAATTTTAATCATCTTTGTTCCCAAGAGGACTCCAAACAAAACTAAACCTGTGAAAATATCAGAACTTATTTTTTTTTTAAATTTTCTCAATTAGTTCTATTGTACATTTTTTTCCAGTATGCTACACTATTAGAACTACAGAGAAAATTCATGGGTTCATAGAAGCTTGAAATGTAAACTATTGTGAGAATGATATTTGATCAGTTGGTTTAAAGTTAATAGTAATGAGATTGGGTTATGGACCAATAAACTATGTGGCATATGCCAAATTTAGCTAATCATTTCATCATTGAATAACCAGATGAATCAGCAAAGATATATATCCGTCTGACTACTTGTAGCCCACTCTTAATATAAAAATTTTAAAGATTACTAAGTATTTGTGTCATGCAGCCTCGGTTCATACCAAATGACTATACTGGGAGATGAGTATGGGAGAATGGGAAATCATGGGGAAAAGAAAGTCACCTTAAGATATGCTTTTGAAAGGGATATTGAGAACCTAGTCTTTTATTTCTTTATTTTGATAATACTTTGCTATTATTAGATAAGCAGCTTTCTTTCTTCATGATGCTTCAGTATGAAACCAAAACTACCTTGTTAAGTAACTTTGAAATAATAAGCCTAAGTATGTGTTTTGGTCTTTTAGGTTGACTTTACTCAGATCTTTGTCAGGTTGATGAAAAGCCATTAACATAATTGTCTTCTGAAACAGTGTAACTGAGTTTTCCTGATACTGGATAATTTTCAAGTTGAAATTATACTTCTAAGTGTGGATTAGGTACACAACAAAAGAAAAGAAAAATGCAAAATAGCACTTGGTTAACAAATTCCTCGTGTCTGAAATGATTTATTTTAGGATCCACCTCTTGGTAGAGGAAAGACTCATATTTATTTTCAGATCTTCAAATCCTAGTGAGATGTCTAAAATATAACAAACACACCACAGATATTTATTTATTCAGTGGCATACATCAGAAGAGTTTGCTTGGTTATTTTGTCAAAAATTAAGCTCTAAATGACTACAGAAACTTCACATCTTTAGACTTACTGCAGTAAGGAGAACATTTTGACACAGTGTTAGAAATATATCAAAGTGAGTTAATTGAGAAGGCTCTTTTAGAGATCTCAGGTAGATGATTCTAAAGCAGGTCTTGAAATCTGGAGAGATGGCTAGAAATGGGCATAGTTTATGATATTGGAACAGTGTGGTAAAGAATTAATATGAGTGTTAATGAGTGAGCAGCTGATTCTGCTTATGAATGTTTTTCAGCAAGTATTTCTTGATTCCAGATTTAAATTAATTTTGCTTGGTATGGCTGGACCACCCAGTGCTCTCAGGGACTAGACCACAAACCAAGGAGTGTTCAGGGATTGATCTATGGCTCCAGATATATTTGTAGCAGAGATTGGTCTTATCTGTCATCAATGGGAGGTATGTCCCTTTCTCCTGTGGAAGTTTGATACCCCAGTGTAGGAGTATTCTGGAGTAGTGGGTTGGAAGAGGGTGGGTGGTTGGAAGACACACTCGTGGAGGCAAATGGGAGGGAGTAGAAGGCAGATGTGGGTTGAGGGCTTTGTGGAAGGGAAATTGGGAAGTGGGATATCACTTGGGATGTAAATGAATAGTATGATTAATGAAAAAAATAAATTTAAAAAAAGAAAACAGGAAAAGTTTTACTGACTCATGTACTAATATGGAAAAAGAAATGGTATTAGTTATGGCAATTAAAAATTCTGTGAAGAGTAACTAAACTTTCAGAGAACTAGTATTAATGAGAAAACTTATCATAATGAGATAATGCTGTTAGAATGTACTACAAATAAATTAATTTATCAATGAAAATAACTCAATTACTTTTAAATTTTCATTTCTATACATTTATTTCCTATTGTCCTAAGAGTACTTGGATGCATTGAAAGAACAATCACATTTTTTCTCATGTATTCAATAATTTTGTAGCAGTTTAATTAATGTTTGTTACTGAAGAGCTTTTTTAAATATTCTATTTTATTTTCACTTTATGCACATTGGTATTTTGCCTGCCTTCTCTGTGTGAAGGTGCCAGATGCTCTGTAGTTAGAGACAATTGTGAGCTGTTATGTCGGTGCTGAGAATTGAACCCAGGGTCCTCTAAGCCATCTCTTCTGCTCCAGCACTGAAAAGTTTTAAAATATGTTATTTGCCTCTCATTTTTTCCATACTTTATGGAAGGCAGAAAGAGATGATTTTGATTTTTATCTGTTTACTAATAGTAATCTATTTGTTAATTGAATCAATTCAAATGTTAGTTCAAACGTTGATAGTTTATCACTTGGTTAATTATGTCAGACTTTAATTGCAATATCAAATTTCTCGTTGGCTACATTTCTATGATCTAATTTTCAGGCTCCTAATTTACTACATTATTATCCCATAGAATCCTTTCTTCCAGAAAATCTATAGACATCACCCATTGATTCTCTGTTGTGCGTTTGTAAATTTATTGTACTTAATGCAATATTAGGAAGAAGAAAAATGTATTATCACTATTGTGTCATATCGACTGAAAAGTTTTGTTAAATTTTAGCTATGGATCTATTTATCCTATTTGTAACAAGCAACTAAACATAATAAAATGCATTATTAAAACAAAATAACATTGTAAAAATAACTATGTTTACAACCAAGTTTTAAATATTATAACCATGTAAATTTAAACAATAAATTTGATTTTTAAGTTTAAATATTTTCAATGTAAACTATCAGATGATTATTTATACCCTTCTAAGATTATTATCTTTCAATTTTATTCTAAGAAAGGAGAAATAAATTAACCGTGTTAGTACATACTCATTTAATTAATTATTACTGTACTGGGGCTTTCTGTTTGCTAATTCTCAGGACCTTTAATCTTTCTTGTTTTATTTGGAAATAGAGTTCCATTGGATTACCTAGGTTGTTCTTGAATTCACTATATAGCAGAGGCAGGTCCTTGGCTTTCACTGATCTGCTCACACTCCCCTAGTACTTGAGAGTGTCTGACTATATCATTTTTGCTTATTATTATTATTATTTTTAGTTATTCATTTTACATCCTGCTCACTGTCCCACTCTTGGTCACCAGTTACTCCTCCCACAATCCTTCCCTGCTAACACTTCCCTTTTCCTCTGAGAAGGTGGGTGCTCCCCCAGGATATCCCACAACACTGGCACAAGAAGTTTCTTCAAGTGTAGGCACATCCTCTCCCACTGAGGGCAGACAAGGCAGTCAAGCTACACAAGAACATTTTCCACAGACAGGCAACAGTTTTTGGGATAGCCCCCCACTCCAGTTGTTTGGGAGCCACATGACCACCAAGCTGCATATATGAGCAGGGAGGTCTAGGTTCAGCCCATGTATGCTCTTTGTTTGGTGGTTCAGATTCTGAGAGCCCCAAGGGTCCAGTTAGTTGATTCTGTTTCTCTTTCTGTTGAGTTCCTGTCCCTTTCGGGGCCTGCAATCCTTCCTTTTATTCTTCCATAAGAGTTTCTAGGGTCTTTATTTCTTCCTGGAGATGCCTGCTACCTCCCCACCCTAGTCAGTTTCAGGTTCCCATTCATTTTCATGACCATCTGGCCATCTCTTCTACCCCTCCTATCATCTCTGACCCCTGACCCAGAACCTCCCCCAATCCCCTCTCCATCCACACTCCCACCCAGTTCCCTCCCACCATCTGCCTCTTATGATTATTTTTTCCCCATTCTATGTGAAGTTCAAGAATCCTCACTTGGTTCTTCTCTCTAGTGTAGCTTCTTTTGTGTTTGTGGAATGTAGCATGGGTATCCTGTATTTTATGGCTAATATCCACTTATAAGTAAGTACATGCCATGCATGTCCTTTTGAGACTGGGTTACCTTACTCAGGATAATGTTCTCAAGATCCATCCATTTGTCTGAAAAATTCGTGATATCATTGTTTTTAAGAACTGAATAGTATTCCATTGTGTAAATAGGCATTGTTTTCTTTATCTATTGTTGAGTTGAGGACCATCTAGTTTGTTTACAGTTTTTGGATATTATGAATTAAGCATCTACAAAGATAGTTGAACAAGTGTCTTTACAGCATGGTAGAGCATCTTTTGAGTATATGCTCAGGAGTAGTATAACTGGTCAGTTTTTTGAGAAACCATCAAACTGAGTTCCAAAGTGGTTGGACATGCTTGCAATCCCGGCAGCAATGCAGGAGTGTTGCACTTGCTTCACATTCTTAACAGCATGTGCTATTTCTGGAGTTTTTGATATTATCCATTTCTAGTGGGTGTAAGATGGAATTTCTGAATTGTTTTGACTTGAAGTTGCCTTATGACTAAGGACTTTGAACATTTCCTTAAGTGCTTCTTCGCCATTTCAAATTTCTCTGTTTAGCTGTCTGCCCATTTTAAATTGGGTTATTTTTATTGTCCGTGTTCAATTTCTTGAATTTCTTATAAATTTTGGATATTAGCCCTCTGTCAGATGTAGGATTGGTCAAGATTCTTTCCCAATATTCAGCATGCCATTTATTCTTATTGACAGTGTTCTTTGATTTGTTACAAGATACCTATACCAATGAGTTCAAGGGTATTTCCCACATTTTCTACCAAGAGATTTAGTGTATTAAGTTTTATGTTGAGGTCCTTGATCAACTTGGACTTGAATTTTATGTAGAGTGATAAATATGGATCTATTTTCATTCTTTTACATGTAGATATTCAGTTAGAGCAACACCATTTATTCAAAATATTTTTTCCTTCTCATTGTATGGTTTTGGCTTCTTTACCAAAACCCAAGTGTTCATAGGTATAAAGGTTTATTTCTGGGTCTTCAATTTGTTTCCTTTGATCAACATGTCTGTTTCTGTACTAATATCATGCAGTTTTTATTACTATTGCTCTGTAGTACATCTTGAGGTCAGAGATGGTGATTTCTTCCAAAGTTGTTTTATTATTCAAGATTGTTTTAGCTGTCCTGGAATTTTTTATTTTTCCATATGAAGTTGAGAATTGCTCATTCAAAGTCTATAAAAATTCTGTTAGAATTTGATAGAGATTGCATTGAATCAGTAGATTACTTTTGGTTCGGTGGCCATTTTCACTATGTTATTCCTGCCTATCCATGAGCATGGAAGATCTTTAAATCTTCTGTTATATCCTTCAATTCCTTCTTTAAGTACTTGAAGTTCTTGATATATATATATATACTTTCACTTGCTTGGTTGCTTGGTTAGAGTTACATCAAAGTATTTTATATTATTTGTGGCTATTGTAAAGTGTGTTGTTTCCCTGATTTATTTTTTGCCTTGTCTATCATTTGTATAAAGGAAGGCTAATGATTTAGTTGAGTTAACTTATTATCCAGTTACTTTTCTGAAGCTCTTTCTCAGTTGTAGATGTTCTCTGGTAAAATTGTTAGAGTCCCTTATATACACTAACATATCATCTGCAAACAGTGATAGATATGTTGCCTTCTTCTTTTCCAATTTGGATATCCTTGATCTTCTTCAGGTGTCATATTGCTCTGGCTAGAATTTCAAGTACTATATTGAATAGATAGGGAGAAAGTAGATAGCTTTGGGTTGTCCCTGATATTAGTGGAATTGCTTTAAGTTTCCTTCTATTTAACTTGATGTTGGCTAGTGGCTTGCTCTGTATTGCTTTGATTGTGTTTAGGTATGTTTCTTGTATCTGTGATCTCTCTACAATTATTAACATGAAGAAATGTTGGATTTTCTCAAAAGCTTTTTCAGCATCTAATGTGATGATCATGTGATCTTTTTTTTTTTTTGCATACAGTTTGTTTATAGGAAGGATTAGGTTGATGGATTTTTGTATATTGAACCATCATTGTATCCATGGGAGGAAGCCTACTTGATCATGTTGGATGATGTTTTTGATGTGTTCTTGGTTTTAGTTTGTGAGTATTTTATTAGAAGGGGGAGGGAGGATGTGATAGGAGTTTTTGAGGTGAAACCAGAAAAGGGGATAACATTTAAAATGTAAATAAATAAAATATCCAATAAAATAAAATTTAAAAATAAAGAGAGGTGGCAAGAGAATGGTGGTCAGCCTAGTTTAGCTCCTCAGAGCAACTTGGTGTGTGCAGAGGTCTCAGCCACCAGCTAACATGGGTGGGGGAATGGAAACTTACTTGTATGGTTCAAGATCTACAAGCCTAATGAAGATAGAGGGAGAAGTAGGTAGAGAATGATGGTTCCTTTGTGATAGTAGGCTTTTTAGGAAAGCTCAGCTTGCTCTTGAGGGCTCAGTGAGAAGAGAAAATAGTGAGTGAAGGAAATTTCACCTGTATGGTTCAGGATCCACAAGTGTGATGAAGTTGCTTAGAGAAGTAGAGGTAAAGTGGAGGCCCCACTGGTATAAGTGGCTGTTCAGTGCAGCTTGACTTGATCTATAGGAATGAAACAGCCTATTCATTACCTCTTGAATATGTCGACAGCAGCTAAATGTTCTACAATTTAATTTGTTGTTAACCTTAACTACTAGAGTTAATGCTATTACAATGATTACAAGTTAAAGACTGATTTCTCATTTTCGATTAATCATGGGGTTTTTGTCAATTCCATACATAAGTACTGTATTTTATATTTCTGCTCTTCCAATTCCTCTGAATGTCATACCCAGTCACTCCAAAATTGATCACTTTTTGTTAATTATTATTTATCTCACACATATAAAAATACATGTAAGGATACAGTATATATCTATTTAGTGTTGTTTATACTTAGAAGTGTTTATGGATCATCAGTTTGAAATGGATAACCTATCTAAGAGCTGTCACCTGGAGAAAATCTTAGCCAGATTTTGCTATTTTGTGGATTCTTTTTCTCCCACCCTTCACCTTTTTAAACTTTTTAGCTCTCTAACACTAGATAGGAGAAAAAAGGATGGAAAGAAAATGGGGTGATATTATCATTAGACAACTTCTTGCTTGTTAAGAACATCAAGTTTATTGGAGCAAGTTTGATCTTCACCATCATGATATCTAATTTCTTCTTTCTTTTTTGGACATGACTAATTAAACCTAAGACCAACAGCAACCAAGAGAAACCAAGAGTAAACACCTACCAACAAACCAACTGCCAATCTACCATCAACCAACCACTGTTCAATCACCAACAACTCACCCAAAACCAACCTCTCAGGGGCCTAGCATTTATATAACCTCTGGAAAGATTCCTGAATTCTAAATGTCACACAATTGTAGAAACTATCTGCAGCTGGCAAAATCATGCTCCTGCCAGATCTAGAGGTAAAACATAGCTGCTGTGGACAATATGAAGCAGCCTCATATTCTATACCTCAGAGTAAAGCAAAAACATACTCATAATATTCTGTTGTTTATTATAAAAGAAACCAAAATGCCCAAGTTATCACTACAAAAAAAATCAATTCTCCCTCTCTCAATAGTCACTGATTGTAGCTTTTCATGTATGTCTATCAGTCTCATTAGCAAACTGACTGGTGGTAGCATTATAAGGTTTTGTTTGGGCCATGCCAGAGACACATCTTTCTTCCAGTACTCAACTGTGCTCAGAGGCAAATCAGATGATTCTAGCCTCCGTCAACCCCATGTTATACACACACTCAAAAAGAGCTTGACTCCCAGGAAGTCTGTCATAACCAGGTTGACAGGAGGGACAGTCTCATGTTAGAGATAGCATGGGAAGTTAACATCAGACATAACCAGATGACAAGTTGTAAGCACAAGAACATAAGCAACAGAAACTAATGCTACTTGGCACCATCAGAACCCAGTTCTCCTACCATAGAAACCCCAGGAAATCCTAACACACCCAAAAAGCAAGATTCTGGCCTAAAATCCCATCTCATGAAGATGATAGAGGCCCTTAAAAAGGACATAAAAATTCCCTTGGTGGGTGAACATCCTCATAGAGGCAGCGAAGGGGGAAATGGGATAGGGGACTCTTGTGTGGGCAGAACCAAAATACAGCAGAACACAGGTAAATAGGTAGAAGCCTGAAGTACATATTGGATAAATTAGAGTTTTCTCAGCAAAGGGTTCTCAAAAAGAGTAAAACTAGATCCCTATCTCTTATTTTATATGATATCAATCAATGTTTATAACACTAGTCCTGACACTAAAAATCAAGAGAAAAACATAGGTAAAACACTTTTAGGCATAAACCATGACTTTCTAAACAAAATTCTAATATCTAAAAGACTAAAACTAAGAGCTGACAAATGGTATTACAAGAAGTTTAAAAGCATCTGTACAACAACAACAACAACAACAAAATAATTGTTTAAGTGGAAATGCAGCCTTCAGCATGGGATAAAATCTTTGCTAGCTATAATGGGACAGAATATTGTTATTTATACATTTCAAAACACTAATTACAAAGAAACCAAAAAAAAAAAAAAAAACCTAAACAATAAATGAGAGAATGGCTCATTCTTTCGTATGCCCTGCTGCCTACTCAGGCCAGATAAGCTGCCAGATACAAACCCACATGCCACAGACTGCTTGCCTCCTAGGAGGTCCAGCGTAACCAAAAACAAAGAGTTCAGCTGATACAGGGCCCATCTACCCTACCAAGCACCACCTTCTTACTGATCAGCTTCTTTACCCAGACCAGATCAGGGGGTCTGATACCCTCCCACATTCCACAGCCTGTCTGCCTCCCAGGAGGCCCTAAGTAACAAGAATCAAATCCTGCCTGTCTCCCAGAAGAACCATAGTAACCAGAGACACAAGAAGCCTGCTCTAACTAGAGATACAAGAGGCCCAACCTTACCAAAGCCAGCACTGCCTGCCTCTAAAGAGACCAGATCTACCAGCCTCCTATGAGGCCAGCTCAAGTCAGAGACATCCAGGTCAGTTAATACCAGAGATAACTAGATGGCCAGGTGCAAGTAGAGAATTATAAGCACTAGAACTCAAAGCAATCCAGCACCATGAGAACCCAGTTCTCCACCATAGCAAGCCTGGATACCCCAACATGCTGAAAAAGCAAGATAATGACTTAAAATCCCATCTCATGAAGATGATAGAGGCCTTTAAGAATATAAAGAACTCACTCAAAGGAATAAAAAAAAAAGATAGGCAAACAGATAGAAACCCTTAAAGAAGAAACAAATAAATCCCTTAAAGAAATACAAGAAAATATAATTAAGCAAGTGAAGGAATTGAGCAACACAATCCAAGAACTAAAAATAGAAATAGAAACCATAGAGAAAACACAAAGAGAGCCAACCCTGGAGATGGGCAACTTAGGAAAAAGATCAGAAACTATAGATGCATGCCTCACCAACAGAATACAAGAGATAGAAGAGGAAAATATCAGGAGTAGAATATACCATAGAAAACACTGACACACCAGTCAAAGAAAATACAAAATGGAAAAAGCTCCTAACCCCAGATATCCAGGAAATTCAAGACACAATGAAATGATCAATCCTAAGAATAATAGGACTAGAAGAGGGTGAAGAATCCCGACTCAAATGGCCAGAAAACGTCTTCAAAAAAGATGTTCATACAAGAAAACTTCCCTAATCAAAATACTAAATACACAGAAAAAATAAAGAATATTAAATGCTGTAAGGGAAAAGGCCAAGTAACATATAAAGGCAATCCTATCAGAATCACACCAGACTTCTCAAAAGAGACTATAAAAGCCAGATGGATATCATCTAAAAGTCATCCAGACCCAAAGAGAACACAAACACCAGCCCAGGATATTATACCCAGGAAAAATCTCAATTAATATAGATGGAGAAACAAAGATATTCCAGGAAAAAAACAGACTTAAACAATATCTTTCTACTAATCCAGCCCTACAGAGGATACTGGAACAAAATCCTCAATACAAGAAAGGTAACTACAACCAAGAAAACAGAAGTAGTTGAACATTTTACAACAAACTCCAAAAAAGAGAATTATACATACATAATATCACCTCCAGCAACAAAATTAAGGGTAACTAACAATCATTTGTCTTTAATATCTTTCAACATCAATGGACTCAACTCCTCAATAAAAAGACACAGGCTAACTGACTAGATATGTAACCATCATGCAGCATTTTACTGCATAGATGGAACACATTTCAGAGACAAAGACAGACACTACCTAAGAGGAAAAGGCTGAAGAAAAGCTTTTCAAGCAAATGGTCATAAGAAACAAGCTGGGGTTGCGATTCTAATATCCAATAAAATAGATTTTTCAACCAAATGTTTATCAAATGAGATGAGGGACATTTAATATCCATCAAAGAAAAAGACCACTAAGAAGAAATCTCAATTATGAACATGTGTCCCAAATACAAGGGCATGCACTTTCATAAAAAAAAAAAATTGCTAAAGCTCAAAGCACATATTGAACCTTATACAATAATAGTGGAAGACTTCAATACTCCACTCTCACCAATGGACAGTTCTTTGAAGCCAAAGCTTAACAGAGACAATGAAACTAATAGAAAGTATGAACCAAATGGACATAACAGATAACTACAGAACATTTCACCCCCGAACAAGGGAATGTACCTTCTCCCCAACAACTCACTGAATCTTCTCCAAAACTGACCATATAATAGGACATTAAAGGAGCCTTAACAGATATGAGAATTTTGAAATAATTCCAAGCATTTTGTCATATCCCCATGGGCTAAGGCTAGACTTTAATAAGAACAAAAACAACAGAATGCCCAAATACTCATGAAAATTAAAAAATCTCTTTGCTCAATGATAATTTGGTCAGGGAAGAAATACAGAAACCAAGGACTTTTTAGAATCCATTGAAAATGAAGACACATCATACCTCAAGAAGATTGAATGGCAGGGAATTATCAAACTCAGGGCTGAAATCAACCAAATAGAAATGAAAAGAACTATACAACTAACCAACAAAATTAATAGCTGGTTCTTTGAGAAAATCAACAAGATAGATAAACTCTTAGCTAAAATAACTAAAGGGCACAGAGATAGTATCCAAATTAACATAATCAGAAATGAAAAGGGAAAGATAAGAAGAGAAACTCAGGAAATTAAAAAACTCAGAGGATCCTGCTACAAAAACCTATGTTAAACAAAACTGGAAAATCTAGATGAAATGGATTATTTTCTAGACAGATACCAAGTACCAAAGAAAATCAGGACCAGATAAACTGTCAACCCAGACCTATAACTGCTAAGGAAATAGAAGTATTCATTAAGTCATTTAAACAAACAAAAAAAGCCCATAGCTGGATGGCTTTAGTGCAGAATTCTACAAGACCTTCAAAGAAGATCTCATACAAATACTTCTCAAACTATTCCGCAAAATAGAAACAGAAGGAACTCTACCTAATTTGTTCTATGTATCCAGTCACACCAATACCTAAACCAAAAAAAGAGAACTTCAGACTAATTTCATTTATGCATATTGATGCAAAATACTCTATAAAATTCTCTAAAACTAATTCCAAGAACACATCAATAATATAATGTACCACAAAAGTAGTCTTCATTTCAGTTATGGATCGATGGTTCAATATACTGAAATACAACAATGTTATCTACTATATAAACAAACTCAAAGAAAAAAATCACATGATCATTTCATTAGATGTTGAAAAAGCATTTGACAAAATTCAATACCCCTTCATGTTAAAAGTCTTGGAAAGATAAGGAATTCACGGCTCATTCCTAAACACAATAAAAGCAATATACAGCAAATCAACAGCCAACATCAAATTAAATGGAGAGAAATTTGAAGCAATCTCACTAAAATCAATATAATACTTGAAGTTTTAGCTAGAGCAATTAGACAACAAACGGAGGTCAAAAGAAAACAAATTGGAAAGGAAGAAGTCAAGATATAACTATTTGCAGATGATATAATAGTATACACAAATGACCCCCCAAAAAAATCCATGAGAGAACTCCTACAGGTGACAACTTCAGAAAAGTCTCTGGATATAAAATTAACTAAAAAAAAAAAAAAATCAATATGTGGCTGTCCTTGTCACGATCTCGCCAGCAAGAACGGACTCAGACAACAGGATTCTTCTACAGCAGGCTTTTTTGCAGCCAGAATGGAAGGGAAGACCCCGATAGCAAAGGGAGACATCCTTAAATACCTATTAGGTCGGCGTGTTGGCGTGTACCTCTGTGATTGGCTAGCAGAGCTTAGGAGAATATGACGTCTCGGGATGCGTCACATGTAGGCTGGTTCAAGGGACTCTGAGCATGCTCTGAACACTTGTTTACTAGTTAAGCTGGATGAGTCCGGGCTGATGTCGGCACCATCTTCCAATGGCGGTGGTGTGATAGTGCGTGATGACATTGGCGCACCACATCAGTAGCCTTCCTCTACTTGAAAGATAAACAGGCTGAGAAAGAAATTAGGGAAATGACACTCTTCACAATAGTCACACATAATATAAAATACCTTGGTGTGAATTTAACCAAGCAAGTGAAAGATCTGTATGACATGAACTTCAAGTTTCTGAAGAAAGAAATAGAAGTAGACCTCAGAAAAGAGAAAGATCTCCTATGTTCAAGATTGGTAGCATAAACATAGTAAAAGTGGCCATCTTACCAAAAGCACTCTACAGATTCAATGTAATCCCCAACAAAATTCCTACTCAATTACTTCACAAAGATAGAAAGAACAATTTCCAACTCCATCTGCAATAACATAAAACCCAGGATAGCAAAAACTATTCTCAACAATAAAAGAACTTCAGTGGAATCACCATCCCTGATGTCAAGCAGTAGTATGGAGCAATATTGATAAAATTCTCATGACATTAGTACAGAGACAGACAGATAGATCAATGGATACAACTGAAAACACAGAAATAAACCCACACACCTATGGTCACTTGATCTTTGACAAAGAAGCCCAAACCATCCAGTGGAAAAAAGACAGCATTTTTAACAAATGGTGCCAGCCTAACTGGAGGTCTGCATGTAGAAGAATGCAAAATGATACATTTTGACTCATTGTACAAGGCTCAAGACCAAGTAGATAAAAAATCTCCACATAAAACCAGATATGCCAGACGAGAAAGCAGAAAAGGTACAGAAATACTTAGGCACGGGGCAAATTTTCCTGAACTGAATACCAATGATCAGGCTTAAAGTTCCACAATTGACAAATGGGACCTCTGGAAACTAAAAAGCTTGTGGAAGCCAAAGGACACTGTAAATAGGATAAGTACGATAAATCTCTGTCAACCTACAGACTGGAAAAAACATCATTACCAACCATACATCTGATAGAGGGCTAATATCCAAAATATACAAAGAATTCAAAAAGTTAGACTCAAGAAAACCAAATAACCCAATTAAAAATGGGGTACAGCGCTCAAGAGAGAATTCTCTAGCATGGAATGTTGAATGGCTGAAAAGCACCTAAAGAAATGTTTAACATTCTTAGTCATCAGAAAAATTCAAATCCAAACTACCCTGAGATTCCACTTTACACCAGTCAGAATTGCTAAGATCAAAAAGTCAGGTGAGAGCAGAAGCTGGTGAGGATGTATAGAAAGAGGAACACTCCTCCATTGCTGGTGGGATTGCAAGCTGTTACAACCACTCTGAAAATCAATCTGGAGCTTCCTCAGAAAATTGGAAATAGTTCTACTTGAAGACCCAGCTATACCACTCTTGAGCATATTCCCATAAGATGTCCCATCATGCCACAGGGGCACATGATCCAGTATGTTCATAGCAGCCTTATCTGTAATAGCCAGAAGCTGAAAACAAAATATGATTCATCATATAACAAGAACATGTGCTCCACTATGTTCATAGTAGCCTTATTTACAATAACCAGAAGCTGGAAATAACCCAGATGTCCCTCAAAAAATGGATACAGAAAATGTGGTATATTGACACAATGGAATACTATTCAGCTATTAAAATTGATGACTTCATAAATTTTGCAAACAAATAGTTTGTACATACTGGTAAGTGGATATTAGCCCTAAAACTCAGAATATTCAGGATACAACTCACAAACCATATGAAACTTAACAAGAAGAAAAGTCCAAGTATGAATGCTTCAATCCCACTTAGAATCTAGAACTACATGATTATGGGAGGCAGAGCAGAGGGAGGGAGAGATCTGGGTGAGAGAGAGAGCAGGGGAAGTGAAAGGGGGCAGCATAAGGTCTGGATAGCAACAGGAGAGACATCCAGATGGCCAGGAATATAAATGGAAATATGTAGCAGTGGGAGGGTGGGTAATGGGAAGTAACCACTGCAATGTCCCATATGCCAGGGATGTGATAAGCTCCCAGGATCCAATGGGTATGACACTAATAGAAATACCCTATAGATAGGAGATATAACCTGAAAAGACCACCCCCAGTAGATAGACATCACCATAGTGGAGGGATGGGATGACCCATGCATCTTAAAATCATTAATCCTGAATTGTTCCTGTCTAAAGGAAATGCAGGGACAAAAAATGCAGCAGAGACTGAAGGAAAGGACATCCAGTGACTGCCCCTAGTTGGGTTCCATCTCATCAACAGACACCAAATGTAGAAAATATTGCTGATGCCAAGAAGTGCTTGTAGACACAGCCTAGTAAACCTGTCCTATGAAAGGCTCTGCTGGCACCTGACTAAGTCAAATGCAGATACTCAAAGCCAACCATTGCGCTGAGCCCAGGGACCCCAATGGAAGAATTAGAGCAAGGGTTAAAAAAGCTGAAGGGGATTGGAACCCCATCAGAAGAACAAAAATATCAACTAATTAAACCCCTTAGAGCATCCAGATACCAAAACACCAACCAGAGTGTATACATAAGTGGGTCCATGGCTCATGGTACATATGGAGCAGAGGACTGCATTAGCTGGCATCAGTGGGAGGGGAGGTATTTGGTACTGTGAACTCTTTTGCTCCAAAGAATAAAAATCCTACAGAGGTGAGGCATGAGTGCATAGGTCAGTGGGGGAGCACCCTGTGAGAAGCAAAGGGGAGGAGGGATGTGGTGGGGGGTTGCAGAGGAGAACGAGGAATGGGAACAACATTTGAAATACAAATAAAATAATGAAAAGAGCTAATTCAAAAAAAGAAAAAAAAAGTAAAAGTTTTGTTTGGGCGATCCTATTTGTTATGATAACATGGTAGCAGCATCCCTGTAATGTCTATTATCTGACAGAAGGCATATTCATCTTCTGACTTTTATAATCAAACCACCATGTTCCCTGATTTTTAGCTGAATGAGCTGTCTTATAGTTTCTCCAATTGGGTCTGGGTATTTCAAGTAACTTTTCCTTTGAATTTTTACCTGTTGCAGATCTCTGTAATGGTCTCCATCTGCTGAAAAAAAAATAAAGTTGCATTAAGGAAGAGTGAGACCTATACTTATCTATATGTATAAGGGTAATATTTAGAATGCATTTAGGAAATAATCTGGTTTTTGAAATTGGCATCAATAGTTTCTTCTGTAGGGTCCATATCATTAGCAGCCATGAGTAGTAAACTTAGCTTACAATATTAGCCAAGAACTCCCTTCTATTGAGCAGGCAATATGTGCAGTTTGACAAATGAAGATTATCTCTCATATTCAGGTATTAGTATTACACTATTGGTGATACTTTACTGGGTCAACCGCTGTTGTGGTTCATAGGCTATGCAGCTGGGTAGGACAGTTGATTTCTTTTGTCCCATAGCAGCTTGCATAGCATCTAAGGATTAACTCTAAATAGATTGACTTTATGTCACAGAAAAGGACAGTAATTTAAGTAATAACTTTTATACACCTAACTTCTAAAATTTCTATAAAACTTGGGTATAAATGTGAAGATTCGAAAAATTAGTTCCCTCAAATTTCATAGTACGATGGGAAAACTCAAAACTCAGAAACATACCATTCTTACATTACTGTTTACTAAAAATAATACAAATGAATTGTTAATTACTTAAAAAGTTGAATATGATAAGGTACAAAATATTCTCAAACACAAAAAGGTTATCAACATGAAGCTGGATATATTATCATCCAGTAATGGTTTGTTCATTAGCTTAGATGTTCTTCAAGCTCTGAAATTTAGAGTGATGCAGGTTTCCATTAAATAATCATAACAATGTTCATCCATAATTGATTTAGTCAACATCCCCTGGCCAGTTTCTAGAGAGCTGAGGATGGAACTAAAATTTCCAAGATTCTTATTAATTGTATGACTTTGTGATGAAAGTGACATGGGACCTTTTTAGGAGAAGGAAGAAGTTGGTGAGTGTGTGAGGGGAATAATACAAGATTGGGGTGAATGTGACTATAAACAAATTTATGATATTCTCAAAGAATAAGTTCATTTTTTCAAATCCTTAAAAATAACCAGATCTTGCCTTTTAGCTCTCTGGTGCTAATAGTGGTCTGTTAAGAAAAGGCCACTCCTACCATTTTTTATCACTCATAAAATTTCAAGTGTTTTGAAAAGTTGATCAGAAGAGCTAGAAATAAAGTTCAAATAGTGTTCCTTTTCCCCATTCATATATTTATTTATTTTTACTTCCCAATATCTACCCCCTCTCCTTCTAGCCCCTACCTCAGACAGCCTCTCCCATGTCCCCCTTCTCGGCTTCTCTGAGAAGGGGGTGGTTACTTTTTGGTACTAGTGACCCTGGCACCTGAAGTCACTGCAGAACTAGGTGCATCCTCTCCCACTGAAACCAAACAAGGTGACATATTTAGGGGAACTGGATCTACAGGTAGGCAAAAGTGTCAGGGTAAGACCTTGCTCCAACTGTTGGGGGAACTGCATGAAGATCAAGTTGCATAGCTTCTATATGTATGTGGTGGGAATAGTTCCAGCCTGTGCATGGTCTTTACTTGCTTGTTCAGTCCCTGGCAGACCAAAAAGTTGAAGGTTAGTTTCCTCTGTTGGTTTTCTTGTGGAGTCCCTATCCACCCTGGCTTTCTCAATTTTTGCCGAACTCTTTCACAAAACTTCACAAACTCCATCTAATGTTTGGCTGTGGGTACAAAATTAAACATACATATCTATGGACACTTGATTTATGACAACAAATTTAAGCACCATATAATGGATAAAGAAACCATCTTCAACAATCGACGCTGGTTTAACTGGATGTCTGCATGAAGAAGAATACTAATAGTATTGTTTTAAAATTAATTAACTAATTTTAAGACAAGGTTTTACTATCTACTATTTGGTGGATAGAAGCCCACTAAGTAAACTAAGGTGGACTTGAACTCAGAGATCTGTGTGCCTCTGCCTCTAGAGATTACTGAGAATAAGTGTGTATCACCATATCCAGTCTTCAAGTAGCATTATTATAATTTATATTACATTACTAAAAATATATACAAATACATATAATAATATTTTATTGATGTTAAATGCATGTTTCTTTCACATATGGAAATGATAGACTTCAGTTTTGAAACTGTAAAACAATTTTCTCCTTGTAGCTAGACCATGAGACCCTTTCAGAACTCCTGTACCACAAATTCTGTTATTGAAGCCCATGTACCTATTATAGAAGCAAGTACATTGTAGATTTTTGCAGATGCTCACATGTATCACATAAGTTTTGTTTCAGTAAATAGTGGTCATGAAACAGATCTCTTTACTCTCTATAGAGTTAACCTATGGCATTTAGAAATCACAGCTAGAAGTTTTCATATTATGGATATTAAGCCTGAAATCAAAGAAAAACTGATAGATATCATCAGCTCCCAAAGTTCTGCCCACACTAGAACATTATGTTTGTCTACAGAAGCAAAAAAGAAAGGGATTCTCAGGCTGTATGATATTTACTCCACATCTTCCCTGTGTGGCAGGCATTTCAAATTTCAATTTGACAGAGTCCTACAATAACATTAGAGTGTTTGGGTAGAAACACTCTGAAGATGGTACACTGAACACCTCCAGAGAGAACATTGAACCTGCAGGTAGCTTAGTCAGGAGAAATTTATAAAAACTGGAGGGGATAAAGAGAATCCTCCACCCCAAGACAAAACTCTTGAAAGAGGCTTAAATTTTCAAAAAAAAAAAAAAAAAGCTGTTGCTTATGGAATTTCAGAAACTAGTCAACCTCCACCATATGCCCTGGAACTATGAGGTCCTAAAGCTGGCAATCAAATTTGTCTTTGATCCTGTAGTTTGTCTCAAAAAGTACTTGCTGGGCCTGCTGAAACCAGATCCTCCCTTCTCACTACAATCTGCTACAAAAACTATTCCAGAATCTTGCAATGTTCATTCTCTTGCATCCTTGGATATTGAACCATAGGGTTTAGGAATTCCAATTTCTCAGACCAATAAAGTCCATTTTCCCTGTTTTCAAGTCCAAATAAGTCTACTAATACATCTTCTTCCACTCAAAATTTCTTGAAGGTTAAAGATTCACAAAAATAGTGGGGACACTTTCAACTTCAACAAGATTGTTGACACAATATAGAATACATTATACCAATTATTGATGGCACCTTCAATAAGTATGATACTCAGAAATGATGGCAGAAAAGTATTTTTTCCTGTGTGTCTTAGTTTTTTGCTTATTAAAGAGCTATCTACAAGAAAATGATTAGGCTATAAGAAAACAACATTTAGAACAGAACACTGAATTTGTTTTTATCAGGGCTGAAACTATACACTTCTGTATTGTATTAGACAATTTAAGATGCTATGTTGACACTTTTAAGTTGCTAGAATATCATTTAGCAAATTATAGCATCTATGGATCATTAATATTTTGTGTAATATATTTCAATTAAAATAAAATTAGGTCCTAATTCAGTTGATGCTGTTTTGTTTATGAACAGGAAAGTAAATAATGACAGAGTTGCTTATGAACATTTAATGCAGAAACATCACAGCTATTCTAGAAATAAGCTCACTTATACTTATTTATTTAGCTACAGGCAATCACATATATTCAGATATTGTTTTCAAAGAATTTTAAAACTAAATATCACCAGAATACTTTAGAATTAAATAACTTAAAATTTGGGTTTTAAAGGTGTCAGTATTAATTTCTTCCTATACCATTATGTTGAATATATTAAAATTTGTCAAATTTAGTATAATTTATAATTAAAGAGCCAGAATTCCTAAAAAGTGATTGAACTTGAACATAGAATTAACTAGTCTTTAGTTGCTTAAATCCAATATCATCCATGTCAAGCACTTATAACACTGCTATGTTTTCATATACTGGCTAAGTATATATGATAATGGAAACCAATTAAATTTTATTCTCTTCCATATGCTACTTTGTGCTACTTTTCTTCTATTATATCACTTTTAAAAAATGTGTTATTCATTTTTGGTATGATCCATTGTACTAGCTGTTTTTGTTAACTAGACATGAATGAAGTCATATCTGGGAAGACTCTCAACTAAGGAAATCTCTTTATCAGATTTACCTATATACAAATAATAGTTTTTTTCCTTTTCATTAGTAATTGATGTGCAAGAGCCCATCACATAGTGGACAGTGCCATAACTTGTGAGCTGGATCTGGTTTGTATAAGAAAGCACATTGAGCAATCCAGGAAGAGCAAGCCAGTGAGGAACACTCCTCCCTATGGCTTTAGTTGCTGCTTCCAACTTCCTGACTTCAGTTTCTTTGCCTTAGTAGTGGATTGTAACCTGAGAGTTGTAAGCTAAAGTAAGTAAGTAAGTAAGTAAGCAATAAAAAATAAATAAAATAAAATCACTTTGTAGCTAAAATTGCTTTACCTGTGGAATGTAAAGTAATGTATACTTCACCTCCCAAGACCCCAATGAAAAGGATGGGAATGATTCCATCAGAGTATACTATGGGAGAAACTAACAAATTTTATTTTTATTTTGGTATCCTTACAGAGCCTAGATAAGGAATTACTTAAAGAAATGTGAGAGATGCACTAACAAATACTTGCACTCAAAATGTTTTATTTATCACCAATGAGATTTTTGTTCATATCTAGATTGATGGAACCCCCACTCAAGGCTTCCTTATCCTATATATAAACTAGGCCACACCCCAATGAGGCATTAAACATTATCAGATGGTAGAAGGCTGCTGGATGGGTATTTACATAAGAAGATTGAGCCATATTCTGAGTCATCATGCAAGAGTATGAACCCTCAACTAGCCCAACTAGGAATATTTTGTGAAAGGATATACAGCTCAAATCCTCAAAATAGAAGTAGTGTGGCTTGGAAGACAAATATTCAAGATATCTTTTCTCTTCATGTTGCTTTGAGTCATGTCATTTTATCATGACAATAGAAATTCCTAACTGAGATAGTCATACTCTGCTTAGAGTCTTAGGTGTGGATAAATTAAAAATATACAATCTATGTTCATATATTCTCATAATAAGTTACTTTACAAACATTTAATTACCTAGGCTATGAGAAAATTATATTTTCCTTTATATAAGTAGACAAGGTATAATGATTATAAGTAATCTCTTTTATTTTGTTAAAGTCAGTGGCTTGATAAAAGCTTAAAGTTTTACATCATATGTAAGATATTACCAAGGTAAATGCAAATAATTTATACTTAATTTATTAAAAAAATGAAATTTGAAAGAACATTTGAGAAACCTGATCTTTTTCTCTGTTTCCTCAGACCCAGTACCCTAGGCTTATCCCAATCTCTGAAACAGAAAACTAGCTGCAGCCATCTTTTTACCTTGCCCACATTTCCCATGGATCTCACAGACTCTTCCACTCACAAATTTTTCTCCCTAGACTCATAACTGTATCTAAGTCCTCAATTCTAGGATGCACCTACTGCTAAATCAGGCCATGCCTACCAGAAAAACAGGTGGGCTGCCTAGAGACCATCTCCTCTTCCTCTGTTCCCCTTAGTCTCATTCCTAGATCTATAAAAGAGCAACCTACCTGTGACAGCCTTCCATGAACTTCTGTTCCCATCTCCCGTGGATCCCAATGATGTTTCTTTTCTAACCTTGCTTTACTGACTTGTTGCTTTGTATCCGACTCCAACACCAGCCAGTACCCCACGTTAACCCAAGGGGAGCTCCACCCAGGGCAACAAGTAGGCTCAAATCAGAACCATACCTCTCCTATTGCTTCTAAAAAACAATTTTCTCCTCAGAAACCTTGTCACATCCCCCGATGTGGAGCAGGAAACCTGATGTGGTCTCACTTTTATCATTGACATCAACAAATCACAAAGATGTTCTTCTCCAACCTTTGTTCTCTCAACTTATTCCAGTATCCCAGTATCCAATACCAGCAGGCATTTCTTATGAATATACCAACTGAACAGGCTAGGGTAATGCATAACCATCACAGTCTTAGGAAAAAAACAAAACAACAAAACAAAACAAGCAAACAACAACCACAAATAGAAACCAATGGGAAAAATAAACCACCTATTCCATAAAAGACAAATCCAGAAGTTTCCTCCTAAGTTAAAATCATCCTAAGCCCAAATGATAAGACATCAACATAAAAATACTATTAATAAAAGCCAGGACAAGATATAGCCATTTGAGTCATGCTATCCTACCACAGCAAGCACTGAATAATACATCTTAGCTAAAGCACAAAGACAAGACTTTACAAACAATTATATGAATATGACAGGAGTTACTAAAGAGGAATTAAAAAAAAAAAACCTCCTTAAATAAGTTGAGTAAAACACAAATAAAC
>JANHMN010000034.1:148646-189502 GCA_030674055.1 Rhabdomys pumilio | reverse complement strand
TCTCCCTCTCCCTCTCCCTCTCCCTCTTCCCTCTCCCTCTCCTTCTCTTCCCCTTCTGCTCCCCCTCTCCCTCTCTCTCTACTCCCTCTCCCTCTCCTTCTCCCTCTCTCTCCTTCTTTCTCTCTCTCCCTCTCTCTGCCAGATGTCCCAGATTTCTCTCCTTCTCCCTCTCTTTCCCTCCCTTCTCACCTCTCTCTCTCTTCTCTGACAGATTATAGTCCTTTCAGACAAGATCATTTTACTGACAGATAATTTTTCCACACAGCACAAGAGACTCACTATATACACAGTATACCAAGAATGAACACAAAAGACTAGAGGATTAAGAAAAGTCCTATCCTAAATATGTATAGGAAATAGCCCATTTAGGAATAAGCATAATGTTATGTACACATTACCATGAGATACACCATCCTTCATTTTGCCATTGGTTAGATCTTAGTTAGAGTAATGTTTCTATGTTGCCTTTTCACATTAAAAATATGTTTGTTTTAAGGAATTCCCAGAAGCTACCTGTTCGTGGACATATTAAAATTAATTAGAAATCCCAGGGAAAGGCAACCAAAACCTTTGAAGACCATACAATCATATGTACAAGAGCAGACTTTAGAACTGAGCTTGAGAGTCTACTCTGCCTTTCAGAACCACCAAAACTGAACTAATAATCTTTCATATAAAGCCATGGAAATCTTACTCATGGAATCAAAGGTTGTTTGCACATCAAGATGCAATCGTAGTAGATACAACGTGTGACAACAGATCAACACCAAAGTGACCCGCTTACGCCTTGTGTCACTATTTCTAAATTTTATATCCACCTGACAGGAAGTGATATTAACCCTAAGTGCTAACGTCTTTCAGTAATAAGCATTTTATTTTTTAATGCCTACCAGAGGGAAACAGAAAGAGTTCTTTCTAGCATTTAAATCACATGTGCAGTAGAACACCATCCTCTGGGAGCATGGCTGTGGCCATCCACATCAGAGCAACTGACTGCCCACAGGGATGCCTCCCAACATCAGCCCTGTTGCTGACTCCCCATAGGAGGTTGCTGTGAGTCTTTAGACCTCTATCTGAGACTCCAGGCACTCATTTCTGACCGCTCTCCCACAGGTCTGCAATTCTACCTTCCTCCTCAGCGTCTCCGGAAGTGCTAGCTAATAGAGACAGATTATTAGCCGAAGGAGCTTCTGCTTTCGAAGCTATGAGGAAGCCAGCAAATGTACTACGTATAATATTTTGGAAATGTAAGCTGTTTGCAGGTCACTCATACTCTAATAAATAACCAAGTTCTTATCCATGCTCCTGTAAAAAACAACAATAAACAACAATAAACCCACTGGTTCACCAAGCTGGACTTGGGTGGAATCTTTCCTTGGGTCTGTCACTGATAATCAATTTATGTTGAGGCATTTATTCATGTCTACCCAGGTAAAGTCAATACAACAAAATGAAGAATATTTAATTACATAGTTACTTTGTTCCATTCCTTACACCCAATAAATAATCATTGTGATAGAGGGGAGATAGAATAATTTGAAGTTACTGAGGTTTCATGGGCAGCCAGTTTAAACTGACAGTTAAATGAGTCTATGATCCCTTCCAGTGCATAAGCCCCTTTGCACTTTGTGTGTACTTGTGCATGTGTGTGTGTATGTGTGTATTGTACAAGTATGCGTGCATTGGTGTGATTTCTGTATAGAGGCCCAAGGTTAATGCTGGTGTCTTCCTCAATCTCTCTCTACTTTATTTATCAAGGAATGGTCTTTCACTGAACCCAGAGCTTGCTGCTGCCAAGTAATTCAGCTGGTTATTTTCCCTGTGGATTCCCTGTCTCCACCTCCCCAGTGCTGAGCTTACAGGTGACTGCTGTGTCCGCCTGGCTGTCATGAGGGATCTGAGGTCTGGCTCTTTTGCTGACAACGCAATCACTTTTTTTTATTGAGCCCTTTACGGTTTGTTGCAATGTGTCCTGCACTCCCCAAAGCTGCTGCCACTCCACTGTTATTATCGAACACAGAGCTTGGGAAGTCAGCTCTGAGCCAGTTTCTGTCTATTGCATAGTAGAAGAACCAGAGGGAATTCAAAAAGAATCACACAGGCAAACTCCAATCTTTTTACTTAGTTTCACCACCTAATAATGCTTGGGTTTCCATTTTGATTACTGATGACTCTGTGCCTTCTGTCCACATTAGTCTGTTTTTAAACTGTGGAGTTTTTTCTTTTCTTTTCTTTTCTTTTTTAAATTCACACCTTTATTATAAACTACAAAAATTTTAGAAAATATAAAAAATAATTTCCAAACAGGATTATTTTTCTTAATTGGCCACATTATAATTCAAGCCCCTTTGTCTGGGTTCTTAATGCTAAGCTTAAACTAAAAGAAGACATTGGGCTTCCACACCCACTAGAAGTAAGTGCTGCGACACTGGCTTGGTAGGCTGTCTGTGCCTAGTGGCAGCACCTCTGGCTGTGACCTCCAAACAAGTCAAAGGCTCTAGTCAGAAATCTTCACAGTGCTAACAGAGTTGTCGTACACAGCAAACACCCTAGGACAGGCCTTTAATTTATGCTGTAAATCATTTGGTTCTAAATTAAATTAAATTAAAAAAATTGTTTCTTGGATTTGCAGTTCAAATGCAAACAAATAGGACGTATTTTTGCTGAGGTCTCTGAAGTTTCTGTCTGGCTATGTTGGATTTCAACTGACTGTTTGAAGTCATGGTAAAATAGGATCCTTGTCAGTCAGTAGCTGAATACACCTGTCCCTGAGAAACACCGTAATATCAGCACTGTTGGAGCCCTCGCCTCAGGTAGCCTGGCTGGTACATGTGCATCAGATGGACTCCGCTCCTCGTCTCATGCATCCTGTTAAGACTTCTCAGCCACACTCTCTGTTTCTAATAAAATTAGGGTTCAATCTGTTTATTAGGCCCATCATCTATAAGTTTCAAATTGATTACTTAGTAGACAAAAATCAAACATTAGTATCCGTAGTGAGAGGTATTGGAAGTGGCCTGTGAAAGCTGCCTCCTTGGAGTAGGCCTGCCCTCTTCTAGTGTGCTGTGGACGAACGCCTCCCAAAGAAGAGCCACCAAGCCAGCCTCCATCTGGCCTCTCTTGCCCCAGTACATGATAGGGACCTTAAAACTGGTCCTCCAGAGCTGTGGGTGCAGTGCCAAGGATCCAAAAGAATCAACCCTAAATAAAAGGGCTCAGCACAAGGAGCAGCGGCCTCTGCTGGCTGAAACTGAGACTGCCCAGGCTAGGCCAGGCTGTAATTACTAGAAGCAACCCCAAACCCAGCAAAGGAGCTGAAGGGAACTGAGCTAAGGACCCCCCAGCTTTTAACTGTGAGCATATTATTTTCTACTCACCTCACCCCACCCCACCCTCCCTCTGTATCCTGAAACCAGAAGGTTGCAGAGAGACACAAAACCCCTTTGTGAGAGGAAAGAGCTTGAGGCAGTGAGACAGGCCATACAGCAAGCAGGGCCTCACTCTTGAGGAATGGAGAGGATGCTCTGAGAGAGACAAGAAATCCCAGTCCAGTTTACTTAAAGCTTTATGACTGGACATTGTGTGTGTGTAGGGAGGCATATGTGTGTCTCTATGTATATGGGTAAGTGTGTATGTGTGTGTGCACACATGCATGTCTATGTGGGTGATGTGTATGTGTATGTCTGTGTGTACATGTACATTCATGTGTGTGCATGTGTGGTGTGTGTGTGTGTGTATATGTGCATGTGCATGCATGTGTCTTTGTATGTGTATGTATATGTGTAAGTGTGTGTGTATGTGTGTGTGTGTGTGTGTGTGTGTGTGTGTGTGTGTGTGTGTTTGAAGGCAGTACTACAAATCAGAGACAACGGATTCCAGCCTCCCTAAGGACATGTTCAAAGAACTCCTTCAGTAAGAGTATTTGTAGCAAGTATTGGTGGGCCATCCATGGTTCAAGTTGTGCTCTGTAATTCTCTATCTTCAGAAACCCTCCCTCTTAAACAGTCCTAAGGCTAACTTATATCATATCAGCGACTGATTATGCAGGCTCTTCAGAAGGACTCTCAGGCAAGCCAACCAGCTCCAAGGCCCCATCTTTCTCTACCAGGATGCAATACCTTTTGAAACCACAGTAATATCAGGGGCAGCAGAGGTCTTCTCAACATGACTGCTTCACCCTCTCAGAGCAGGACTTACCTTCATAAGAGACAATGAGAGCTCCTCTGTCACAAGCTTGATTCCGGGAAGTTCCTGTGGTAGGGAAAACATGAATACGCATATCAACCACCCATGCTCAGGCCTTCAGGAAGTGTCTTCTGCATAGATAGGAGCTGAGGACAGCCAGCTTCCTGTATGAGAACTTCTTCTTCAGATAACTTCCTAGGTCAAAGATAATAGGGCAGTGTGTCTCTTGCCTTGGAAAATGAAATATTACGTTTTTGGTTTTGTTTTTGTTTGTATGGTTGGTTGTTTTGTTTTTTGTGGGGGGTTGGGGTTGGGATTTTTGTTTTGTTTTGGGTTTGGGTTTTGTTTTGATTTGTTTTGTTTTGTTTTGTTTTGTTTGAGAGGGTTTCTTTGCATAGCTCTGACTATGTCCTGTAATTCACTCTGTAGAGCAAGCTGGCCTCGAACTTACAGAGATCTGTCTGCCTCTGCCTCCCCAGTCCTGAGATTAAAGGTGTGCACCACCAACCCACTTTTTTCTTTTTCTTTTCTTTTTTAAAAAAGTATTCTTTAAATAATAGCTGACTGGTTCTCTAAAGAGAGAGGAACAATGATTGTGAGAAAATACAGAACAAATACTGTATTTTTAGACATTTCTACTTAAAAACAAACGAGGGAAATTATATTCAAGCTATTAAAGTCACAATTAAGTGAAAGCATCCCATTATCCATTTCTGCTCTTGTCTTCTTTCACTATTTGTAGCGGGAGTTGGTTCTGTCCTCTCTAGAAGGAGCAAAAGTGAATGGGGTTCTCACGCACTGTGGTCCACCTAGATCTCAGGGCCTCATAAAGAGTGTGTGCACAGTCCAGTGCTAAGGTGTGCAGTCCATGCCAGCTAACCCCACCCCTGGCATCCTGCTAACTAGTGACCAGTAGAACAAGCCTGGTGAGCCAGGAGTAGTTGAATGTCTAATTCCAGGCAAGAGAGATAGAGGCAGGAGGATCATGAGTTCAAGGCCTTCCTCAGTGTCATAGGAAGTCTGAGCCCAGCCTTGGCTGTATGAAACCCCACCCCTTAAAGTGCTGGGGACCAAATTTAAAAGAATAAACTTCCCAAATTGCCCTCATCCCATGGATACTTGGAAGAAAATGTCTGTGTGTTAACTATGTAGTTTGCCTTTCTGCCAGTCAATTCAGATTTCCTTCAAAATGTAGATGGCACTAGAAAGCAATTTAAGAGTACTTTGTAAAAATATCTGATTGGTGGGCCCATGGATGTCTGCATGTCACCTACACACTATTCTAACAGGAGGAAGTCACCTGTGGTGAAGCAGTAAACTGCAGACCATCGGTGCTACTGAGTTTCTGTAGGTAAGGATCTCCACATGCTTCTGTCACCAATGCTCCATGACAGACACCTCAGAGCAGCCCTGTGACACCAGGTTCTGTGATGTTAATATTTATTCTCTTCTTGGCAGTGTCTAGAACATCTCTGACATGTCTGTGAGGCATAACTCATTAGGTGGATTGAGGTGGGAAGACCAGCCCTACACACAAGCATCACCTTTCCTCGTGGGAATGAGACTGCACAGAGCTTTAATCCAATGTGGCTGGAGCACTACAGCTCCTAACTTCGGGCTGTGGTGCAGTATGGCCAGCTGCCACCACTATGCTTTCTCCACCACGAAGGATTGTATCCAAAAAACAGTGGGAAAAATACCTCTTCTCTCTTAAACTGCTTCTTGTGGTATTTTATTTTTCTTACAGCAACAAAAAGAGTAACTTATGTAAGTTACAAATAGCATTTTCAAAGGTACAATAGTAACATTTTAAAACAACTATAATTACAATGCACAGTTTAGAATTAGCTATGAGCAAGAATATTTTCTAGTATATTACTTAACTGTGTAGAAGGCCATTGACATGTATAGACTCTGGGTACAATTAAATCCAGAGTTTGGGTCTTTTGGTGTTTTTTTGTTTGTTTGTTGTTGTCCTGTTTTTTAATAATAGTTTATTTTAAAATCCAACTGCTGGTAAGTGCAGTGTTATACATCTGTGATCCAAGTGAGAGGCTTGCCTAGAGCAAGCCTGAGAGAAATAGTGAATTCTCTGTCTCAAATTAAAAAAGAAATCCAAGCCAATCTTTCCATCCGGATATGTGAACTTGCTACTTCCTGTGTAACAAGCATTAGGGATGACTGTTGACTAAGGAAGGGTAATATTTGCATCATTACCAAAGATGAATGTGAAAGCACAGAGCATGGGATTGGAGGAGGCCTTTTATGGCAACTTTTTCCAACCACAAGAACTTTTAAAGCCACTCCGTAAACCCCAAGATAAGTCTAGCGTATCGAGGTTATAGCTATGGGTTTCTCTACATTTTCTTGTGGGACTTCTGGGTGTCATATGTGTATGTTCACAAGGTCTCCTGGGCCTCAGAGAGCCTTGAGAAATGAACAAATGAATCTCTACCCATAGGGATGGTGGCCTCACACAGCATCCAGGTAAGAACACAGCCCAGGGACCACTGCTCCCAATCCAGCCCCTCCACACCTCAGTCATAAGACAGAAGAGCAGTGGGTAATGCGCAGAGGGAGCTGAGGTGTGTGTTTCCTGACCCGATGCTGTAACCTGCAGACTTCCTGCTGCATAACCACACTCTGACTATACATTTGTAAGTCGTTTAAAAGAACACCACAGTGTGTGCCTAGGAAAGGGAGAAGCCTGGTTTTTCCCCTTGCAGTTTTACACCATAGCAAAGAAATCTATTAACTATAATCCAAAAACCAATCAGAGAAGGCCTTCAGGAAAACACTACTATCGTATCAAAACTTTAGAAATTAATCAAACATAACTGTGTATGGTGGTGCATGCCTGCAATCCCAGCACTTGGGAGGGAGAGGCATTTGGGAGGATCAGGAATTTAAGGGAATCAGCTACACAAGCAACTGATGCAGACCAGGCTGGGTTATATGAGCCCACATCTCAAAACAAATAGAAAACAAAACAAAAAATATTAAGTAAATCAAATGCATTTGACTCTTTCTTTCTTTTCTTTAGACAGGGTCTCACTACTACTTAGCCCAGGCTAACCTCCAACTGAAGATCTTCCTGCTTAGGCCTCCTGAGTGTCAGACTACATGCATGCTCTTTAAGTGTCTCTACCAAGTGTGTTGAGACAGAGAGAAAACACAAAGTGAAAAGTGCCACAATTTATCTAGTACATATTTCCCAATGCCGGTTGCCTAAATTTTGCTTAAATACTGCTATTTACCTTTTTAATTCAACCCCTGCTTCAAGACCAAGCACACTGCTCCACCATCTAACTGAAAGGGGAAGAGGCAGGCGCTGTGGGCTGCCTCATGTGGAACAGCGTCCTGGAACATCACCACCTACAGTTAAGGTGTCTAGACCAATAGGAAGCATGTCTTTGATTCTCCCTGAAGCTTTGGAGTTGCCTAATTTTCTTTAAATATCTTTATAAAAACAGGGAAAGTTATCCTAAAAGTCAAACTCTACCAAGAATCATCACAGTGTTCTAGCCATTCCTCATTCATAACACCTATTAAATACTTGAATCTGGTCAACACAGGAGTAAAAATGTCTTATAGGATACCATCACTGAGGTTCTGTTCTGCCTGCCAGAAGAAAGAGTGACAGTCACCCTGTGTTTGCCCATCATGCTATTGCTTTATGTAAATACTTCTGGCCAGTGCTCACTGTAGGCTGAGCATCCTTGACCAAGGTGACTCAGATTTGGCTTTTAAACAATTTTAGGTTTTGAAATCCTCCATGGACATGAGGTCTTTTAGTGAGAAAACAGAAATCTACACAGGAAATTTATTTGTCTTTCATAACACACACACACACCAGAAACATGCCTTCGAGTCTTTCCAAAGCATACAACTTTTATTGATACAGCAATACTCCTTTTGCATACACATGTCAGAATATGTATATATACATGCATATATGCATATGTATGCATATATGTATATAGGATTTACCACAAAAGATAAGTATTTCATATGTGACATTACATTAACCTTTAAAATGTTGCAGATTTTGCAGCATGTAGATTTATAATTTTCTGATTAGGGTTGTTTATACCATCTGACAAGAAATTTCAATTCAGCTCCTTGTCGGTCAAAAGAGAAGTGAAATCATAAAGCTGGTTACCATAGCAGGAATGGTCTCCCCTGACCCACAGTGGTGAGTCCACCATGACTTCATTACTGACTGCATTCCAAGTCAGCACAGAGGAGTAAGGGAAGAGCATGTTCACACCATCCAGCTCTGGAGACACACTCCAATAGGAAGAAGCTGAGCAGGTTATAAAATGAGACATAATAGAAATAGAGAGGTCAGCATGGTGATTAACCAAATCCAGTTAAACCAGTAAGTCCTCTCCACTCATTCGTGTCTCCAAACGTCAGCCATTATGATTTTATCTACAGCTTAAAATGTTCAGGTGCTCCCTTTACAATGAGAATAGTAATTTAAAAAAAAAATTATTTTATACTGCTTGGTACCATGGCATGATGCCAGTCATACGTAGCCAACCAACATAAACCTGGGCTAAGAAAGATCCATTTTACTGAAATTTTTGTTAATAAGGTTATAGAATCAAAATCTGATCTTTATCTCATTGGTCTCTGCAAACCACAGCTTCTTGCAAAATCCACAAGAGAATGAGATTTCATTAGCCACTGATTGCACTGAAGTTTTAAAAAAATTTACGCAAAACCCTCCTAAACAGCATTTTGACCGAAGCATTCATTATCAACTTACTGATTTCCCTCAAGCAGAAGGTTGAACATACAACTCACAGCACAGCACCAGCAACACTTACCAATTAGAAATTCTTGAATGAGGTCAAATGAATGACAGGTAGAGAAACGCTCGGACATCCATTGAATAACTTTTAAAAAGGAAGGCCACAGAACTCTGTTGGCTTTTAAATCTATACGGCGACCCACCAAAGTAGTACAAAATAGGTAATATATAATATATGAAGTTTTAAAATTGTACATCTATTTTGGAGTACCCTGAAAACCTACCTACTTCCAGTTTAAAAGCCAATATAGTCCTGACAGTATTGTAAATAAGATCATTTGAAGATATCCTTTTAACAGAACCCTTTGGGTAGGCTCCAGAAGAACCCTCCTCAACCCAATATGCATTTTTTTTTCAAGCACGGATGGTGTTATACAAAGTACCCATTAAGAGATCTAATGCACAACAAAACCACGGGGCTTACAGACACCAGCCTTGGGTTGCAGCCCAGTGCAGCCATCACTGTGCATGGCACCATCACATCACTGACCTTGAGGAGTGCCTCTGTCCTTCCCTTTCAGCTGACAGGAATCAACAATTACATCAGCAACTTCTCACATAATTTCTATCCCTCCATTCAAGTGCTGGAAGAAAGACGTTCTCACCTTTTACTTGATGACTGAGGGAAGACATGCCCAGCCATAGCTCACTCTCGACAGGATGCTTTATTCTAAATCTACTGTGCCAGTTGCACTTGTTTTAACACAGGCAATTTAATCAAAATGTCTACAAACAAGTTCAGTGCAGATTGCATCAGTAAAAGTAGCATATTGCGGCAAGAGTCAAAAATCATGTTTCTATGACACAAGACTAGAGTTGGATTCTGAAACACTAAATGACTAGATGTAGGAGAAACAACTATAGAAAATGGGTAAAGGCAAGTCTACCCTGTTTTCTACATTATTGATATCCTTAGAAATAAAATGTTTAGAGGCCGAGGAGATGGCCCAGTAGGTGAGGAGACTTACATGAAAGCATGTCTCAAAAATTAAGGTGTAGAATGCCTGAAGACACCCAACACTTCTGGTGTTCGACACACACGCACATAGATGTACATGCACATACATGTATGTACACCCATGAAGATACATGTAAATGTATATCCATCCACATGCACAAACCTTTTAGGAAGGACAGGAAATCAGAAAGTATTGATTTTATGGAAGAAAAATGACAGACGTTTAGTTAGCTCATTCACAAAGAACAGGTCTTAGTCTACACTAAAGGTAGGCAAATAAATGTATCTTTTTATGTTTTATGTTTCTTTTAAGTGTACTTTTTTCAACTAACTAGTCAACAACTAACCCCAGTCATCACTGATTGATAAGAGGATTTTCTTGACTTTTTAGAATTGCTTCAGAAAGTAAGTGACAAAGTAGTGCTTTATAAGTGGCAGGGTGTAGTACAAAGTAAGCTAGCTTATTTAAAATGTAATCAATATTTGCCACTGAAAGATATAGAAAACTTATGAAAGGTATAGAAAGTTTTTATGACCCACAGACCGGTTCACTAGTTCCACAAAGAAAGCAGAACTAAATGTGAGATTTTAGGTCTTCACTGCTCCTGGATACATTCTACATTCCGGGAGGAGTACATTATTCTGGAGTCAGAGGACACTTGCTGGGTTGACATTCAGGAGAGGAAGGGAGAGGCTGATCAACATTCCTCAGACCTCAAGGAAGAGAACCCACCTGAGGGTAGGGAAGGCCCAAAGCACGGAGACACATTCCTGACCACAAAGAAAGATGCAAGTCATCTGGGTGGTCCTAGGAACTAGCTGACCACAAGATAAATGGTTGGGCAAGGTTACATTCTTACAAAAGATGAGTGTACAAGATGTTTTCCACATGACCCTGAGTAAATTATGGGTTGGGACTTTTTGGGACTTTCCATTGTTTTTATGCTATGTTTCCTTAGTTACGCCTTCACACCTCCCCCTCATTTGTGGGTTCCCCTATATAAGACCTCCCCTAGCCAGGGTGTCTGGTCAATTTCTCTGCTCCTGTGTGAATTATGGATTGATCATCAGCTCGTTGATTCTGAAATATTCTTCTCACTGATTGAATCTAGATGGGTGTCTTGTGAGTTATTGGGTGGCCATGACATCCCGAGACTTGAGTGAGGGTCTCCCCTCTCAGGGGTCTTTCACCACAAGGTCTTAGACCTTTGGTGTTTGTTTCTTCTGAGAAGGTTGGTACAGGAATTAATTCTATAATCCAAGATATCATCAAACTTACTGTGTAGCCCAGGCTAGCCCTGAACTCATAGAAATCTCCTGCCTTAGCATTTGGGATTGCAGGTTTGAGGCACTATACCTGCCCTGCTTGGCTGTTTTGGTAATGCATTATCCCAGATACAAAGAGGGAGAGGGGAGCAGGTCATCTGAGAAACTCATTATTTTCTGAGTGTGTCTTTGTTCTTCTATGAAATTAACTTTTTGTTGTTGTTATAAGATTGTTACTCCTTCTTTTATGAGTTTGTGGCTTTTTATTTCACTGTCATTCTAATATACTCATTTTTGTGTGTGCTATATTGGGAGTTTAAATGCAGCCCCGATCATTCTCAGCACACATTTCACCATAGAGATATATCCCATGATATTTAAATTTTGATAATAGCAATTTTTATTAATTTCAGCAGTAATAGCCAACCCATTTATTTTTCCTTGTCATTTTCATGTTTGTTATCTTATTTGTGAAAGAGTTTAGTAATAAGAAGATTACAAACACAGGTCTATATTGTTCTCTTCAACAGCCTGGAGATTCCTTCTGACTTCGAGTCATGCCAAACTGTGATTTGTGGTTTTGACACCAAAAGAAGAATTTCAAGACTGACTACCACCACCATAAAGCAGGTTTGATGTTCTATCAAAAGTAGCCAAGCCCACTCAGTCAGTCAACAGGTTCTCCAGGGCAGGAGTGAGGATTAAAAGAAAAGAGAAATTGCAGTATGACCCCAGCCAGTTCTGAGGCTGAAGGCTGAGGTGAGTTTGTTTATTCCCACTTTTCTTTTAAACCCTTTTAATTAATTACATGCAAGTATTTAGGTCAGTTCTAGGTTGAGGAACCAACAATACAATAGATACAAACAGTCAAGGAACAAACAAGGCAATATGCAAAGTCCCTTGATCACTCTCAGGATTGCTGTTTCTAAGGGTTCATCAGGATGACAAAAACATCTGAGCCTACTTCCTTGTCCTAGCCCACAGTCATATTCATGCCTGATGCCTACTTCTTTGTTCTAGCCTAAGACTTGGATTCCTGACTGAAATTACTTCTCTGTTTTAGCCTAAAATTAGATTCCTGCCTGAACTTACTTCCTTGTCATGGCCCAATGTCAGATTTCTGCCTAAAGCTCATTACCTTGTCCTTGGCCAATGTCAGATTCCTGCCAAGCAGCCCCAAAAACTCTCCACACAAAAGTATTTTGGTATAGACTTTGAAAGACCCCCGAAGGGAGACCCTCACTCAAATTCGGATCTGCGAGCACCCAGGGACACACGAGAGACCTTCTTGATGCAATAGCAAAAGGTAGTTTAATGGCGAGGGTCCTTGGGTAGAAATATATCTCATGCAGGACATAGAGGATTCGACAAAGACCCCAGGAAGCTTAGGATATTTATAGGTAGAGGTTGGGGAGAGTGGGAAAATTTGGCGCAGTTACAGGTGATTGGATATTTTAAACATCAGCAATTTGCATAAGCAATCATTTGAGCTGGCAGGATGACTAGTTATCTTTGACCATGGGAGAGAGAGAAAAAACACCAGATGGCCCATTACTCACTTGGGCTCGTCTAAACATGTCAGGGCATGTCCCTGCTTGTCTTTTCATTTCTGGTCACTCTGCCCCTGGAAGAACTGGATATATATTTTTTATTATGGCTATACTTAACATGTTGTTGGTGGTTTTTGCTGACCATGAATTTTTGTTATTTGTTTCAAGCTGCTTTCAATTTTTTTATTCTCACATTCTCTACTCCTGTTGTTTAGAATAACTTTAACCTTAAAGTTAAAGATAAGTGTCTTCTATTTTGTTCTCCACAATTTCATATTCTTGTCTCAACACTATTAACTGAGCAGCATCTATTCTAGTCTGAACAAAAGCTATTAATTTGTCTATCACACATGGCCCAAAAACTAGAAGTAGAAAAATTATTATTATGGGACCGGCAGAGAGCAGTGTCATCAGCCAAGGAGAGTGGGTGAATCAAGACTCAAACCAACCTTGTTGGGCTTTTTTTTTTCTTTCTGTCTTTTATCTAATCTTTCTCTGAGTTTATTCATAGTCTCTAAGCAACATTTTTCTCTTAGAGCAGCACACAGGCCCCCTTTTATAAGGAACAGCAAGTCTAAGCCTCTTCTGTTCTGCAGAACAACTTCTGAAAGGGAAGTCAATGACTCTTTTAACTTTGATACTGATTGTGGCCCTTTGAGATGTCTCCTGGTGCATTAGCTTTTGCTATTATATGGCCTTTTGTTTCTCAGTGGTTGGTGCATTTGTATTACCAAAGAAGAAGCCTGTTCCACTGGTGTGTTCGATTGGAATGCCTGCTAATTTGGAGCCTTTAAAACTAAATTGAAGAAATGGTCTTTTATTCAAGACTGCTGGGCCTGAACAACCTAAGAGATGGATTGGAAATGAAGTGGAGTTCACAAGAAAATCACAGTCTGTGATGATTACATTTCTTTTTTGTCCAGTAGTTTGGTTTATATAAATATTCTTTGCACTATGAAAATGGTAACATTTTAAAGACTAATATTGCTGATACTTGAAAAATCAATCTCAACTAGGTTTTAAGTAGCATCCATAGACTTACTCTTTTTGAGCTTGAAGGACTTTTTTTTTTTTTAAATGAAGAAGTAAAACTACTTTTATTTATAGATATGATCATTTGTGTAGAAAAATCTGAAGAAATTTTCAGAAAGTATTTTTTCTCTTTTTTGTTGAATATTTTATTTACATTTCAGATGCCATCCCCTTCCCCCAATTCCCCTCCCTAGAAAACCCCTATCCCATGCCCCCTTTTCCTTTTTGCTTTTATACATTTTTTTAAAATGTTAATCAAAGGTTTTATAAACTTGGTAATGCTCAATCAGAAGTGTAACCCAATACTCAACCTAGATATATTAGCTATCTTTGACTGGTGGAGACACGTGAACATCTGCCTCCATGTCCCCCTCTCTCCTTCTCTCTCTTTCTCTCTTTCATCACCTAGCTTCTCCTCTCCTTCTTCTCCTCCTCTCCTTACTCCTTGTCTTCCTCTCACCTTAGCTCCTCCTACATATCACCCTTCCTGTTAAAAAAAAAACTTTTCTTTCAAAACACAATTAGAGCATAATTATACCAATTTGTACCAGTGAGGTACAAGATAGTCCTAATATCTAGTCCATCATTTTGTTGACTAACCAGAACCTCTGTCATCTCTCCTAACTAAAACACTTAGCTCTGAACCTGGCTTTTTTCTTGGCTTTAGAATGAATGTCAGCTGAAAACCATCCACTCAAATCTTTTCTCTCAAAGTAAATAGCCAGGATTGGCTATGAGACTATAAGTTTTCAACCCTGTCAGAAATCCAGAATGACTGAGTTAACTGAAATTATGGGAAGCACAAAGCATAGCTTCTAAATCTTAGTCAATTTATAGAGACTGCTGAACATCTGGACAGTTCCTATACTATAAAACGCTGAAGCATCTGATCTTCAGCCTTCTGGCCCAGGATCATCTGACAGACCTTACTTATGCAAAATTATTAAGGGCTGATTACTCTGTTTAGGCAGATATAATCAGTCGACTATTCTGCATGTGTGTCCTTTTCTGGACAGTAATTTGTCTTTAGATGGAAAGAGGCAATTCTTGTCTAGTGGCTGTCTCACCACAAATGAAGTAACTCCAAAGATGCTCAATTTCTTCTTAGAATCCAAGACAGGAAGCTGTCAGGAGCAGACAAGTCTCTAATCAAAATGAACATTAATACAGAAATGTTTGTAAGGTCAATTCTGTGGACTTCTGACGTTTTGAAAACCAACTATCCATGTAAGGCAATCTGGACTGTTGTCTGTTAACTCCTCTCAGCTTTTTCTAAATAAAATATAGAAAACACCCTAACAAATAAACTCAGAGCCATGAATTTGCTATAGGCCCTTAACTCACTGGCTAACCATCTCAAATCAGTTAAAAAAGTTAAAGAAAGACAGATCTAAGCCTTGTATTCCTAAATGTGTTATACAGGCACAATGGCTATGAGAGTAACAATATTAATCTCACTTTTATATCAATAAGAAGCTCATACCAATGAAAACCTTAAATTTGAAATCGAAGGAGATTTTGTACAATTTAAGAAATTATAACTTCATCTTGAGAATAATTAAACATATTTCTACCAATAGGTTATGGCTATGAAATAAATCCTAGCTAATCCTCCCTGTTCCAACAAAACCACTACTTTTCCCTAGAAAGACAGCCCAATATTAACCACCTCAGTCCCCAAGCCCAGGGAATAGGGGCGCTGACTCTTCATTAACTTCTTCAAGCTGATTACGGGCGTTGAAATATTAGAAGAGGGGTGGGGGAAAGAGTAAATTGATAAGCCTCTGATGCTGTGTCTTCACTGCATCCAGATAGAATTCCAGGACATCAGAGGTTTGAGCAGGTCTGCTCAGCTTGCTTGATGAGTAGATACACCAAGGCTGTGTATTCTGCAATATACAATTCTCAAAACAAATTTTAGTATCAAGCTAATTTTTTATTTTTATTTTTTTTCATTCTTTTCTTTCTTTTTTTTATTTAATTTAAAAAAAATTTGGGGGGGGTATTATATTTACATTTCAGATTTTATCCCCTTACCCCACTTCCTCCCACCACCCAGAAACCTCCTATCCCATCCCCCTCCTCATGCTTCTATGAGGCTGTGCCCCCACCTACCCCCCATCCCCACTACCCCCTGCCCACCCTCACATTCCCCCCAACACACACTCTGTGTTCGTTTTTCATGGGACCAAGAATCTCCTCTCCCACCTATGCCCTACAAGGTCACCCTTCCCTCCATATACAGCAGGGGTCATGGGTCCCTCCCTATGTGCTCCCAGGCAGGTGGTTTAGACCCTGGAGAGCTCTGGTTGGTTGGTATTGTTTCTTTCCTCATGGGGTCATAACTCCTTAGGAGAGATATTCTTCTATTTTCCTTTAGGTAAAAGTTTAACAGTTTAAAAAGGCCATGTGGGGCTTTTGTTTGTTTGTTTCCTTCCCTTAGACTGTGTCCATGCAGGAGGCAAAACACCCACTAGGGACAGTTCAGTATAAGATTATGTCTGTTTTAATGATGTATCTGCTTATTTCTTTACTGGAACAATTAGGATATGCCAACACCTATGAGCTAAGCTTAACCATATTTGTAGAATATGTATCTACACTAGAAAAATACTCAAGTTTTATGTGGCTGACAGTGCTGGTACCCACTTACCTATAAGAAGTTGGACCTGGGCTGGAGAGATGGCTCAGTGGTTAAGGGCACTTACTGTTCTTCTAGAGGTCCAGAGTTCAAATCCCAGCAACCATCTGTAGTGAGATCTGATGCCCTCTTCTGGTGTCCGAAGACAGCTTCAGTGTACTTATATATAATAAATAAATAAATCTCTTTAAAAAAAAAGAAAGAAAGAAAGAAAGAAAGAAAGAAAGAAAGAAAGAACGAAAGAAAGAAATTGGACCTAAAGTAACATAGTCTATGTGGAAAGTTTTCAACAGCATTTCATGTGTTATGGGTTTGGGGAGATTAGTAAACAAAAAGAAAGGGGATAGAAGCAAATGAAAGCTGACTAGAACCCAATTAAGGAACAGAAAGGTGGGGCATGCTGAGGAAACATAAGAAATATATTGTTGAAATAAAATCTGATTCTCTTCTTCAATATAATAGTAATGATAATGCATCCTATAATTTTTGCCTTGTAGCACATAAATAAGAAGAAAACGTTCTATTTTTTGTCAGGCTACTTAATGAAAAACTAACATATGTGGAGAAAGTTATTTATTGTTGTATCATTAAATTACCCATGGATGCATACTAAACATACCCCATGTTTCTGAGGTACTAAGCTGCAGTAATACGAAACTTACCCATTTCTTCTAGGACACGGTGCTACTGCTGATCCAGTTCAGGCACAAAGGGGCCTTTGCTAATGCTGTTCAGAATGTAACATCAGTGGATTCAGTTTATGTTGCAGTTTTAAATATACCATGTTAATGGTGGAAAGAAGTTCAAATTGGCCCTGATTGAATATGAGCCTCATATATTGGAAAATCAAGTGAATTAGAAATTTTCATGATATTCTAAATTATAGTCAAAAGACCCTCAAACTAGAGAAGTGGTATTATTTATTTCTTCTTCATTGCATTAGATACAGTTGACTGAATAAAATTGAGAATAGACCTTAAAATGTTCATTATATGAGGTAGTTCATAGCACTGTTGATGCATGGATTTCACTGCAAAATTATTTCAATATCTTACTGGACAGCAATACTGGAGCATTAAACTACTCTTTGTCAGTGATTGAAACTGCCCTTTTCACAAAGAAATTCAGACAATGAGTTATTCTAAGATGTCAAGAGACAATGACAACTACTGGTTAACTGGTTCTAGAACTGAATTAAAAATTGATAGGAGATTTTTCAGACAAGAAATACATTCTAAGTTGGTCTAAAGTTGGAATCTATTTGTGTGTGTGTGCGTGTGTGCGTGTGTGTGTGTGTGTGTGTGTGTGTGTGTGTGTGTGTGTGTGCGCGCGCGTTTTGAAGGAGATATTTTAAAACAGCAGCACCCAATCTATCTTGCAAATCAGGGCCACCATGTTCATGACTAGGCAAGGCCTGTGGCCACAAGCTGTGGTTCAGGTGGCCAGAGACACTGGCCCTGCCACCCACGAGACACCAGCATGGAAGATGGCTTTGCCAATCTTCCACTTTGTCTCCACAAGTCTGGGCTTTACCCAGACCATCCCACCATCCTGGTAGGAAATGAGACTCTAATGCTTAAATATCAATCAAAGGCTTTATATATTTGTTAATGCTCAATAACAATATGCACACAAAATTATAGATGTTTCCCAATTAACTAACCTAGATATAAGTTGTTACCCAGGATTGCTCCTGGTACATGAGTACCATGGCACCTCCTACATCTCTCTGTCTCTCCCTCACCTCGATCCTCCTCTTCCTTTTCCTCTTCCTCTCCTTATTCCTCCCACCTTAGCTCCTCCTACATGTGTGTGTGCCTGTGTGTGTCTGTGTTCTACAGCTATGTAAAGCTATGATACGACTGGGATTGTGTTCAATACTATCACTTTTATTCATTTAAAAATCTGTGCTTCGGGTTCTTAAAAACCTTTTTTTTTTAATTTGCTATGTTTTGCTTGCTTTTGTTAGTTTTAAGGTAAAATTTCAGTTTATAGCCAAGGCTGATCTCAAACTCTTCAGGTGAGGTAAAGCCGTGAGAATCTAAAGATTCAAAGTTCTCAGCTTCAACAGGGTCCTCCAACATATCCACAGAAGTTTTCAACTTCTCCATGGTTGTCAACCCTACTTCCTTCCATTTTGAGACCATTGGTTGGGTTGGTTTTGCTTATTTCTTTTGGTCCCTTGGGCCTTTAACAGAATTACCAATTTTGTGAAACAACAGATAATTTGGCAGCAAAACCTATCCAGGTACATTATCATAGGTTAGCTATGGAGGAGCAAAAGACTCAAGACGAGGTTGATATTCCACCCAGGTTGTTCCCAAAATCCATCACCACCCAACCTAAAAAAGGGGACTCCTGCTCCTGGATCAAGTAGAGAAGGGCTACCCAGAACCCCCTCTGACTGGCAATCTAAGTTCTTACTTAGGTTGCGAGGCAAAGCACTGCAAGGGAATATAAAACGAAAACTAAAAATATCTTTCTGGGTTTCCTGAGGGGCAAGCCTTACTACATATGGGGTTGATGTCCAAACTATTCCCTCTCCAGGAAAAAGACATCAGGATGGGTATGGCCCCCATGCCTCACTGGACAACACCAGGAGGAACAGAGACATTACAAGGTCCTCTTTAATACTGGAGGTCAGACCTCTATTCCTGCCATGACAAAGATTAAAATTGCCAGGGTCCTAGTATACAAAGAAAAAGGGGGAGATGTTGGGAGTGACCTTGCTTAAACATTAACTGCCTTGTTGGTCATAAGTGCTTACTGGCACAAAGTCTTGGCCTCTGTGGAAAAGTACTAGCCCAGCTGAGAACAAATAGCTATAGATCTGTGGACAGGTGCCTAGCATCCCATTCTGTTCTATAAATACACTCTGCATAGTAACCCCTGCCAGACTCCTCCTCCTATTCCTTCTTCAAGTCTGCATTATCCCTCCAAGTCTAAGAGACCCATGAAGACCTAGGAAAGGGCCCATTACAGTGATGACAGTGTGATTCCAATACTATGAATAAACAATAATCAATTCAAGAAAGAATAAGCAAATTCTGAAGCCCTCAACCAAGAGGGATCCATGGCACTCCAATAGAAAGAGGAATCTCTACCTGCCTTGGCTGTCCAATGTAATGGGGAGACATCAAAAGGTATGGGGAAATAATCTGAACAGGACATGACACACAAGGAAAGGACAAACACTCTACCTTTTCCTTAACAATTATCTCTGTAAAACCCTGTATAGGTCCCAGATGACTAGAGCCAGATACCAATCTCAAGGTGTGAATCACTTTTTTTTTTTCTTGAGGCTTCTCAGGCTGGCAGGACAACGCTAGGAGGGGTAACAGTCTCTTTCACACTTAACAAAATTTAATTACATTGCCCCAAGGCATGCTAATGGCTAAGAGGCAAAATGTATAGAACAAGAGCTGCAGATTCTCCAGTCCAGAATCAATGAAAGGCAAAAATAGCCATTTCACAAATGTTGCTGTCCCTGACAGGCACTTTCCAATAGAAGGCAGTATTCATAAGCTCCCTGAGGTTCTCTGAGGCTTCAGAGCTCTCATCTTATTAGCTTGAAGGTCTCCTATAAAGAAAGAGTTGACCTGTGGAGGACCTGGACCCCAGGAGGATAAAACCTTATGAACATAGATCATGTATACTCTGTCTGTGTCCTTGATGACTCCATACCAGTATATGTCATATTCTGTGTCATATATTCTGAGAAATTATGGTGGCTATTAAACTTGTTATACTGTTGCAAGGCCAGCAGAGGCTGTATGTACAAGTAGAGGGTACCTGTCTGCATTAGCTCCCTAGTAGGCCTTGAGGGGGAGTATATACTATTATGTTCTCAGGAGTCTAGGCCACGGGTCTTGGCACAATAAAGACCTGTTATTTCATTTCTATAGTTTTCACAACAACAATTCTGTATTCATGAAAACAATTACTGCAGTGTGAGAGGTTGCACATAATTCTGAGGATGAGACCCAAAAGCAGAACAGTTTTAAAACCTGCCCAAATTATTTCAATGTGCCTCCAAAATGACCACATATGCCAAGAACAGTGCTGTGTTAAATGGGGTTCCCAGATCTCAGCAGCAGCATCACCTACAAATAGTGAGGCAGACATATCCTCAGGCCAAAACACAAGGGAGAGAAGCCAAGAGATGGAAGGAGAGGAAGAGACATAGAGAGACACAGTAAGACAGAGACAGAGGAACACGGAGAGAGAAAAAACAACAGGATACAGAAAAAACGCACAGAGCAATATTAACTCAAAGTATAGGATAAACAGGAGGATCAGCAATGACCTGAGTCGTTCCAGTTAAGACTGAGATGGGAAATTGGGATCAGGCCCCTGATCTGTCACTATGACCTTCCAGCACACAATCATCTGGCAGGGAAGATGAAGCATCACAACCAATTTACAACAGTGTCACACAATTCACTACTTGTCAAGGCCTTTCCAAATACATTTTGGGGATGTCCTCTCCATTGCCTTGATCCCTGATTTCTGTCATTCAGACTACAGGCTATCATTTTTATTGGAGGAACCAAAAGATATAGGGGATTACATTTCCTATCTCACTCCTGCCCAAGCTTCTGGTTCTTCCTCCCGTCTGAGAAGCATTTAGGAACATGAGATTGTGCACAGGGACACCCTGAAGGTACAGTCCAAGGCCTTCAAAGGAAAGGTTGGTGCTGACATAGCAGACCTGACATAGAAATAATGGTGTCTGAAGCAATGCATATATATTGTCCAAGATTCCTTTAGTCATCAGGATCAGATCTCAAAGGTCATTTCTCTCACTGGTCATCAGCTACTACTGTACGGTCAGCCTCGACATTTTACCCTTCAGTTGTGTTAGCATTCTGTCCAAGCTCCACCCCACAGTTACCTGGCAACTGCTAGGTAGACCTGGTCCACTATAAAAGGGGCTTTTAGCACCCTCCTCTCTCTCTTGCTCTCTTGTTCCTCTCTTGTTCTTGCCTTCTCTCTCTCTTTGCCTCTACTACCCTCTTGACTCCGCTCCCCATGCCCTGAACAAACTCTATTCTATACTATACCATCCGTATTAAGTTTACCCCACAAGGTCTCAGAAGATTTGAATACAGCTTCAAGAGTCTGCCTAGATTGTGATGAAGACATGTCCAGTAAGTAATCTCTTCTCTCCCAAGGAGCTTTTGGTTCTGGTGTTATTATGATGCAATGCATTTATTTTTAAAAGAAAGATTGTTTTATATATTCAGATAAATGAATTGATATATTTTTGAGTTAAAATGTGAGATAAATATACATCTGCCCCATTTAGAAGGGGGATGGGGTGAAATTTATGTGTGCCTTTGCTTTCAGATGCAAATGTATCTAGAAGACTATGTAGGAACACTGGCACCAAAAGAAGAAATGGGGAGAACTTCCACCCTGTGCCCTTTCATAGCTTCTCAACTTAAATTATGTGATTTTATTTCTGTTAGATTCAGAGCCCTCCCCTTCCTGACACCCCAAAATCTGTGCTGATGACATTTGCCTGAATAGAAGAACTTTGGCCAGGTAAACACAAGGGTTGTTTGACCCTCAATAAGCCCATCGAGTGATCTAGTTAGTTTTTCTGCTTCATTGGTTATAATTTCTGTTTTGACAAGGAAAACAAAATTGGGGAGGGGGATCTACCTAGGCTCTAAAATGCTTTCTCGTTTCATGGCTTGCTTTTGTTTTGTTTTGTTTTTTTCTCCTAAAATATTTGGAAGGTTTGCAACTGCTCTCAGGCTAAAATCCAATTCTTTATTTTTAGTTCAACGGTTTTGTTGTTTGTCTTGTTTCTTATAATTTGGTCTCATGGTTTCCTGCCTGGAGTTTTCTATTCTACTCCAGTGCTCTCTTGTGATCACCCCTCCTCTCTCCCTTTTCTTCTCCCTCCCCTCTCCCCTTCTTCCTCTCTCCTCCTCTTTATGTTCCTCTAACTGCTCCCCCAATATGTATACTCTAGCATTTCTGTTTTCCAAGCTTTCCAAAAAACTCAGTTAGGAACCTGGGGGGATAGAGGGAGTTGGGGCATCACTCAGTGGTGAATTACTTAGCATGGGGAAAAAATCAGCTGTCAGATCGGCTCATGTCTATGAAGTTTCATTCACCTTCCAGTCTTCTATGGCTCTTCTTTTTGGTTCCTACAATAATGCATAGTCTGCTATACACCTGGGGCTCATTCTCTTTAGTCTTATTAGGAGTATGTATACTCTGTCCCCCGCAAACAAATGACCAAACTTTTTCAACGATGACTGGGTATGATAGTTTTCTGAAACTCCTTTTTCTTGATGTAGTCATATGTTTGGTTGATGCAGCAGTAATGCCTTGTTTTATTGAGACAGGATTTCATGTAGCCCAGGATAGCCTTGAACTTGCAGTGTAGTATAGGCCAGGATGAACTTGACTTCTGAATTCTGGATTACAGGTGTTCGTAGTTTGCCCAGCTCCAATGATGCTTTTTGTTGGTTCTTTCTTTGTTTTGAGTCAGGGTCTCTCTATGTAGCTCTGGGTAGCCTAGAACTTGGTATGTTGACCAGGCTGGCCTTAAACTCACAGAGATCTGTTAAAGGTGTGTGCCACCACATCTTACTGCAATGAAGAGATTAGTCAGTCTCTTCTTTGTTAAAATCTTTTTTCTTGTATATGCTTACTTGATGTGCTTAACGGTGGTACTAAGCTCCATCATGGCAGCAAAAAATTATCACTCAAAATCACCCTAGCAGAAGAAAAAGAGACCCAGGTAGGAATTAAACCCAGGAAAGCACATGGTATTTTACTATTGTATATTTCTAAACAGAATATTTTTGAGAAACAAGATGCATAAAAAAATCACCCTTCTCATTTGGCTTACTTACTCCACTGCATTTTAGGGTCAGAGCACTGCTTTCCTAGTCACCATGGTGAACTAATTAGCTGCTTTGCTATGGGATCAGCCAATTCACAAGTTCCATATTTCAAGTCAATTGAAGAATTCTACTAAAATCTTGTCACTTCTGATCCTTAAGTCGCATTTTTCTACACCTATGTTCTTTGCTCTGTTTTTTTTTTTTTTTTCATTGCATTGTATTGGTAAAAATGTATTCTTTGAGGATGAATGGAGTGCAACAGGAGAGAAAATGAATTAAGGGGACGTAAGAAGGGAAAGGTGTCCCGTCTGGCTGAAGAATCCTACCAGCTGGGCAGAGAGTTCCCTGACAGTTAACAGCATTTGCTGTTACAGGGCAGTACTTCTTTTATATAGAACTATTTTCAAATAAGAATATTGAAACAGAGACCATGTTTAAGGCTTACTCATATATGGCCTTACTCTTTCCCAGGTGGAAACTGCAGTTTTCTTGGATTCTCAAATACAGGAAGTCTGTAACTTCCTTTACAGTAAAAATGTAGCTTAACTCCCTGTGAAACTCTTGTGACCCAGAGCCCTTCCCTAATCATCTGCAATCCTACCCAGTGCACCCTGGGAAATGCCCTGTGATCTCATTCAGTTCCTTGGAAATCCTTGAGATGAAACTCTAGAAGTCAGAGGTGTCTAACCGAATAGTGTAAAAACACTGAAGTGAGCTCCCCGGGAAGTCCACATTCACACTTGCGGTTACTTGTACATGGCACATTCCACTTTGTGCCTCTCTTCTGGGTGTGTGTGTGTGTGTGTGTGTGTGTGTGTGTGTGTGTAATAACTGATGCCAAGAAAACTCATCCAGGGAAGCTTTAGAATGGGAGGGAAAATGAGTCTGGACAATTTTGATCCCTGAAACTAGTAAAAATAAAAAGGCAAACTACCAAGAACAACCAATGTGGCATATGATCTGTGTGTGAATCACTGCTACACGATGCTACAGAACTTACCACTCTGTGGAGGCCAAGAGATGAGACTGTTAGCTCAGTGAGTTACACTCAGCCAGGCAGGTTGCAGGCTGAGTTGTGTTTATAGTAAGTGATGGCAGCAGGAACTGTTTTTCTCTTCTACACACGAGGAAAAGACTCCAAGAGGTTAAGGGATTTGACCATAATCACAGGGCTAAGTGAGAGAGCCAGGATTCTAATACAAAGCCACTAATGTGTGAACCATCACGGCTAACAAAAGCAGTGCTACTTTAACTAAGTGCTTTGTTCTTTGTGAAATTTCTCCTGATTATTCACCTTATCATGCTAGCTCTTCAATTCAAGTTAATTTTCTTCGGTTCCAAGAGTACACAGGAAACTATTTTTTTTCTTAATCATTCTTGTCTTCCTGAATGTTGTCTTGTAAGACTCTTGGGGAGCCTTAGCTTACCAGAGACCCCAGTGAACCACTCGGAGACGTAAATTGATGCAAAAAGCAAGAGGAATTTTAATTGATCCAATGCATTGGGGCCGTCCTACATGGAAGGTGGAGTGGCAACCCAGGAAGCCCATTTGGTCAGTTTTTATACAGTTTAAGGGGTGGACTAGAGAAACAGTGACTAGGCACAATATGACTGGCAGAACAATGTGACTTTTAAACTGATTGGTCTTTGGGAATGAGGTGGCAAGGACCTCCCTTGTCTGTAAGTGGCAAGAGTTGGTCTGTCCTGCAGAATGTGTCTATGTGCTCTGGGCATTACTCATCCATAGGTGGGTTCCCTCCCCTGTGGTCTGAGGAATGTTAATCAGCCTCTCCCTTCCTCCTCTGAATGTTAGCCCAGCATGTGTCCTCTAAGAAATGTTAATTAGCCTCTCCCAAGGAGGTGTGTAGGGGAGACAAGTGTTTCAAAATTCATCTTCAGTCTCTCATTGATTACAATATCACAACATGTTCAACATGCTCACGCTTGTGAAAAACTCTCACAAACAACTGCTTTTATTCCTCACAGTAATTCTGAAAACTAAGCCTATTTTCAGAACATAGATTTAGTGAGAGTTATAGCCAGCTATGCAGGTCTGCTACTTGGGAAACTATGGACTATGATCGCAAACTGAAGGCCAGCTGAGTCACCCTAATAATATAGTTTGTCAAAACAAAAAAGACCTAGGAACAACAGAGCCTCAGAGGTCCTTCTTAGTGTTCTTAAGGCCATTGGTTCAATCCTCAGTGTTTTAGTTGCTTTGCTCATTGCTCTGGCAAAAGCAAGTTAAGAACAAGAGTTTATCTGAGATCAGTTAGAGTGTACAGTCTGGAAGTCAGAGTGGCAGGAGCATGAGACATCTCCTCCCTAGACAGAGAGCAGATCAATGCTGTCATTGTTCATTTCTCTCTCTCTCTCTCTCTCTCTCTCTCTCTCTTTTTTTTTTAAATAGTCTGGGATCCCAGCCATGAGATGGCAATGCCACTTTCAGGTGAGTCTTAAAACCCTCAGTTTCTGGAAACACCTTCATAGACTCACCCAGAGGTAGGTGTCCATAGTGTTTCTACATCCAGTCAAGTTAACAATAAAGATTAGCCGGGCGGTGGTGGCGCATGCCTTTAATCCCAGCACTTGGGAGGCAGAGGCAGGCGGATTTCTGAGTTCGAGGCCAGCCTAGTCTACAGAGTGAGTTCTAGGACAGCCAGAGCTACATAGAGAAACCCTGTCTTGAAAAACAAAAAAACAAACAAAACAAAAAAACAAACAAAAAAAACCCAATAAAGGTTAATCATCACATAAACAAAACAGACTTACAGGCATGTCTCAGAGTTTTCATTTATGTGAATAGGACAACATTTAATTGAGGCTGGCTTACAGGTTCAGAGGTTCAGTCCATTATCATCAAGGCAAGAGCATGGCAGTGTCCAGGCAGGCATAGTGAAGTGTGGAGAGCTTTTGGGGCTGCTTGACTGGAATCTGACATTGGCCAAGGACAAGGAAATGGGCTTTAGGCAGGAATCAGACATTGGGACATGACAAGGAAGTAAGTTCAGTCAGGAATCTAAGTCTTAGGCTAGAACAAAGAAGGAGGCAAGAATGTGGCTGTGGGCTAGGACAGGGAAGTAGGCTCAATATTTTTGTCATACTGATGAGCCCTTAGAAACAGTGATCATGAAGTGATTACTGGACTTTGTCTATTGCCTTATTTGATCCTTGACTATTTGTATCTATTGTATTGCTGGTTCCTCAACCAAGAACTGACCTAAATACTTACATGTAATTAAAATGGTTTTAAAAAAAATTAGGAAAACATAAACCTGTCTTCAGCCTCAGAACTGGCTGAGGCCATGCTGCAATATTGTCTAATCATCTCTTTTCTTTCAATCCTCACTCCTTAATGTTCACTGACTGAGCTGGCTTGGTCAGTGAAGGAGCTGAGAGTTCTACCTCTTGTTCTAAAGGCATCTAGGAGAAGACTGCCTTCCAGGCAGCTAGGAGGAGGATCTTAAAGTCCATGCCCACAATGACACACTTCCTTTACCAAGGTTATACCCCTTAATAGTGCCACCCTCTGGGCCAAGCATAGTCAAACCACCACAAGAAGTAAGCCTTGGCAACCCCTTAGGGACATTTGGAAAAGGGAGGAATAAGGGTAGTACTCTTGTCAGAATACCAAGAGAGACTTGTTTGTTGATTAGTTAGTATAGATGAAGACCACAAAGAGGGAGACAAGACCCCTTAGCTCTTGGTTCTTATAACATTATATGTACTCTATTGAGACCTGAACCTGGAGACACATCAAGAACACACAGTCACATTGATGAATCTAAACCTTCCTCTTTTAACAAAAACTATATCTGAGGAACATTAGGTAACAAGCTTCAGGTACTACAGTATTGCCCTCATTCACCAGCCTTGTAGTAGGAATCACAGTTGAGGTAAAGCAATGCCACCTAATGGCTGTCAAGGAGTGAAACTCTTCACTGGATAAATGGCACAGACTCAGAGCTGGCCATCACCCCTGCCTACATCTTTCAGCATAATCCACAAGTTTTATTGACTTGCCCTCTCTTGTTTATCCTCCTCTCTAGTTTGACTGACACTGGTTTCTTGACTTCCTTAGGCAATGCTAAGATTCTTCCATTGTTTTTCTGCACATTCTGTGCATAATCTTATAGTCAGACTTCAGAATATATATATATATATAATATATAGTCAGAATATATATACATTCACATTGGACTGGGATAAACTATTTAGTACCCTCCTAACCATTCAATGATGAAAGAAAAGTACATCTTCAGCTGGGCGGTGGTGGTGTACGCCTTTAATCCCAGCACTTGGGAGGCAGAGGCAGGCAGATTACTGAGTTCGAGGCCAGCCTGGTCTACAGAGTGAGTTCCAGGACAGCCAGGGCTACACAGAGAAACCCTGTCTTGAAAAACCAAAAAAAAAGAAAAGAAAAGAAAAGTACATCTTCAGAACTAATCTTGGGCTGAGGTTATAGTTCAATGGTACAGTCTGTGCAATTCAAGTGCAAGGCCCTGGATTCCATTCCTGCCCTAAAACTAATGAGCCCTTAGCTTCTGGCTCTTATAATGAACAAATAAACACAGAAGTATTCTATCTCTAGCATCTACCATATAGTAAGGCTCCATGAGGGTTTCAGAAAAGATTACCTCAGTTCTATTGGACTTGATGGGCCCCATGCCAGGTTCACTGCATTATCTATTAGTCAAGCATGGACAGAAAAGTTTCTGAAACAGACAGAAGTGTCTGCTCTGGAGCAGCTCAGTTGACAAAGAGGTACTTAAAGATTAAAGACACGGGAGTGAGGGGGTGGGGGTGCAAACAGTGGCACTCACACCTTGGCAGTCACTAACAACATCTAGTAGGACTTAAGGCCTGAGCAACAGGAGGGAAATAGTGCCTGTTCCTGGGAATCTAGCCAATGAGAGACTAGTGAAATTACGATCTCAATAAGAACCTACCTTATTAAACTCACTACTCTGCTAAACTCATTCCTATCTGCATTCTGAATACTTATGAGTATACCCATGGATAAGCATAGATCCCAACCCCCACCAAAGCAGCTTTTCTTCATGACAGGCAGAGATCATTATAGAAAAGCACAATAGGAGGGGGAGGTTTGGGTGGGTGATGGGTCCTGAGTGCCCCAGGCTCTCAGCTGCAGTTCCGGGGTGTAGGCAATTACAGAAATGACACCCTTCACAATAGTCACAAATAATATAAAATACCTTGGTGTGAGTCTAAGCAAGCAAGTGAAAGACCTGTATGATAAGAACTTCAAGTCTCTGAAGAAAGAAATCAAAGATCTCAGAAGATAGAAAGATCTCCCATACTCATGAATTGACAGGACTAATATAGTAAAAAAGGCCATCTTGCCAAAAGCAATCTACAGATTCATTGCAATCCCCATCAAAATTCCAACTCAGTTCTTCATAAAGATAGAAAAAGCAATTTGCAAATTCATTTGGAATAACAAAAAACCCAGGATAGCTAAAACTATTCTCAACAATAAAAGAACTTCTGAAGGAATCACCATCCCTGACCTCAAGCTGTACTACAGAGCAATAATGATAAAAACTGCATGGTATTGGTACAGAGACAGGCAGGAAGATCAGTGGAATAGAATTGAAGACCCAGAAATGAACCCACACACCCATGGTCACTTTGATCTTTGACAAAGGAGCTAAAATTGTCCAGTGAAAAAAGGACAGCATTTTCAACAAATGGTACTGGTTCAACTGGAGGTCAGCATGTAGAAGAATGTAAATCCATCCATTCTTATCTCCTTGTACAAAGCTCAAGTCCAAGTGGATAAAGGACCTTCACATAAAACCAGATACACTGAAACTAACAGAAGAGAAGGTAGGGAAGAACCTTGAATACCTGGGTACAGGGGAAAAGTTCCTGAATAGAACAACAATGCCTTATGCTCTAAGATCAAAAAATGACAAATGGGACCTCATAAAATTGCAAAGCTTCTGTAAGGCAAAGGACACTGTCAATAGGACAAAACGGCAACCAACAGATTGGGAAAAGATCTTTACCAATCCTACATCTGATAGAGGGTTAATATCCAAGATTTACAAAGAACTCAAGAAATTATACTTCAGAAAACCATATAACCCTATTAAAAACGGGGAACAGAGCTAAACAAAGAATTCTCAACTGAGGAAACTCAAATGGCCAAGAAGCACCTAAAGAAATGTTCAACATCCTTAGTCATCAGGGAAATGCAAATCAAAACAACACTGAGATTCCACCTCACATCAGTCAGAATGGCTAAGATCAAAAACTCAGATGATAGCAGATGCTGGCGAGGATGTGGAGAAAGAGGAACACTCCTTCATTGTTGATGAGATTGCAAGCTGGTACAACCACTCTGGAAATCAGTCTGGCAGTTCCTCAGAAAATTGGACATACCATTACCTGAGGATCTAGCTATACCACTCCTGGGCATATACCCAGAAGATGTTCCAACATATAACAAGGACATATGCTCCACTATGTTCAGAGCAGCCTTATTTATAATAGCCAGAAGCTGGAAAGAACCAAGATGTCCCTCAACAGAGGAATGGATACAGAAAATGTGGTACATTTACACAATGGAGTATTATTACTCAACTATTAAAAACAATGAATTCATAAAAGTCTTAGGCAAATGGATGGAACTAGAAAATATCATCCTGAGTGAGGTAACCCAGTCACAAAAGAACACACATGGTATGCACTCACTGATAATTGAATATTAACCCAAAAGCATAAAATACCCAAGATACAACTCACAGACCACATGAAGCTCATGAAGAAGGAAGACCAAAGTGTGGGTGCTTTGGTCTTTCTTAGGAGTAACAAAATACTCATAGGAACAAATATGGAAACAAATCGACAGAAACTGAAGGAGGGGTCGTCTGGAGACTGTTTAACCTGGGTATCCATCCCATTTGCAGTCATCAAAGGTAGACACTGATGTGGATGCCAGGAAGTACATGCTGACAAAAGCCTGATCTAGCTGTCTCCTTAGAGGTCTGCTAGAGCCTGAAATACACAGAGGTAGATGCTCACAGCTAACCATTGATCTGATCAAGGGGTTCCCAATGGAGGAGTGAGAGAGAAGACTGAAGGAGCTGAAAGGGTTTGTGGCCCCATGGGGAGAGCAACAATATCAACCAACCAGAGCTCCCAGGGTCTAAACCACAAGCGTAGGATCACATAGAGAGTGACCCATGGCTCCAGCTGTATATGTAGGGGAGGATGGCCTTGTCAGGCATAGGTGGGAGAGGAGGTCCTTGGTCCTGTGAAGGCTGGATGCCCCAGTGTAGGGGAATTCAAGGGCAGGGAAATGGGAGTGTGTGGGTGGGTGGGGGCACACCCTTACAGAAGCAGGAGGAGGGGAGATGGGATAGGGGGTTCCTGGGTGGGGGGAGGGGAGGAATGGGGAAAGGAGATAACATCTGAAATGTAAATAAAATACCAAATAAAAGATTTTATTTTTAAAAAAGAAAAAAAAGAAAAGCACAACTGGTCAAAATGCAGAATCACTGATCTGGGATGCCCAGGCACTGTGGATATATTTACAACACAACTTCTGCATCTAAGGCTCAGGAAACTCTGTAAAACAAGAGATGAAAACGTTGTAAGAACCAGAGATTTAGAAGTCTGCTGTGTGGATGTGTCTCATAAAAATGATAGGGAAGCTGCCCCTATGACACCTTTACAATATGGCTGTCTAAATAAGACCTGAACAATGACAATACCAACAGACATGTAGACATAGAGGGGAAAATGTCATGAGGCCCCACCCCTAAACAAAGAACTACAGACAGAGGGATACAGAGAGTGGGAGAAATAGTCTTCCCTCAGGAATAAGACTCCTAGTCAATTATACTAAATGGTCATCCTGGAAATTGTGTATATGCAAATAACATTGAGAGGACTCAGCTGGGTGTGTGTGTGTGTGTGTGTGTGTGTGTGTGTGTGTGTGTGACAATAACAATTGAAGAGGTCAATAATTTTTAGAGGGAGTATGGAGTACTGGAGAGGTTGGCAAAAGGAAGGGGAATGGAAGAAAACCATGTAATTATATTTCAATTTTTAAAAGCTTAACAAAAAAAATACCAGGCTGCAGAGCTGGCTTGGTGACTGAGTGTGTATCACTCTTGCAAAGGACCTGGGTTTGGTTGCTTTCACCCACTCCAGGGAGCTGACAATCACCTGTGACTCTGACACCAGGGGAATGCGACACCTCTGGTCTGAATAAACATCAGGACAAGGGTACATATCCACACACAATATATACGCATATAGGCACTCACACAGAATACAGACATACACATAGGCAAAAACGTCCATACACATTTAAAAAAAAAAGAACTCTCTTAGAGCTTGAGAAATCTAGACCTGTCATCAAATACTCAAAGGACAACCACCAACCTTCTATCTTAAGGAGGACACGATGTGGGCCAGAATATTATGGCTTGTTGAGTACTAGAACTTGCAGTGGTCGAGGAAGCCCCACTCACACGCAGCCAACAGCAGCCACATTAATTCCGGTATGATTGTTGACATGTATTCTGTCCGACCAAGAGACAAACAAAAATGGTGGTGTAGCCTTTAATCTCATCACCAGGTAGGCAGAGATAGGCAGATCTCTTGAGTTCCAGGCCAGCCTGGACTACATAAAACGGTTCTAGGACAGCCAAGGTTACAAAGACCCTGTTTCAAAGATAAACAGACAAATAAACCCAGATTTCATGCGAAACTTCCAACATTTGAAAATGTTGGCAAATGAAAAACAGCATGAGTACAAGGTTGAAGAAAACCTCAAAACTGCTCCATTTTCGTACTGCAACCGTCTGCAAAAGGCGGTGCTAACTCAGCGCACCTTTAATCTCAACACGCGGGATGCAGGTGCAGGAGCAGCTCCAAGGGTGGAGGGCAGCTGGGTCTTAAACAGTGAGCCCCTATCTTTAAAAATAAAAGAATCCCCGCCCCACCCCCTCCAGGAAAAGCCCGATTCATACTAATAACAACAACAAAAATGCGTATCGGACAAGAAGACAGCAGTGAACCCATAAGGGCAACGCCCTGGGGGGCGGGGGAGAGGCGGAGCTAGGTTGGTGGAGGGCGATGGATTACGGCCTCTGTCGGCGATGCCTCACGACTCCTGTCGTAAAGGCCGCTTGTGGCGCATGCGCAACTCCCCTCACTTCCGGGCTTCGGACGCGGCGGTAGTTCTGGAGCCTCGTTCCGCTGGTCCGTCGTCGACATGGTGAAGCTGAGCAAAGAAGCCAAACAGAGGCTGCAGCAGCTCTTCAAGGGCGGCCAGTTTGCCATCCGCTGGGGCTTTATTCCTCTCGTCATTTACCTGGGTCAGTGGTTGAAGAACTTGGGAGACGCCGCAGGGCAGGGGTTGGTGGGTCTCAGTCTCTTTTTTTTTTTTTTCCCCTTTGGTCTTCCGGGACTGGGAAAATAAACCGGGCCTCCGTGTTGTCCACATTTTCCGAGGTTGTCTGGCCGGGCTCAAGAACTCATCTTCGAGTTCATTTTAGCTATTTGGGTAGCGTTTAACCAGTCACACAACCCCTTGTATTCCTTACGTATATCTGTAAAATAAAAGCAAGACCTTTCAACGTTGATTTTAGGTTTATATGACCCCTAAAGAAAGATTAATCCCGCCGGGCAATGGTGGTGCACGCCTTTAATTAATCCCAGCACTTGGGAGGCAGATGCAGGCGGATTTCTGAGTTCAAGGCCAGCCTGGTCTACAGAGTGAGTTCCAGGACAGCCAGGGCTATACAGAGAAACCTTGTCTCGAAAAACCAAAACAAGAAGAAGAAAGATTATCCCCCTATTTGACTTCCAGAGTGTTTCCTCTCCTGTAGGTTAGCCTAAGTGGAAAGATGCTAATCAGGTTAAAATGCCTTAAAGCATGATTATTACAGTAGTTGGATGCTTAAGCTTTTCATGTATAATGAAGGATTTTGGTGATTTTTTTTTTCTCCCAAAAGTTACTGACCCCATTTTGCAGGGAAAGAAACCGAGCCATAAAGTCGTACTTTCCTTGCCAAAGTGTCTAGACGTATATTTTCACCTAGACCTTAGTCTGTTCTGGTTGAGTAGTTTTAAAATTTTTAATCTTAATTGCCTTATTCATCTCATAAGGTAAAAGGGAAACAGCAGAGGATTTTAGCTCCAGGTCTCAGAGCTCGAATATGGAATTTGACATTTCACATGTTAAAGCAGAACCCTCACAAGGTACTGCTTCTGGTTTGTTTTAGATGACTTGCATTATGTAAGATAAAATACATTCATTTGCAGTCTTGACAGAGCCTTTAGCTAGGCTGGACATATTTCTCCAGGTAGCTGTTGTGAGGTGTATATGAGCTGTGATAACCTGGATATTTTGATAGGACTTAAGTATTTTTCTTGGTATTCCTAAGCACTACTGTTGTTGAGACAGTGCCTCATATAGCTCAAGCTAGCCTTGAACTCGTGATTCTCTTTTTCTGCCTTTCAAGTGCTTGAATTACAGGCCTGCACCATCACATCCAGCTCTTTCCTCCTCTGTTTTGAAAGAAAAAAAATATCTCAGTGACATTATATAGGTATCAGACAAATAATTGTGACAGCTTACTTTTTGTTGTTGTTGTTGTTGTTGTTACTTGTTTTGAGACAGGGTCTCTCTGTGTAGCTCTCTGGATGTCCTGGAATCACTAGGTAGACCAGGCTGGCCTTTGCAGCAATCCTTCTGCCTCTGCCACCTGAATGCTGAGATTAAAGGCATGTGCCACCATCCATTGCTAGCTTTACTTCTGTATGTCATGTTGTCCATACAGTTCTTGCAGCCCACCTGCCTTCGTTTTCATAGTCTGCCTGTAGGTGTCTGGCTGAGCTTGCAATTCTGCTTCATCTCTGGTGTAGTTGGAATTACAGGAACACTAGACTCTTCCTTTTGAGATACACTCCCATCCCCGCCACCACCAGGCCCTTTCATGCAACCTAGGCCAGCTTGGCTGTACTTCTGGATAATGGGTTACAGGTTTGCACAGCTATGTCTAAAAAAGATCTAGATCGAGATTCTGTTTAACTAGAAGCTTTAGCTACTTGTCAGAATCTTTTGGTCTGAGGACTGAATAATGCTCATTGGTTCCTTTCCTCAGGCTTGTCATTGCAATGATTTTTGCCCTAGCATCCAAGTCAGGGTATTTAAGATTGGTGCTGATAGGGCTGCCCTCCCAGCACTTCTAAATGTGTGTATGCCTGACCCAGACTTTTATCTTCTACCAGTGTCAGAAACCAGCAGTTGTTGCTTCACAGTAGAATAAATTCAGATCCTCACAGTTGTGGTGTGTGGCTTTTTCTTATCAGACTTGGGATTCCAAGTGCTGGCTATCATACTCACTCAGCCCTTCACAGTTCTTGACATTCTTAATTTTAATCATTTATTCAGGAAGGTGTGTGTGTGTGTGTGTGTGTGTGTGTGTGTAATAAACTGAGTTTACATTGTATTTAAATAGTAAATGGTTTTTTTATACTTAAAATTAGAGTGTATTATTTTCTCTCCTTTTCTATCTTGAGTTTTTGCTTTATAAAGAGAGGAGTTTAATAAGATATCCTCAATTATACTTTCAGAAAAGGTGTCACTTTCCTCTTTAAGCTTTTCGTAGTTTTCCAGTGTGGTTTGGGATTTGCAATGGTCTGAGGAGTGACTGAATAAAAGTAGGCCATGTTAGGATGATCTGCTAAGTGCACAGTGGAAACAACTGTCCTTTCTGCTGAATGATCATGGAGGCTGCTCCACATTCTGGTGAAAACTAGAAACCTTCAGCAGCACAAGTCAGCTGAGACAGGTATCCCAGATTGGATTGAAGACATTTTGTCTGCTGGACTTGTAATTGTTTCATTTGAGAATTTTTATTTTTTCCCTTCAGGATTTACGAGGGGTGCAGATCCTGGAATGCCTGAACCGTCAGTTTTAAGGTAATGCTCTTAATTATCAGCATTTGAAGCCAGATGCTCATATATTAATTGGTATTCAATCATTGGGAAGTGGATGACCAGTCATTATAGTATTGGGTTCTTAGAAGAAATACTGTGGTCTAGTCTAGTTCGTATTAATTACTATGTAGCTGCTTTGCTTTCTTCCTCCCACCTTAAAAATCTTGACTATGTTATAATCATAATGATACACATTTTAAAAAGAAAAGGACTAATTTATCTCCTTATCCCATGAAACAGTAGACTTGTATATTGAATTCTAATAGCAATACATAGAATTTTGATCTTTTCACCTAAAATTAGAATTAATATCCCTATATTTTTTACTTGTCTGTTACTTGGGGGCTTCAGTAATTTTTGTAACAATGTAACATTTAAAGCTTTACAAATTATTCTTATTATGTGTATTAGTATTTTGCTTACATGTATGTCTGTACTATGTGCGTGCCAGGTGACTATGGAAGCCAGAAGAGGGTGTCAGATCCTCTGGAACTGAAATTACCCACAGACAGTTGTGAACTTCTGTATGGGTGCTGGGAACTGAATTCTGGTCCTCTGGAAGAGCAGCCAGTGTTCTTAACTGCTGAGTTATTTCTCCAGCTTTCCAAGATTTTACTGCATATAACTTTTGTTGATTGTATTTCTTTATGATAAATTCTTAGGAGATTAGTAAGTCAAAGTATGTGAATACATATAAGCTGTTTGAAATTTTCATGCACACAGTTTGTATATTAATGTATATATATCTTTGTGTGTATATTTACTATTAGTCACTGTTTTATTATTGTGACGAGTCAGTCAGTTTATAAAGACCTTTCGGTTTATTTGGCTGACAGTTTAGGAGACATTGACCTGATACTTTGATCCGGATGCACAGCCTATAACAGTAGTAGGAGTGAGAGAGTGTCTTTCACCTCCTAGAGATGGGGAAGCTTGCAGATGATAAGCTGGAGGCTCAGCACCCTATTCAAGGGCATGCCTCCATGATCCAACAGCTTTCTATAAGACGACTTCTCTAAAGGTTCTATCTGCTTACAGTGTTTTATAGGTTGGTTCATAGATAGATCTTCAGTATTTAAGCTTTTGAGCACATTCAACTTTGAAAATGCAGCAACTTGTGAAAATTGTATATATACATGTGTGTAAATGCTGTAAATATGGTAAAAGCAGAGTCTCAACAGGTGGGTGTGGTCCTGAAGGACTGTCACTCCAGTCACTATGACAACCATGGACAGTGCAGTGATGCTGTGGGATTTCAGCTGTGTTTCAGATATATGCAGAAAATACAGATTGAGTATTCCTTGCCAGAAGTGCTTACACTAGAAGTACTTCAAATTTCAATTTCAATTTTTCTTTTTTCAGAGTGCTGGGGGAATGAACTCAAGGCCTTGTGCATGTCAGGCAAGAGCCTGACCCCCAACAAACCCTTCTTTGTTCAAATTAGACATGGGCAGTTTGCAGTAATATTACTCATAGATGTCTACAATGGAGCCAGTTTCTTTAGGTGTTTTCTCTTTAGGTGTTTTCTGTAGTTGTCGCTTCAGTACTACCTCCAGAGCAGGATACATAGTTGATAGGTGGTAGATGTCCAAAGCCTCTATATAGTCTTGCCCAGTGTGCAGGTAGTTTCTCCTGTAAGAATTCCTCATATATGGCCTTCACTTTTTTTTTTTTTTTTTGATTTTTTTTTTTTTATTTTTCGAGGCAGGGTTTCTCTGTGTGTTCTGGCTGTCCTGGAACTCACTCTGTATAGACCAGGCTGGCCTCGAACTCAGAACTCAGAAATCCGCCTGCCTCTGCCTCCCAAGTGCTGGGATTAAAGGCATGCGCCACCACCGCCTGGCTGGCCTTCATAAAAATGAGTTCAATAGAAAAACAAACTGAATGTGTAAGCCCTGGTTCTTCAGCTGTGTGTAGAAAGTTTTTGTTTCCATGTTAATTTATTTTTTTCTCTTCATAAATGTTTAGCTTACTTTGGGGATAAAGGACTGTTTGGACATCTGGATTTGGATGCAGTCCAACATGGAAGGTGTGTACTCCGGCTGGATAAGAAAGGAAACGTCATTTCAACACATCTCTGGCAGAGTGGAGTCTGTACTGACTTATGATAGACTATCAAAATAAATATTTTTAACAATGTTGTATTTTGTCTATCTTTCATACTTTTTAAAACGTCACCTCCCACCCCCACCCCTCACCCCTCACCCCGTTTATATTATATTGTACCGGTGTGGAAGTCAGAGGACAATCTACTGTAGAAGTTTGTTCTCCTACCATGTGGTCTGGGGTGTAACTTAGTAGCAGATGTTTTACCCACTGAAGCTATCTGTCTGGTCTGCCATGAGTCTTGGATTAAGGATGCTGGGACTAATAGGTAAGAACAGAGTCTTATATTACATCTTTTTTAGAACGGAAAATCTATGTGTGTGCTTGAGTACTGCCTTAAAAAGTAAAAACTTTTCCAAGTGAATTTCTGGTTGTTCATTTGTCAAGTGTCCCCCTTTGCAGTGAACGAATAGCCTCCGAAACGTTCTCAGTGGGGAGGGTAGGAATGTCAGTCTGTAACCGACTGGATGTCCACTGCACTGACAGGAAGGTCTGCCTGTAAGAAATGATAGTTTAGTGTCTGCACTGCTAGGGGATGGGAATGATGTTGGGGAATTGTGTCTGATTTATTTGTAGGTTAAGTGTGAGCAAAGTGGAGCTGGCTTGAGAAGAGGCTCTATACTGCATATCAAAGCAGCACTTCCAGTAGAAGAAGAGACAGCTAGGAATGAGTCATGTCTGGTTACTGCTTTCCTGGGACTTCTTGTATTTTGTTTTGGCCTTTAAAAGAAAAATATTTATATCAGTTTATTAGCTGTTCTGGGACTGTCTCTGTAGATCAGGCTGGACTTGATCTCAAGAGATCGGTGTGCCTTTACCTCCCGAGTGCTGGGATTAAAGGAGTACAGCACCATACCTGGCTTATTCTGACCTTTTGTTGGTGGTGGTGGTTTTTAAGAATCTTGCTGGGAAGCCCAGACTGGCCTTGACCTCATTACCTTACTATTTTCTCTCGTGGTAGGATCACAAGCCTGTACTACCTTGCTTGCCTCTAAATATATTTGAAGCCTGCTTTACTGTTTAGCTAACAAAATAACATCATTTACTTACTTGGAAATTGTAATTAATGAAACAAGGTAGAACCAAAACAAGCTATGACATCATTTGGGAAGGGTCCATTGACTGAATGTTTTAACACTCAGTGTTTTAACAGCATGAACATGAGAATGACCTCTGCCTGGACTGCCATTCCAAAAACAAACACTGCTCCCCCGCCCCCCACCCCTTTCTATTGGAAATAACTCGTGGCTAGGGAAGTTTGTGTCCTCAAGTTTTGTTACGTTTGCCATGGAGGCAAAAAAAGAAAAAAGACTGAAGACTTATTGCATAAATTAGGAAATATTTTAAGTGGAATTCTTGAGTGCTAACTGCAGGAAAGCATTTTTGGTGAGCATTTAATTGCTTCAACAGTTCTGAATGTAGGCATGTATGATTTTGATTTAAAATCTTGTTGGCAGTGTTCTTGCTCCATCCTTGTCTGTCACATGTTGTCAGTGTGTTCCTGTTCGAGGAGTACTTTGGTGGACTTTAATCAAGCAGGGTTTCTAGAAGTAAGGAAGTTGTAGGGGGCTGTCTGTTTAAATGACACAGCAACAGGAACAGTTAGCATCTGGTTTTGTTGTCTTTCAGGGTTTTACTTGAGCTGACTACAGAAAAATTTGAGCAAATTTTGGTGTCTTACTTGAACAATGACTCTAAATTGGGTTTAGTATTTTGGAGATATTGCATTCAGTATAAGAAAGGCTGGGCATGTAAGTGGGAAAGCACTTGCCTAGCATGCATAAAGCTCTGGGTGGATCATCCTCACCATCAGAAAAAGATACACATAGACTTCTGTGTCACCCAGTTTGCCATGGTGATAAAGCCTTCCAAATCTCTGGAGTACTGATGTGGGCACCGACCAGTCAGTCAGCCAGTGGATCACTTGGCACAAGGCTTCTCCAGATCTTCCTTCCACAGTCAGTCCTGCGTCTACAGCTCCTGGCCCTACCTCTGGTAGTCAGCCATCTGTTTTCCATTGCTAGAAGTTTGCAATTTCAAGAAAGTTCTATGAATTGAATAACTTTGTGACTGTGTTTTCTTCACCTTATTTTCCTGTACTCATTTGGTTGTATGTACAGAGCCTCAGTCCTTTATGTTCACTGTTGGTGTCTGCATTCCTAAGTTTTAGCTATAAAACTGGGATTTTTTTTTGTTTTCATCCATAAAAAAAAAAAAAAAACAAAAGCCGGGCGGTGGTGGCACAGGCCTTTAATCCTAGCACTTGGGAGGCAGAGGTGGGTGGATTTCTGAGTTCGAGGCCAGCCTGGTCTACAGAGTGAGTTCCAGGACAGCCAAGACTACCTGAGAAACCCTATCTCGAAAAACCAAAAAAAAAAAAAAAAAAAAAAAAAATTACAACTAAGCTAAACTGGTTGGTTCGATGTGACTGATCTGAGAGCTGTCCTCCATTGGCAGTAGCTTCTCTGCCTCCGTGTGATATCAACATCAAGAGTAATCTTTCCATGACCTACAAGACCCAGTGTAATTACTTTATGGGTCTCTTTGTTGCCTGGACTCATTATCTGCACCTCGTTTTGGTATCTTTCTGTCCACTAGAAAGTCTGGTACGTTCTCAACGTGTAGTGTGCAGAACTGGAATTCTCCGCTGGATTCCTGTATGCACAGCTTCTTTTTTATTCTAATCTTTGCCCAGATGTTATCTTGTTAGTGAGGGCTTCCTGATCCTTCATGGAAATTAGCAGATCCTGTCTCACCTACTTTTTCTTTCTCTTAACCTTGTTTTTTGGTTTGGTTTGGTTTAGTTTTGTAGCAGACAAAACACCTATACACATTAAAAATAAGGTAAATTAAAAGTAAAAACGAGGCCAGGCATGTAGACAGTGAGAAAACACTTGTCTCATATGCACAAAGTTCCAGATTCAAATCTCAGTCCTAAATTGGGGCTCTTCTGAAACTAGCCTTGAACTCACAGAGATCTGCCTCTGCCTCTCTGCCCCTCTCTTCTTCCTTTTCTCCCTCTGCCTCTGCTTCCCAAGTGCTGAGACTAAAGATGTGTGCCACTACTGCCTGGCTCTTCATCTTTAAAGAACTTTTACCAACCTGATTGTACACACATGCAAAAAATTGTATCTTTTGCCTGTAGAATGTAAGCCCCATCAGTGCAGTACTGTGTTTCCTGCTGCATATTTAGAGCCCAGTATATGCACACTGTATGTGTTCAGGAAGAAGGAAGGCGGGAATTACAGGATTGTGTGTGTTAAGGATATAATGCTTGTGAATGGAAATTTGCATAGCTTGAGTCATTGCAAAGGGTCAGTGTTTTCCTGCCCAAGTCACAATGGGTGATTGCAGTCCCCAGTCCCCTCAGGACTTGGTGGAAGGTGTTAGGCTCACACAGACATCAAGTCACAATGGGTGATTGCAGTCCCCAGTCCCCTCAGGACTT
>JANHMN010000034.1:131930-148636 GCA_030674055.1 Rhabdomys pumilio | reverse complement strand
CACAATGGGTGATTGCAGTCCCCAGTCCCCTCAGGACTTGGTGGAAGATGGTAGGCTCACACAGGCATCTGTGTGAGGATGTTTACTGTGACTAATCCCTTTATTCATTCAGTCTTCACAGTATCAGCTTAAGAAGGATATGTTTTTCCTTTTGAAAAGGAGACAAACTTGGTTAATTTTCTCCCAAATTAGAGAAAGAAAAAGACAAATAGGTTTGAACCCAGGTTGGCTAACTCTTAAGGGATTGTAATCTTATTACAGTCATATGTTACCTTTAAAAATGACTTATGCAAATGATTGTTTTATAGCAGATAAAAATAATGTTAACACTTCCAAGTATAATAGAAGGCCCACACCTTTTGAATACTACTCAGGGCTTTGTATACAGATAACACATAGACCAGTCAAATTCACATAGTTTCTTGGAAACTATGATTCCTGCTATATGGAAACAGTAAATTTTTAAAGTTTCTCATTAGCATATATTATTTATACTCAATGGGTTTCATTATGAGAGTTTCATGTAGATATGCAAATATTTTTGCTCATATTTACTTCAGTTAATCTCTTCCCACTCCTGCGTGATCCTCTCTCTCTTCCCAACTAGAACTCTTTCTATTTTCATGTCTTTTTCTTGTGAATTACGGAGCTTAATAAGGACTCTTATCCAGAGCGTTATTTAAAGGCACATGGGCAATTTACCAGTGGCTATGTGGCTACATCACTGAAGAAAATGTCTTCCCCTCTTCTTGGAACCATTAGTTGCCTATAGATCTTCAGAGAAGGGTGGGGGTCGGTCTCATGAGCTGTCCCCTACCCCCAGCCATTAACTGCCCATAAATTCTCAGGAGGGGCAGAGTTTCTCCTTTCTATAGCAAAATATCAACGACCCAGTATTATGCAGGAAATCACAGTTAATGAGAGCTCCTGACTCAGCTGTGCTATGGTCAGAAGATGGAGTTCCACATGATTCCATTCCTTTCTCCTCTGCAATGATTTGCTTCTCCCTGAGCCTTAAATGGATGAGCTAGATTACACATTTAATACTTGTCTGATAGGGGAGATACCATGATCCTGAAGGTGATTTTCCCAAGGGAAGCTTATCCATTGCACTCCAGCTATGCTTACCCTCTGCTTTCCCCAAATGTGGGAAAAGTGCATAATTAAACTTTTAATAATAAGATGACCCATCTATACTGGCTCACATTTATTCTCGGGCATTTGATTCTGTAGTAACTGCTGCACACTGCACAAAGAAACTCTTCTAACAGCTGGCAGCATGATTAGTCTATTTGACAGGCATATCATGTCCATTTCATATACACCTCCAAAGCTAAAACAGAACAGTAGCTTCCCCATTAGAGCCGTGACGTCCCAGGCCAAGGACATTGTCCAGTTTTATAATGCTATTCCTCCTAAGGGACAGGCTCCAATCCAACCAAAAAAATGGTTATTTCATAACAGTATGCCACCATAATACAAGTGGCATATCTTGACTGGCATGCTAGAACTGTAGCATATGGGGTCCACAACTCCATAGATCTGCTGATGATAGTTCTCCATCTGGAACTATAAAAGCCAGCATGGGAGAGGCTTCTAACCCTATATTCTATAACCAAACCATGTGTTATCTTCAGCAATAGTCTTACCATCAAGTTCTGATAAGCTAGTCTCAGCTAGATCCTTGGGTTTCACCCTGTGATCCTATAGGGTAGGGCTAAGGATTGAGAAGGATTTCTGTGCAATTTATGGAGTTCATTCACTGGAGTTTTCTTCTATGCAGTTATACTGGCTACTTTTGTGAACTTGACACAAAATGGAGTTATCTGGGAAGAGAAAGTTCAAATGAGAAAATGCTTCTATCTGGATTGCTTATAGACAAATACTATTTTCTTATTAATGATTGATGTGGACAGGCTCATCCTATGGCAGGTAGTGCTAATGCTGGGCAGGTAGCCCTGAATTATATAAGAAAGCAGACTGGCTGCTCCCAACCAAGTAGCTTCTTCACACATCACATCCAACCTCGTCACCCAGCCTAATCCTGCACATTTTTCTCTAGCCAGGTGAGTCTGCTTGATCCACAGACCCTTCCCTAACCCCATATGTACCTTTAAACTCCAGGTTTGGATGAGGACATACATCGTGCACAACAGTGCAGTCCCTTGAGTGTACCAAACTTCATTCCACCTACGTTATATCCAAGCTCTAGGCCAACTCAGCCTGTACATCCTCTTTTAGGACCCAACGTGCTCTGTCCATATCAGACACAGAACTAACAAAAGAAGTCCACATGCCCAGATCTCATCTCAAAAATAGGAAAAATATGAAAGAGCAAGGTTCTATTTTCCCTCAAAATCTACCAGTGCTGTAGAAATGTTTGCCAGTGATGAACTCTGGGCATACGATTTAAAAGATTTAAAAGAAACATCATAAACTTCGTCAAGGAACTCAAGGAATTTTAAGGAGATGCATGAGTAATGCCCAAGAAAATATGAACATGAAGATGATGAAAATGACAAAAAGATGATCCAGGATTTGAAAGTGGAATGTAATAAAAAGAAACATTGAAAAGGACTTGGGCTGAAATGAAGGTGAAATGAAAAAACCTAGTAACCCAAGTAGAGGACTCAATGGGAAGAATTACAAGTAGAACGAATTAAGCAGAAGATAGACTATCATGACTTGAAGATAAAGGAGAAGATATAGAAAAATAAGAATATGAAAAACGTAAAATATCTGACAAGCAGTGGTGGAACACCTTTTTAATCTCAATACTTGAGAGGCAGAGGCCAGCATGGGCTACAGAGATAGTTCCAGAATAGCTAGGGCTACACTCACACAACTGTCTAAAATAAATAAAAATTTAAAATCCACATGACAGGAACATACAAAAAACATGGAATAATGTGGAAAAAAAACAACCTTTGAATTGGAAGCATAGACAAGGGAGAAGAATCACAGGTCAATGGCATCAACAAGATCCTATATGGACGAAAACTTCCCTAAGCTGAGGAAAGGCATGCCTATACAGACATAAGAATCATACAGCTCAGCAAATAGATAGGACCAGAGAAGAAAATCCTCATGACATATCATGGCGAAAATACTTAAGTATACAGAACAAGGAAAGAATATTGAGAGTTGCAAGAAAAAAAATCACATTTTAAAAAGACACATATAAAAGATCCTATCAGAATAACAATTGATTTCTCACTGGAAAATTGAAAGCCAGAAGAGTCTGTAGCAATGCAATCCAAGTGTTAAAAACCATGACAACCAACCTAGACTAATATACTTGGCAAAACTATTTGCCTTAGTTGAAGGAAAAATAAAACTTTCTATTATGTAAATAGTCTTAAAATTTTATGTCCAACAATCAAAACCTAAAGAAAATACAGAAAGAACTGTTTTGGACTGAAGAAAAGAATGAGCATACCCATGAGATAGTAGAAAGATTGTAGAAAGGCTGGCCAAATGTGTTCCAGTCAAACTGGATGAGGAAGCAAACAGGTATCACTCTCCTAATATCTGACAAAGTAGCCTTCAAACTAAAATTAATTCAAAGAGATAAAGGACATTTAATTCTAATCAAGGAACCAGTTAACCAGGATGATAACTACTATCCTAAACATATATGCACTAAACTCCTGTACACAGTTTCATAAAATAAAATAAAAACATACTGCTGGAGCTAAAGACACAAATTAACATCAACCCAGTAATAGTAGATGGTTTCAATACTCTACCTAGTCTGGCCATCTGCGGGGGGTTGGGGGTGGGGTGGGAATGACTCAGAGAAACATCAGAATTATAAGATATCTCTATTATAAGATATGTATATATATCATACGGATTTATCTACATATGTACAGAATACTTAAACACCAATATATGTACATGTATACATACATACATACACACTGTACTCAGTAATATACAGAAGCATCTTGTTGACACATAGAACAAATCTTTACAAATTCAGAAAGACTAAAACAAATTCATATATCCTATCTGACCATAATGTAATAAACATTAAAATTGCTAACAAATAAATATTTAGTAAATATACAAACTGATGGAAATTTGAAAGCTCATTACCAACTGGTGAATGGGTTAAAGAAGGAATTAAGGAAGAAAAACTTTGCTGGAACTAAATGAAAATGAAGATAACATACACACACACACACACACACACACACACACACACACACACACCTTTCTCTGGTGTCTATGAGTGAAATGTATAGCTTGAAGTTCCTCCATTAGAAAAACAAAACACAAGTACATAACTTAATGGTGCTATTAAAAAATTTAAAGAACAAGAACAGATAAAATCCAAATCCAGTTAATGGCAAGAAATAATAAAGGGGAAATTAGTGGAAATGAAGTGGAAACTAAGAAAACAACAGAGAATCAGCGGGGTCTCTAAGAAAACAAACAAGATTGACAGAGCCTTAGGCTCAACTAACCAAAGGAAAAAGAACCCAAGTTAAAAGAGTAAGAAACCAACAGGGGGGGCAGGCAATGGTGGTACAATGCTTTAATTCCAAGTTTTAGCACAGCCAGGGCTACACACACACACACACACACACACACACACACACACACATTCACACACACACTCACACACACAAAATAAAAGGGGGTTGCACAATCAGGAAACCATTACAACAGAAACCAAAGAAATTCTGAATATTATAAGGAAATACATTAAAACTGTGTACTCCATTAAATTGGAAAACATGAAAGAAATGGACAAGCCCACTTAGTACATGCCCACTGCATGTTTTAGCTTTTCTACAGATGTGGCATACCTGGGACAATTGAGGTATTTAACAAAATAATCCTATGCTAACTTTTATTTTTATCTTCATTTTATTGATAAAGAGACTGAGGCTAGAGGATTTAAAATTATTTTTCTTAGGAAGCATGTTTTGTTACATTGTGAAGTAAATCAAAACTCTTTGTCTCAGTGCTTGTGATGAGTTCCATGGTGCAATTTCTTTTTTCTTTCTTTCTTTAAGACTTATTTATTTATTTATTTATTTTATGTATATGAGTACACCATTGCTCTCTTCAGACACACCAGAACAGGGCATCAGATTCCATTACAGATGGTTGTGAGCCACCATGTGGTTTCTGGGAATTGAACTCAGGACCTCTGGAAAAGCAGTCGGTGCTCTTAACCACTGAGCCATCTCTCCAGCCCCGGCCTGAAATTTCTTAAACTAATGTCTGCATACCTCATAATCTGGAAAATCTTAGATATGTTATTGCCAGCAAAATTAATTGATCAGGAAGCACTAAAGTACCATGGAGATGCTGTGACACCTGAAACCTTCACGTGGCTAGACTGGGCATCTACCTCACCTTCCATTCATTGCTGCTATTTTCAACAGTTCTAAAACTGGATGGCACAAGAAAGCCTTTCTTTCACTGGGGATATGACCACAGTTAATCACAAAGTGAGTAGGAAGCATGTAGCTCCCCTTTGTGCTTTTTCAGTCACTAGCCCAGAATAAACAAAACCTGCTGTTTAAGTTCATTGTAAGTGGAGTTCATTGTACTCTCTGGGAAAACTGTGACGAGATATGACTAAATTGTATTTACTGTGAAGCATTTTGTTTCAGATTTCATGCATTTTTTGAAAATGATATCTTTCTTATGAGAATATTAGTGTACATCTATTCTTACATTCTAAAAAGTCAATCAAATCACTAATAACTGAAAAAATATATAAACACACCCACACACATTTAACTAAATGGGCTTAATGCTCTCATTTTCCACTGATTTTAAGTACAGGCTAAAATAATCTAAATCTCATACGACTAGGATGATGATGATGATGATGATGATGATGATTAAAAAATTTCTGTCATGCTATAGTTAAAATGTTAGGGATAGAGAACACAGAAGGAACATTGAAGAGAAGCAAGATCTTTGACTAACAGAACACGCATATTCTAAATTCAGTTGGCCCCTGTCCAAGAACACTTATGGCATTACCTTTCATCTATTGAGTGAGTCTTAAATCTTATGAGAGACAGTTAATGGTTGCATCCAAGATATGAGTACCATTATTGTGCCTTTAGGCATATCTTGCCATTCAATAACTTTTTTCTTTTTTTAAAGATTATAATATAATGACATTATTTTCCACTTCCCATTCCTACCTTCAAACTCCTTGCTGTCTTTCAAATTCATGGCCTTTGTTTTCATTAATTAGTGATACCTACCCACATGCCTATTACATACATACATACATACATACATACATACATACATACATATATACATTCCCTAAACTCTCACCAACATGTACATCTACATATGAGCTGAACAAAGACAACAATGGACATGCTAAAGTGGGTGTGGGAAAGTTCATGAGGTCTCAACCCTACACAAAGGATTACAGGTGACTATGGAATGCTGTCTAAGAAATAGTCTTCCCCAGGGAAGAGCACAGGAACTGGTGCTCTAATACCAAATGGTTAACCTTGCCCTACTTTTAAGAGATGATTAATGCATCTCTCAGCAGTCTTCAGAGAAGCATAGTTGTTGACACAAGAAAGCACAGGGCCAAGATGCAGAGAGTAAGAGACTACAGAATGCTCAACCCTGACCGACACAGGTCTATCATATGTCTCTGCCAAGGCCCAGGAATCGTGAATGGTGGGGAAGAAATGTGTAAGAGCCAGAGGTAGAGAATGAATGAAATAAACATGGCCTCCAGACACAGTAGGACAGCTGCACACATGAACTCACAGTGTTTGTGAATACACTCCCTTTATAAGGTCAGCCCAGACCAAAAATCACATGGAGAGGGGGGATAGACAAGGAGCTATTGACTACTATAACTGGAAAAGAGGAAGAATTGATTTTCTAGGACTATTGCCTCTGGTAGGTTGACCACACTGGAGCAGAAGGCCACTCAGCTATGGGTATATGGGCAGCAAAACTGGACTCGATGTATGTTAAAGAAGGAGGAGGAGGAGTAAGAGGGGGAGCAGGAAGAAGAAGAGGAGGAGAAGGAGGAGGAGGAGGAGGAAGAGGAGGAGGAGGAGGAAGAGGAGGAGGAGGAGACGATATTGTGTATAGTAGAGAAGTGGTCATGGATCTGGGATCAGGTGTAGGAGAGGATGGACTCCTTCGAATACACAGTGATATTTTCTTTTCAGTATTGTGTGACTTACAAAATATTAGGGTTGGTTTTTTTTTTTTAATTCCTTAAAGGAACCAAACCCAAAACAAATAACTTACTTATACATTTTAAAACATCATTATGTTGAAAAACATGCAGTGCTTAAGTCAATGAATGCTTGAACTTTGTTTACTCAGTCTAAATATTACAGGTAACACACCAAGAATATATACATTGTATAGATTATCCCAACAGGGTATTGAATTGAAATATTTGAATACATAGAAGGTAATGTATTTGATATATGTGTATACACATTTTACACAATTATATTTCATTTTCTAGTTCATTTTATTATTTTATTTATTTTAGGTGTGTGGGGTGTTTTGCCTACACGGGTGCCCACATACCACAGTCATGCAGTGTCCACAAAGACCAGAAGAGGGCAATACATCCCCTGGAACTGAGTTTCAGATGGCTGTCTGTGCTGAAATGGAACTCTTGCCCCAAATTATTATCTTTTAGAACAAAGAACATCTTAGAAAATATTTCTGCTGTAAACAAGTGACTAGTGATTTTATATAGTATGTGAAAGAAAGTATGAATTTATATATGATTTAGCATCGTCATTAAAATGATGGTTGAGTTACAGTCCCCTGGGATCTTACTTTCTGTGAACAATAGGCAATTATGTGGAATTTATTTTGAAGAAATCAGCATTTCATTTTGCAAATAAACTTAGCCAAATAAAATATTTTGATAAGGCTTTTTCATGCCTTATTTAAACTACTTCTGATACTTGAAAATTAAAAAACAAATGTGTATAATGGGCCCGCTGTAAGAGTATGCCCAGAATTTTCACTTATTTGTAGGCATAATTTCCCATGTTCATTGTATAGCATATGCCAGTGCTAGAATTTACAGCAGTTCTAAGAAACAAATACTTCCGTTGAGTTCCTAATGAGGAACCAAGAATTTGTATTTTACACATATATACATAACAAAAAAAAACAGAGAAAATATTGTTTACAAATGGCTTTCATTTCACTCTGCTGTGTGGGTGTACGTGGTAGTATCTTTTAAATTTTTTTACTTACCCAACTCCTTTATTTTTATAACACTTCCTGTAATAACAAAAGGATAGTTGTTACATTGTGAACATGTTGGTCATAGAAAGAATCTGACCATTCCGTTGTATTTTTGAGTCAAAATAATCATAAAGAACTTACCCGCTTCTAAATATTTTGAATGGATAAACTTAATTATTTCTTGTGGAAGATAAGGCCAATGAGTTGTGGAAAAGTTAATGATAGCATTTTACTGAAGAGAAAACAGTTCCTCGGTGGCGGGCAGGTGGCTCAGTAGTACAGAGCACTTGAGGGACACGGCAACCCAGTAGAAGAGTCCCTAAACAGGCAGAAGAGTCGGGGACAGCCCTCATTCCCACTGTTAGGAGTCGGACAAGAAGACCAACTACACAACCATAACATTGTATGCAAAGGGCTTAGGTTAGCCCCAGGCAGACTCCCCAATTGTCAGTTCAGTCTTTAAGAGCCCCTATGAGCCCAGGTTAGTTGATTCTGTGGGTTTTCTTGTGGTGTCCTTGACTCCTCTGGCTCCTATAATCCTGCCTCCTCTTCCTCAGGATCCCTGAGCTCCACCTGAGGTTTAGCTGTGTGTCTCTGCCTCTGTTTCCATCAGTTGCTAGATGAAGCCTCTCTGATGATGAGTATGCGGGACTCCTATCTACTAGTATAGCAGAATATCACTAGGAATCATTTCATTGAGATTTTGTTTTGTTTTTTCATAGTCCCATTTGGCTCTATCCTAGATCTCTGGGCTCTCCAGCCTTTGGTTCCTGGCCCTCCAGGCAGTGTCAGGGATGGGCTTCTTCTCATGGTTTGGGTCTCAAGCTGGACTAGTCATTAGTCAACCACTCCCACAATTTTTGCACCGCCTTTACCCCAGCACATCTTGCAAGCAGGACAAACTGTAAGTCTAATGTTTTGTGGCTGAATTGATGTCCCAGTCCCTCCACTGGAAGTCTTGCCAGGAGACGGTGGTTTAGGCTCCTTGTCGCCAATTTCCAGGAGTCTTAGCTAGGGTCACCCGCATAAATTCCTGAGAGTTTCCATTGCACTAAGTTTTTAGCTCCTCCCTGAGATGTCTCCCAATTCCAGTTGTCTCTCCATCCTCACTCCCCAAACACAATCCTTCCTATTCTGTCCCTACTCATCCCCAGTCTATGCCCAACATTTATTCTATTTTCCCTTTCCAGAGAAATTCATACATCCCTCTACCCCCTTGAGCCCTGCGTGCTACTTAGTCTGAGTGTGTGGATTGTAGCATGATTCTCCTCTACTTCATGGCTAATGTCCACTTTTACGTGAGTATATACCATGTTTCTGTTTCTGGGTCTGGGTTACCTCACTGAGGATATTTTTTTTTCTAGTCCCATCCATTTGCCTGCAAATATCATGTTGTTATTTTTTTAACAGCTGAGAAATACTCCATTGTGTAAAGTACCACATTTTCTCTATACATTCTTCAGTTGAGAGATATCTAGAATGTTTTCAGTTTCTGGCTATTATAAATAAAGCTGCTATGAACATACTTAAGTAAGTGCACTTGTGTTAGGATGGAGCATCCCTTGGGTGTATGCCCAGGAGTATCTTGAGGTAGGTCAATTCCCAATTTTCAAAGAAACCACATAATTGATTTACAAAATGGCTATCCACGTTTGCACTTTCACCAGCAATGGATGAGTGTTCTTGCTCCATATTCTCGCCAGCATGAGCTGTCACTTGTGGTTTTGATTTAAGCCATTCTAACAGGTGTAAGATGGAATCTCAGAGTCATTTTGATTTGCATTTCTCTGATGACTAAGGATGTTGAACATTTTTTTAAGTGCTTCTCAGCATTAGAGATTCCTGTCAAAAGTTCTCTTTTATTTCTGTATCCTATTTGTAAATTGGGTTATTTGATTTGTTGATGTCTTGTTTCTTGTTTTCTTACTATATTTTAGGTATCAGTCCTCTATTGGAGGTGAAGGTTGGTGAAGACTTTTCCCCTTCTGTAGGCTGCTGTTTTATACTTTTGATGGTGATCTTTGCCTTACAAAAGCTTTTCAGTTTTGTGGGGTTCAATTTATTAACTGTTGTTGATAGTTGTCTCAAGTACCAATGCATTCAAGGCTATTTCATACTTTCTTTAATCCCTTTGGACTTCAGGGAGTTTTCTTGGATATTTTATTTACATTTCATATGTGATCCCCTTTTCCCATCCCCCCCAGGAACCCCCTATCCTATCCCCCTGCCTCCTGCTTCTATGAGAATGTGCCCCCATCCAACCACCCACTCCCACACCCCCACTCACTAATTCCCCCACACTGGGTCATCCAGCCTTCACTGAACCAAGAACTTTCTCTCCCACCTATGCCCAACAATGTCATCTTCCCCTACATATAGAGCTGGAGCCATGGGTCCCTCTCTATGTGTTTATAGGCTGGTGGTTTAGACCATGGGAGCTCTGGTTGGTTGGTATTGTTGCTCTCCCTATGGGGCCACAAACCCTTTCAGCTCCTTCAGTCTTCTCTCTAACTCCTCCTTTGGGAACCCCTTGATCAGTTCAATTGGTAGCTGTGAGCATCCACTTCTATATATGTCAGACTCTGGCAGACCTCTAAGGACACAGCTAGATCAGGCTCTTGTCAGCATGCACTTTCTGACATCCACATCAGCGTCTACCTTTGGTGACTGTACCTGGGATGGATACCCAGGTTAAACAGTCTCCAGATGGCCCCTCCTTCAGTTTCTGTCCCACACTTTGTCTCCATATTTTCTCCCTTGAGTATTTTGTTACTCCTTCTAAGAAGGACCAAAGCACCCACACTTTGGTCTTCCTTCTTCATGAGCTTCATGTGGTCTGTGAGTTGCATCTTGGGTATTGCATGCTTTTGGACTAATATCCACTTATCAGTGAGTGCATACCATGTATGTTCTTTTGTGATTGGGTTACCTCACTCAGGATGATATTTTCCCTACATCTCTAGGATGAAGCCTAGTTGATCATGGTGGATGATGTCTTTGATATGCTCTTAGATTTGGTTTGCAAGTATTTTATTGAGTACATTGCATCAATGTTTATGAGGGAGATTGGTCTGTAATTTTCTTTCTGTGGTTTAGGCATCAGGGTGACTGTGGCCTCATAAGATGAGTTTGGCAATGTTGCTTCTCTTTCTATTTTGTGGAATTATTTGAGCAGTATTGGTATTAGCTCTTTAAAAGTCTGGTAGAATTTTTCACTAAAACCATCTGGCCCTGATTTTTGGGGGGGAGGGGATGGGCCTTTGTTAGGAGACTTTTAATGACTGCTTCCATTTCCTTAGGCGTTTTGTCTATTTAAATTGTTTACCTGATCTTGATTTAACTTTTGTAAGTGGAATCTATTCAGAAAATTATTCATTTCATTTAGATTTTCCAATTTAAGATCTAATGAATCTTTGGATTTCCTCAGTTTCTGTTGTTATACCCCCCTTTTCATTTCTGATTTTGTTAATTTGGATATTCTCTCTGTGTCTTTTAGTTAGTTTGAGTAAGGGTTTGTCAATCTTGTTGATTTTCTTAGAGAACCGACACTTTGTTTCATTGATTCTTTGCATTGTTCTCTTTGTTTCTATTTTGTTGACTCCAGCCCTGATTTCATTATTTCCTGCCATCTACTGCTCTTGGGTATGTTTACTTCTTTTTGCTTTTGAGCTTTCAGATGTTCTGTTAAGTTGGCAGCATGAGATGTCTCTAATTTCTTTATGAAGGTATTTAGTTCTATGAACTTTCCCCATAGCACTGCTTTCATTGTGTCCCAGTAGTTTGGGTATATATGCATTCAATTCTTTCTTATTTCTGCTTCAACCCGGTAGTCATTCAGAAAAGAGTTGTTCAGTTTCCCATGGGTCTACAGGCTTTCTGTTTTTTCTGTTGTTGCTGTTGTTGTTGTTGTTGTTTATATCCACCTATCATCTGTGGTGGTCTGTTAGGATACAGAGGGTTATTTAAAATTTCTTTTATCTGTTGAAACTTACTTTGTGATGGAGTATGTGATCAATATTGGAGAAAGTTCTATAAGGTTCTAAGAAGAAGATGTATTCTTTTGTGTTTGGCTGAAATGTTCTGTGGACATCTGTTAAATCCACTTGAGTCATTATTTCTCCGTTAATTTTTTTGTGTGGATAACTTGTCTATTGATGAGAGTAGGGTACTGAAGTCTCCCACTATTAATGTGTAGGATTTAATATGTGATTTACGCTTTTGTAATGTTTCTTTTTACAAATGTGGGTGCCCTTGCATTTGGGGTATAGATATTCAGAATTGCAAAATCGCCTCAGCCCACGAGGATTCGACGAGACCCTAGAGAAGGGGGCAAAAGAATGATAGGACAAGAGACACAAAGAAGCAGCACAGGTCTGAATGTCTGATCGAGTGCTTAAACTTTATTGTTCAGGCTGCTGTTATGAAGGCAAGCAGGCAGGAGAGTCATCTAACAGTCAGGGTCCAGGGTCATCCCATAATTGCAAAGTTCTCTAAGCCCACAAGAATTCCTAGCCCAAATTACTTATCTAAATATTTTCTCACAAGCAAGATGGCAATTAAAACATTCCTTGGCTCAAGTTGTTTATCTGATTAATATTTTCTCCCTGGCAGGAGTGCAATAAAGTCTTCCTTAACTCAGGCTATTTACTTAACTGACATTTGCTCCCAGGCAGAAGGGAGTCTTGGCTCCCAGCACAACATCATCTTGGTGAATTTTTCCTTAGATGAGCATGAAGTGTTCTTGCTTGTCTTTTTAAATTAATTTTTGTTAGAAGTTTGTTTTCTTAGATATTAGAATGGCTATACCAGATTGTTTCTTGGTTCCATTTGCTTGGGAAATCTCTTTCCAACCCTTTAATCTGAGGTAATGACTATCTTTGATGTTGAAATTTGTTTTTTGTATCCAGCAGAAGGATGGATTCTGTTTTCACATTAGTCTGTGGCTTTTTATTGGTGAATTGAGTCCACTGATATTGAGAGATATTGACCAATGATTGTTAATCCCTATTATTTTGTTGGTAGTGAGTGGTGATGGATGGTGGTGGTAGTGATGGCAGTGTGTATCTGTGTGTGTGTGTGTGTGTGTGTGTGTGTGTGTGTGTGTATTTCTTCTTTTTGTTTTGCTGGTGTGAAATTATTTTCTATGTTCTGTTGGGTGTAGTTAACCTCATTGGGGTGAAGTTTTCCATCTGGAACCTTCTGTAGGGTTAGATTTGAGAATAGATATTGTTTAAGTTTGACTTTGTTTTTTAATATATTGTTTTCTACATATATGGTGACTAGAATTTTTGCTGGGTATAGTAAGTAGTCTGAGCTGGCATCTGTGGTCTCTTAGCATCTGCAAGACATCTGTCCAGGGCCCTCTGGCTTTTAGAGTCTGTTGAGAAGTTGGGTGTAATTTTAATACGTCTGTCTTTGTATATTACTTGGCCTTTTCCCTTTCCTCTTTTAATATCTTTTCTTTGTTCTGTATGTTTAGTGTTTTGATCATTATGTGGCAAGGAGACTTTCCCTTCTAGTCCAATATTTTTGGTTTTCTGTGGGCTACTTGTACTTTTATAGGCATGTCCTTCTTAAGGTTACAAAAATTTTCTTCTATGACTGTGTAAAAATGTTTTCTGGATGTTTGAGCTGGTATTCTTCTCCTTCTGTTCTTATTATTCTTAGATTTGCTCTTTACATAGTTTCTCAGCCTTTCTGGATTTTTTTTTGGGGGGGGGTTGGGAATTTTTTAGAGTTAACATTTGGAAGTTTTAACTAATACTATTTTTGCTACTGCCTTAGAATCTGTTACATTAGACTGTCTATAAAATGTAATAAAAATTAGACCCAAAATTCCAACAATTTTCTCCTCCATGAAACTGTTATGCTTGGATATTTTTTCACATTTTTGTTTCATTTATAGTATCAACTGGATATAAACATTAATGGTTGCATGGAAAACCCCAATTGTTTCACCTTCAGAATTCCTATTATTATTTATCAGGTATTTAAAAATATGCTGTTACTTAATGAATAAGTGTTTTGAACTCAAATTAAAATTTCTTTAAATTTTAAGAACCCCAAATCTTAATTTAAAAGCTTTACGTTTAATCTTTAAAAGTATAATGATTATTTTTTTGTTTTGTTTTGTTTTATACTTGCCCCTCATCTGATAAATGATAAGACTCTGGCAAGGAAAAAATTCAAAGGCCACTCATGAAGCCCTATCCTCTATTAAAACATTATTCATGAAGTATAAAGGTATTATTTTATACAGTGCACCAAGCTTCTAATGAGAAGCATTAACCTCACATCTAGAACCACCACTGTCTGTGTCTAGGACTTTTTCTGCTGTCAGGTATATTTAGATGTCTTTGATAGAACTTACTATAGGCATGCATACTCCACCCCCCTATCTTGTTACAGAGCACAGCCAGAGGCATGGCATTTGTTCCTGGGGACTCCAGGCCTAATGCCATTATGTCATATTTGAAACTTGACCTTGTCAAATAGCTCTTTACACATTTTCTTTTTTGTAGGACCATTAGAAGTAAAAAGTAATTATGGTCCTATTTATACTAAAAATGATTTAAGGAATTTAATCTTAACATTGTTACTAAAATTCTATACTATCGACAGGATAAAACTATCATGGAACACCATTAAATCTTTAACTGGCAAAATTTGATATTAAAAAGGTATATATATATATATATATATATATATATATATATCCATCCATCTATATCTCTACATAGTATGCTATATCTATTTGTGTTAACTTTAAATGTTTTTTGTAAAAGTTTATTTTCACTTTGAAGGTTAATCTTGTTTCTGCTACCCTAAAACACTTTGAATTAAAGGAGACACAACCTGAAGTATATGGTAAATAAGAAGACCTAGAAACTAGTCAATGAAAGGATCCAATGTTCTCATCAGAACAAGGTTATGTTTTTGTCTTCCTAGAAAATGGACAAAGTCTCAGATGACTCCTAACAGCATCCCATAGACCACCAGACTAATAAAATCTCTAAAGACAGAAAACAAATTCATCTAAAGGAGATGTCCCAAGAAGAAGATGACACTGATAACTTGAGGAGACCAGAGGACTTTCACTCATTAAGCTGAGACTTTGGTGTAAACAAGAACACTGTGCTACTGACCCCCAAAATGATGTTTACATGTTTGCTGACTGCATTACATATTAACTATCAGCTTGTCCATACATAATCCAGATTCCGTTTGTCAAGTGAGAGACAAAGCAGTATGGAGACAATGCGATATTGTTATACTATGCTAAGCATTGATTTTATCCTTTAGAACCAATTGTCTGGATAAAAGATGATATACAAACATTCAGTCACAGGAGTGGGGATATTTTTGTTGGACTAATTTAACTGACTAGTCCCAAAAAAGTAATATGAATTTTAGTATGATTAAGTACTTTTTAGAAACTTCTAGTAGTGGAAGCTATAGTTGTATGAAAACGCAAAACAAACTGGCTGACGTCTCGCTGCCCAAAGTTAGTGTCATTCCACCTGAAATGACAAAGTTAGTGTCGCTCTACCCGAAATGACAAGGTTGGCACCATTCCACCTGAAATAATACTATCTGTTGCCAATTTTTGGAAAATAACCTCTGGCATCAGTTGGCATATGCCAGTCAACAAGAACAATCTTTTTGTATCAGAGAAGACCCATCTATTCATGGACTCTTAAAAAGAAATATATATGGCACAGAATCAACTGGCTCACATATTCATACAGCCTACCCTGATAATCCTGTCACTGGTGTCTCTGTATCACACTGTGTGCTTTAAAACAGTTATGTACTTCTATCCCTCCTGACTTCAACTTCCCCTCTAACCACACCCTTCCCTCAGATGAACAACCACCTTTGGGATGGACGTTTTGCATGAAAATGCTATTTATTCAAGAAATATCTAATCAAAGCCGATCACTTACACAGCTTAGCCTCTTGAGCTCATACTCAGGTGTGATTAAAGGAGTGTTTCCAGAGATGCTTTAAGTGGGGAGGGAAGACTTGCCCTGAACTTGACTGGGTACACAATTCTTATTGATGAATTTCCTAGAGTCAAAAAGGGGGAGAGTGTATGCCATGATCAACATATATTGTACAAAAAGAAAAAATGGAAAAAGGATTAAAAATGCAAAACCATCCAAGCAGTAACTTTAATTTCTGTTTGCTTTGAGATTACAGGGTTGTTTTTCAGAGTTTCTGTCTTGATCAGTGCTTTCAAGATCTTTATATTTATTCAAAGAATTTCTCAAAAGAAGCATAAAGATTACAAGGCAACAAGAAAACTATTCCAATGCAAAGTGACCACACAAACCATAGCTGCAGTCTGCCGTCTGAATGAGAGAATGCAAAGTGACCACACAAAACATAGCTGCAGTCTGCCGTCTGAATGAGAGAATGCTCAGTGACCACACAAAACATAGCTGCAGTCTGCCGTCTGAATGAGAGAA
>JANHMN010000034.1:114082-124759 GCA_030674055.1 Rhabdomys pumilio | reverse complement strand
GGAGAAAACATAGGGGCTCTCTTTCCTATGATGTCATGGAGAAAACACAGGGGCTCTCTTTGGCGTGGTCATAAATTATATTTACTTATGAGTTTTAATGGTTAAAAAGTTCTAACTAAAAATTCTGAGAAAAATTTATGTATAAAACACATATGAACCAGTTTTCTCTTAGAAATGATTAAGTTAGAACTATTTGAGGAACTGATATTAAAATATAGTCAACACAGAACAATAAAATATAACAGGAAAGTTTCTCTGTGTGAAGATTAGTGCTTATTTTCAACTTCCCAAATCTGTGACAGTTGTCACACATCTCTGAGAGTGTTTGTGAGAATGCTTGAAGGAAGCCATGACTGAGGGGAAGCCTCCCTGAATGTGGGTACTGATGGCTCTCCCTGGCCCAATCAAAATAACCAGGCAGGCAAAGCTGTGTGTGCAGCAGCAATCATCTCGATCTCATCTCCAATGCACATGGAATGTGAAAGTCTGTCTCATGGTCCTACCACATCTTCTGCCATTGAGGACTCTGTTTTCTAGAACTGTTCTTTAAACTTGCCCTTCTTTCTTTTAGTTTTCCATCTACATACCCCATCAATTAGAAGAGTAACATATATAACTATATAGGATGTGTAGTTTTCAGTTGTATTAGTCACCATAGAGACAAAAATGTGGAAAATCTACTTTTTTAAGTGAAACATCTTTAACTTTGGAAGTACAGCTTCTCTCAGAAGGAAGAGAAGGAAGGAAAGGAAGGAGGCTTATTTAGACACTCTGTGGTTTTCTAACCATAGTTCCTACATGCATTGTTGTTTCAGCTTTGTTGTCTAGGACAACTTCTGTTAATTTATTAAGCCATTTGTAGTTAAATTAGGACACTCTTATCCTTGGATTCCTGTTTCAATAACAAAGGTGGAAATTACTCTAGTTAGATTTTTTTTAATTCTATGGAGAACCCTGTCATGGAGCCTAGATTCCCAGCATCATTATATCAGGGGGTTTGTAGTAAGAAATAAGGTCTAGTAAAGACAATTGGGCAAAACTATCTGCTATTTCATGATACTGCGAATTCCAATTCTTCTTGCTCTTTCTTTGATTCCTCTCAATAAATGGAACAGATTGGGTGGGGGTGTTACACTTATTCTATAATGTGCTTCTTCTCACAGGCCCAAAGTCAACAAATTCATTCAATGATACAATAAAAATCTAAGACTGTAACTCCAAATAATCACTTGATCATCACACTAAATAATTCCTTGTAATTTTGGAAAGGTGCTTACGACAGAAGGTTCTCAATTACTTCTCTAAGGAATCATAATTGAGCACAGGTCTCAACAATGAGCCCTAGGTACTCATTTTACCAAAGCAGTACAACAATGATGTTGTGACAGAGGACCTACTGCCTAGTTTGATGAAAAGCTACCTGTAATTTAGTTTATCTGTCCCTCTTTGGTGACCTCAGGGGTTCAACGCTGACTGTTCCATTCAATCCCCATGGTTTTTCCATCTCACACTCCTTGTATGTGATTTAGGCAATCTATATTCTAAATCCCAATTGACAAAAATAATTCACTGATCTGAAATATCCATTAAAAATCTACTTCCCAAGCCTCACAAATGATTGTTCCCCTCCAAAAAATACAGTGCAAGGGAGAGTATATAAACATAAATGCATCTTTCAGAATTGTCCTGAATTCTCATTTCTAAGTGAGGATTCTACTTCTCAGTGCATAAAATAAGTGTCTCATCACCCTTTTGGAGACAGCGTTTGCAGGAGCTAGATTGACATAGAATACTCAGGGCTGTACAATCAGATAAACTCTAAGTGGTTGTCTTAGTTTGGGTTTTATTGCTCTGAAGAGACAAAATGGTCAGGGAAGCTCTTATAAAGCATTTAATTGTGGCTGATTCCAGAGGTTTAGTTTATTATCGTCATGAGATTGTGCAGGTAGAGATGGTGCTGGAGGATCTGAGCGTTCTACATGCTGACTTTCAGAAAACAAGAGGACTGTGTCACTGGGCATAGCTTGAGCATAGGAAACCCCAAAGCCTGCCTGCACAGTGACATATCTCCTCCAACAAGGCCACACCTCCTTATAGTGCCTCCCCATAGTATTCAAACACATGCGTTTTATGGGAGCCATACCTATTCGAACCATCACAGAATTCATCTAAGATTACACTGGTAATCTATATGATTCAATTTAAAAGGATCCTCTTATTTTTACAATAGCAACTATATAGTGCTATATAATTATTAGAGCTCAAATATATCTGTTATATGAGATCTCATTCCAGGAATTTACTTAAGTGTTTCATTGAGGGTTTAGTCTTAATTGGACATTTACTTCATTTTTAGTTAACTATTTCATAATCTTGGAACAATTCTAAGATAGATTTGTTCACCAATATGTCCTTTGGGGTAGTATGTATTCACAGTGTGCACAAAGTTCAAAATTCCATATTAATAATTTTAGGTGGAAAAAAAACACAATTCACAGCTATGATACCTCCCCCACCTCTCTCCCTCCCTTTTTCTTTCCCTCCCCAACCCACCCACACCACAGACATCATCGCAGACTTTATCCCGAGATTCTCTGAGTGACCAGTGTTAGTTCCCAGTTTCTGGCAATCTTCCTGCCTCTCCATTCATGAGGCTGAGATTTAAAGCATGTGCCACCCTGCCAGCTCAAGATATACAGTTCTTTTCAAAGCAGCTTCCATGGTTTGAACAGATGAAACCTTGTGTTCCCAGCCGTTTGTTTTAGTAGATCATTTTGTGGTATATAATGTTATTTCTAAGCAAATGCTCTTTACCAAAAAAAAAAAAAAAATCACTTGACACTTACGGATTTCACTTTCTCAACTGTTGCCTAGAGATAAAAAGAAAAGTATCAAAGAATCCAAGAGCACAGGGTCTTTGAAGATTGTATCTTGTGATAAAGTAACTAACTACTCAGTACAAGCATTAGACCTTTGTTCAGAATGTAGTTAGAGTTTCTCTTACCAGAAACATGCCTTAGCAAGAAGAAACATCTTGCACCATGCCTGAAGACTGAAGTTAGACCACACAGCATGTATGGGAAAGTAGAGCAACCCAAACTCTGCTTGTTGTCTTATAGCCATACAGGTGCCTTGGCACAGACCTGTAAATACATACCACACGCACAGACTTTTAATCTCTATTTTTCTGTGGTTCTACACCCATGATCCTTTGTAACTAACTTTCTGTGGAACCATAAACAGCTAAGGACTGGTACATTTCATGTTTCTTCCTGTACTTCCCATCTATATTCCCTCTCTAACTAGCTATATCAGAAGTGTGGACAATGCCTATGGCCCCAACACGCATCTGTGTGATATACGTGTCCAATGTGCTATGCATGTTGGGAACCAGCTGTGCTTCCACATCCTCTGTTTCCTCCCTCTCAGGGTGTCCATCACTGCTACACACCCGCCTGGAAGGGTGAAGCAGGGCCCAGGATGCATGGGTCTGCAGGATCCCAGTCCACCTGGTAGTGAGTGGGGCTGGGGGAGGCCTTCTCCAAGGATTTTAACGAAACAGCTCTTTTAAAGATCTTAACTTGTGAGCATACCTTTATTAGGGGTGGACTTGTACTCATACCCTTTGTTTGGAGTGAACCAGGGCTATATAAGAACCTTGGAGAGTGTGAAGGGTTCTTCTTAGGGTGAGGTTTCATTTACTGGAGTTTAAAGTACTGTGAATGCCTCATATATATGGCGAGACATTCCAGGAATCCCATGTACTTGCTGGGTGGGTTATTATCAGGAAAGAGGAAGTTGGACTTGTGGATTTGCCAAGGGATACATGACCTTCCTCAGGTCAGGGGTGTGGGTGGTCCAGCTCCCCAGACAAGATCCAAGAAAAGGAAGCCCTGTTGATAAAGGTAGTCCTCCATTTTTTGCACCAAGCTCAGAGGAGATATTCAGGCATGGTAGACTTCGACCCCAATTAGCAGGGACTCCCTCACATCTGTACATGGACAGCATGTCTAAAAACACCAAGTTACAAAAGTGACAGAGCAGAAACCTCAAGGGCATTTGGTCAATTGCATAGTTAAAAATGCCTAGGACATATTTAATTGAATGATAACTACTCTAATTTCTGTAAGGATAATTCCACATTTTGCCCACTCAAAACAAGTTTCGTGCAAATGCTCCCAAGAAACAATTCACACATCCTGAAGTGAAAGTGCTTCCTCTCATATGCAGTCTGTGACAAACAGTAATAACGGATAATCTCCAATAAATTCACCAATGGATTTTTATATGAAAAAAAAAAGACACAAACTTGAACATCTTCCCCAAGCAGTGTAGAAATGGTTTCCCCCACATCATCCCCACAATCAAAGGACCCAGGAAGCTCACTAAACTCAGAGGCATTTTCTATTAGCTGGTTCAGCTCTGTGGAGATACTGAAGGTTTTGGTGAATGAGTGAGGAGAGGAAAGTACTGCGTGAACATGAAGTAGGAAACAGGCTGGTGTGTGTCTGAACATGCAGTTAGCCATTTCCTTACCAGAGCTGTTGTCTCTCCTCTTGGGTTTGTTCTTTTATTTTGAGAGCAAAGGGATAAATTCCATGACATTGTTATCATTAAAGCTACCTGCTTTATAACATACCATGTAACATACCACAGCATACATTTATATTCAGATACATGGATTAAGAAGATCCCTACCAATCGTATTTAAAAATGTTTAACTTTGAGAAAAAAAAAATTCTCTATGTTAGGTCCCAAGCTCCCAAAACTTATAGTCCTCCTGATCAACCAGAAATGTGGTAGAATTACTGGCATATACCTGTGTGCCTGATTGGCTTTTTTTTTTTTTTTCATTTTTGATTGTGTTCTCTAGAGGGGTGCACAACAGAAGAAATTTTTCACTAATTCTTGCTTAATAAGTGGGGACAATATACTTGCCAAAAGAGGAGAAATGTTTACCTGTTTTTATAGTAAGGGCAGCCTTTCCTATGAGAGAATAAATACATAAGTACATACACACAGTTAGACATGACCAAAACCTCGATAAACAAGGGAAGATAATGCTTCTCCTTTCTCTGGCCTCTTCTGAGCTCCGAAGGGCCTTGAAGCAGCAGATGTAAGATACAGACTTAAAGGTACAAAGCTAAATAAAAAATAGGCAAATGGAGAGAAACCATATCATTTCTGCCTCGTTGTGCTGAGAAATAGCAAAAATCTAAGTCAACATAAAATCTAAGTCAAAATAAAAAAATCTAAGTCAACATAAAAACTTAGTACTGGGTTGCTTGTGTACAATTTTCATCTATGGACTGGAATTCTCCAGATTTCTATTAAAATGAAGCAACTCATCATAGACACGCGCCATCATAGACACGCTCCGATCCGCAATGCATCATAGACATTCGCAGATTCCATTTACAGACTGAGAAAAGGCCTGTGGCTACAGCACTCGGGCCTCTGTGGCACCAGCTACTCAAAGGATTTTCGATATTCATTTTATATAGGTAAATATAAAAACAGAAAATACCAGTTGTCAGGGCACCATCTGCTGGAAGATGCATAAGAAAGCAGTTCAGATTATACTAATCTCTTCAAATGTACTGTGATAATTATCTTCCTTTTGAACTAAGCTTCAGGCTACCAAAAATATAATTAATATTTAACAGCCCTATGAGAAAGCAATAATAACATAAAAGCTAAGTGTGTGATTAAGCATAATAAAACTACTAATTAAATTAAGCATCTTGTCATAAAGCAAATTTGCAACTTGTGTTCCTAAAGAATGCCTTTTTTATGGGTATGGCCCTCACGCCTCACTGGACAATGACAGAAGGACCGGAACCATTACAAGGTCTCCTTTAATTACTGGAGGTCAGGCCTTTATCCCTGCTTTCACAAGATTAGAATCGCCATGGCCCTTCTATACTTGGAGAAGGAAGGAGATGTCAGGGGCACCCTGCTTATACACTGAAGGCCTAAAATCAGCCATAAGCCTAAAATCAGCAATAGGCCTGACATACATGCCTGCTAACACAAAGTCTTGGGTCTCTGTGGAAAAACACTGAAACAGATGGCTATAAGTTATTGTAAACAGGCAGCTTTGGTGGAAATTTACCAGCCTGAGTAGTCATAGACCTTGTAGATAGGTAGCCTTGATGGATAGTACCAACTTAGATGAGGACAAGTGAATCATAGGCAGAGTCATAGTGACCTGTCCCCTGAACCTTCACCCAGCTGACACTCTATTCTGGAAGATATCTGTACTCCCCCTGAACATCTACGTTCCTGTGTCATCCCATTCCCCACATCCTGCCTTTTTGTGTTTATAACCCCTGTGTGAAAAAGTAAAAACTATAATTTGATAAAGAAAAAAATGAATGCCTCTTTTATACAAAACAAAGGCACATTAAGAGCATTGATTATGCTCACTCCCTAGACTCAGTTACCCAAGAACCACTCTGCAGGTAGGGTGGCTGGGAATGCTGAGGGTTCCTCCAGGCGGGAAGTTAGGCACAGCTGCTGTGGCTCCACGGTTCCTAATGGTGTGGCCCCAATGACACAAGAAAGTCCATGAATTTTACAGGCTTTATTTTCATGGTGGATGTAGATGGATATGGATGCATCCTCCCTGAAACCCAGGGCAGACCTGAGTTAAATAGAGAGGGAGAGAGAGGGGAGGGGATGGGGAAGAATATTTAATTGACTCCATCCTCTGGCCTTCAGGCATCTCATTAGTATGTAAATCTCTCTAGGGCCTGAGACCTCTTCCTTGTGACTATTGGCCATAGACCTCTCTATGGGAGGGGCTGTGGAGGGCTGAAGATAAATGAAAAGAACCAGGGCCTGGGAGCGAGCCGAACTCCTGCCGTCCAATAAGGGTTCGAGGTTCCAAGGTCATGCTCAAACAAGCACCCAGCTGCTTCTCACAGCCCACCACCCCACATCACTCTACTGCCCTACCTTCCCCTACCTCACTGATAGGCCCCTGCCTCCAATTCTGGCAGACTCCAGCTGCTCAGGCACCAGCCCCAGCAGTCAGAAGAACTAACAGACATGATGACTCAAATAACAGGCATCTACATGACATTTCACTCAAACATGGAAGAATGCATCTTCTGCTCAGTACCTCATGCAACCTTCTTCAAAACTGACCACATACTTGGTCACAAAGAAAATCTCAACAGATACAAGAAAGTTAAAGTAATCCCCTGTGTCATTTCAGACAACCATGGATAAAAGCTTGACTTCAACAACAACAGAAAGTTTACAGACTCATGAAAAATGAACAACTCTCTACTGAATGATCACCTGGTCAAGGAAGAAATAAAAAAAGAAATTAAAGACTTTCTAGAGTTTCATAAAAACGAAAGCACAGCATATCAAAACTTCTGCAATGAAAGCAGTGCTGAGCAGAAAGTTCATAGGAGAAAGTGACCCAATGAAGAAATTAGCGAGGCCTCAAACTAGCGATTTAACAACACTCCTGACAGCCCTAAAACAAAAAGAAGCAAATACTCCCCAGAGGACAGGAAATAATCAAACTCAGGGATGATGTAGCATCTATTGGGGCATTGCTGGACTTTGAAGTAGATTGATTCCTAACTTTCTGAAAACCCACCACATGATTTCCATAGTGACTGTACAAGTTTGCACTCCCACCAGCAGTGGAAGGGGAGTGTTCCCTTGCTCCACATCCTCACTAGCATGAGCTGTCACTTGTGTTACTGATCTTAGTCAGTCTGACAAGTAGAGACTGAATCTCAAAAAGAAGTTTTCATTTGTCTTTTGTAGGCATATTTTGGGACTACTTTATTGGGTTCTTTTACCTACCACCTTTCACTACCCCAGTCCCTTCAAACCCCACAACACTAGGTTGGTGAAAAAGAAGGTTAGAGGGGAAAGGGGGCGCAGGTCTCTTCAGACTACTTCCTGCTATTAGGGCATTGAGTTCCTTGGGGCAAATCCAATCTTTGTCATTGAACTATCTCCAGCCAGCAACCAGCAACCAGCAATCCAGCAGTCCAGCAGTCCAGCAGTCCAGCAGTCCAGCAGTCCAGCAGTCCAGCAGTCCAGCAGTCCAGCAGTCCAGCAGTCCAGCAATAGCAAAAGCAGCAACAAGAACCAGCAGCAGCAGCCTCCACAGGCCCTCTTGGGTCTCTCAAATTTATACCCTCTCAAGAGTCCTCAGAATTCCAAATGTAAATGATTTTTCAGGTGACAAAAAAAATCACACTCCTCTTAGAGTACAAGACAATCATAGCTAATAGCTGTGGACAGCCTGAAGCAGCTCCATATCCCACAGCTGAGATGAAAACAAAAACATACTCCCATAACTGGATTTTTTACGAAACTTAAATTCTCATGACAGCCTTTCTCTGATGACTAAGGATGCTGAACATTGTTTTAACATTTTTCTTTCTTTCTTCCTTCGTTTCTTCCTTGCTTGCTTGCTTGCTTTTAGTTTGAGTTTCCCCTATAGAGAATCCTCTGTTTAGATCTGTATCCTATTTTTAATTGAATTATTTGTTTTGATACATATTTTCTTGATTTTCTTACATACTTTGGATATTAGCCCTCTGCCAGATGTTGAGTTGATAAAAAATGTTTCCATTCTGTGGGCTGCCACTTTATCTGCACAGTGCTGTCCTTTGCCTTACAGAACTTTGCAGTTTCATGAGGTCCCATTTATCAAGATTGTTGATCTTAGTGCCTGTGCTTATGGTGTTGTGTTCAGAAAGTTGTTTCCTGTGCCAAGGAATTAAAGGCTATTCCCTATTTTCACTTCTTTCAGGTTTAGTATATCTGGGTTTGTTTTAAGATTGTTAATCCATGCCGGGCAGTGGTGGCTCACGCCTTTAATCCCAGCACTTGGGAGGCAGAGGCAGGTGGATTTCTGAGTTCGAGGCCAGCCTGGTCTACAGAGTGAGTTCCAGGACAGTCAGGACTACACAGAGAAACCCTGTCTCGGAAAAAACAACAACAACAACAACAAAAAAAAAGATTGTTAATCCATTTGGAGCTGAGTTTTCTGCAGAGTGATAGGTATGAATCTTTATATTTTCTACATGCAGACATCCAGTTTGACTAATACCATCTGTTGTCAGTGGTGTCTTCTTTCCAGTGTGTATTTTTAGTTTCCTAATAAAACATCATTGTGCACAGGTATGAGGGTTTATGTCTGGGCTTTCAATTCCATTCCATTGGCTGACATGTCTATTTTTATGTCAAGTCCATGGTGTTTTTATTACTGTAACTTTGTAGGACAACTTGAAATATGGAATGATAATACCTCTGGAAGTTCTATATTATTATATTCTATATATTATTATTCAGGATTGTTTTAGCTGTCTTGGGTTTTGTGGGTTGTTTTTCCCCCTCCATATCAAGCATCCAACCCAGTTACAAAATCTTTCACCTACACTCCATCCTGCCTGCAAGACATGCTATAGAAACACAGGTGTAAAGTTTGTGGGAGTGACCATCTGTGCTGGAATGAATATGTTTGGCCCAGGGAGTGGAACTATTAGGAAGTGTGGCTTTGTTGGAGGAAGTGTGTCACTGTTGGTGTGGTCTTAAGATCCTCATCCTAGCTGCCTGGAAGCCAGTCTTCTCCTAGCTTCTTCAGAGCAAGATGTAGAACTCTCAGCTCCTCCAGCTGAATGCCTGCATAAACGTTGCCATGCTTCCTGCCATAATGATAGTATCCTGAACCTCTGAACCTGTAAGTGAGCTCTATCTAAATGTTTCCCTTTGTAAGAGTTGTTGTGGTCATGGTGTCTTTTCACGGCAATGAAACCCTACCTAAGACGAATGAAAAATCACCCATCCAAGGCCTCTCCTTTTCTGAAGAGAAACAGAAGAGGAGTAGATGGGGCAGAAGGTGGGAAGCGGGGGAGGGAAGACTGGAAGGAGCAGAGGAAGGGGCACCTGAGACTGGTATGCAAATTAAAATAATTAATTAAATTTAAAAAAAAATACTCATTCATAAAACAGGCCTGGTACTTGTAACAAAGTTCTCAAAAGAAGGAAAACATGACTAAGAAATAACTCAAAAAAACATTCAACATTAGGGAGCCACAAATGCAAATCAAAGATCTCAAGATCTCATCTCCCTCTAGTCAGTTAACAATCTACAACAAACACTGGAGGGAATGAGCAAGGAAGAGCACTTACTAAGTGTAGCTGGAACTGCACAGTGGTCCCGCTACTCTAGAAAGAAGTGGAGATAATTCTCAAAATTCTAAAAATAACTATGCCGCACGACTCAGATATACCACTCCTTTGTGTGACCCAGAAACCTGACGTCCTAACCACAGATCCATGCTCAGTTACGATCACTGCAGCTCTGCTCATCGTAACCAGGAGATAGGAACAAACTGAATGACCTGTGACAGAATGAGAATGTAGTCCATGCACACTGTCACACTCTGCACACTCTGCACACTGTGTGCTCTATGCACACTCGGCACACTCTGCACACTGTGTGCTCTATGCACACTATGTACACTATGTACACTCTGCACACTCTGCACACTATGTACACTAGGTACACTATGCACACTCTGCAGAGTATGTATACTATGCACACTATGCTCACTATGCACACTATGTACACTATGCTCACTCTGCACACTATGCACACTATGTACACTCTGAACACTATGCACACTATGCACA
>JANHMN010000034.1:91381-114072 GCA_030674055.1 Rhabdomys pumilio | reverse complement strand
TGTACACTCTGAACACTATGCACACTATGCACACTATGCACACTATGTATAGTCTTCACACTATGCACACTATGTATACTCCGCACACTATGCACAGTATGTGCACTATGTACACTATGCATACTGTGCACACTCTCAACACTATGAACACTATGCACACTATGTGCACTCCGCACACTATGCACACTATGTACACTACACTATATACACTATGTATACTCTGTAAACTGTGCACATATGTGCACTATGTAAACTATGTGCACTATGCATACGTTAAGCTATGTGTACTATGTACATCTCTGGGTGTCCCAGATTTAGTGATACTAAAATTGTCCAGGTTTTGTGTATCTCTCCCTATGACTATGTATGTGCTGTATGTGTGAGAATATGTGCCCATGTGAATGCCAGAGGACAGTCTCAGGTGTCATTCCTCAGGTGCTTTCCATGTTATGTTTTAATTTTTTATTAAATTTTTATTTATGTTGCACAAGAGTGGTGTACACAGCACTCGGTGGAAGTCAAAATACAATTTCCATTAACATGGTGTTTTTTAGGAAATTCTGAAGCCTCTAGTACACTTCCTATCCATAGCTGGTCGATTTCATCATTGCCTTGCACCAGAGGGCCTGGCAGGCCTGGATGGACCTTATGTGTGTTATGTACAGTGGGTAACTCCTATTTCTGATCATTTGTTGTCGTTGAATAAATAGTGAGGTCAATTCAGAATCATCCTGAATAAGTTCAGCAGTCTCTGTGTCAAACAATCCTTTCTGCATATTGAGAGTCAGTTACTATATTAAGGGACTCTTGAAAATCTGACAACACCATGATTATTGCATATAATCTGATTTCTGAACTAACTTATGGGAACCTTACTGACTTATAGCCACCTTACTTACGTCTTCTGATGTATTTAAAAAAAATAATAACTGAAAGATGTTCTCTGTCTCCTGATAACAATCTTCCGGAAGTCCAGGTCACAGTACTCCACTATAGATCCTGAGCCCAGGTTACTAATAGAATGTGGTGATCTCAAAGCATTTGGCAACAGTAGAGTTTCTGAGCCTGCAACAGCAAAAGTCTTCAGAATCACTCAGTGAGTCGAAGGTGTCTGGCAGCGCTGGATCACCCGACTTCACTGCAGCCTTGGTTCTGAACACGCGACAGGCACACTCTAACTTCCCATGAAGCACATCCTAAAGTGCCAGCAGATGCTGTCACAAGTCAAAGCTCAGAGTCCAGACTTATATGTAATGAACTGCAGTGTTTAACTGCATATATAAATTTGCTTATTATATAGAAATAAAATGGGTTAATTACGGAAAACAAAGACTTTTAAGGTTTCCTGCTGTCATTCCTCAGCTTGTGTCAAACCTGTGTATTAGATTATAGTCAAAGAATTCATTACTTTATACAATGATTTATTTATTTTACTGGTCTGCCTTCCCTCCAGCGTAAGTGTGTACACTCCTTACAGGTGTACACATTCACACCCTGCTGTAAATGATGGGTTGATGTTTTGTTCACTGATGCTGGGATTAAATCTATAGTTTCTATCACACTGGGCCTCTGTCACTCATCAACCCACACTGCTCCTTTAGACGGAGTCTTTGGTTTTGTTTAGATCTGTTGGATGCTGCTCCTGTCACTGCAGTGATGAGGATCTAACTTAGTATCCTGACAGGTTGGGCAAGTGCTAAACTATTGAGCTATGTCCTAGTCCCAAACGTTTGATTTGCTGACTTAAATTTCATAAGAATAAAATTAAATTGGTAAGCGAATTTTCTGACTCAAGGCAAAAAGAATTTCCAGTTATTGGGAATGGCTCTAAACATACCTCAGCTATTTTGTATTATTTTCCTTTTCTTTTTCTTTCTTTCTTTCTTTTTCTTTTTCTTTTTTTTTTGGAAAAGTAGCATTCTCAGCTTTGACCATTATAAAATCAAAATACCAGTCAACAATATAGAAGATACTGTGTCTTGCAGTAGCAAGTATTCAGCTGGCATTTAATTCCTTAGGTAAAATTACCAAGCATATACATATGCATCAATACACAAGTTTGCTTTCATTGTTAATGAACACTGAAATGCTTTGCTTCGGAGTTTTGCTTTGCTTTGGTTTTCCAGGGCAGGTCCTGTATCTCAGTCTGGCCCTGACCTCCCTATGCAGCCAAGGACGTCAGTGAACTCCTAATTCTTCTGCCTCCACCTCCAAACGTTAGGTGTACAGGTGTGCACCACACCATTCTTCAAAGAACTGTGTTTAAATTGATTTCTTTCTGACAGTAAATGTCAGACCAAGGTTACACCAGAAACTTGTTGAAAGTGGAAAATGTTGAAGCAACTCTGTCTCAGCAGCAAACACTCTGAAGCTCTGGATCCATAAATTGAGACTTCCCACCGGTAGCCAGAGCCATCCCTGCAAGTAGACCACCTGGAGAATGCTAGTGAGGACCTCAGAACTGCAAACGTTCTTCTTTTTTTAATCAACCAAATTCCATGTTCCTATCTCTCAAAACCACATCATCAGATAAACAGGTACTGACGTGAGTGCAGAAGGCAGGGACAGGTACCAACCAAGCTCAGTCTCAGTTTATGAAAGAATTGACATCTGCCACACAGTGCATGTGCCCTCAAAGGCTGCCCACCACATCCATGTTTGTGTACCAAGCAAGACCCTGGAAGAGCATTGCGGGAACTGGTGTGGGGTGAGTAGGGGCAGTTTCCTGGAGAGAAAGTTGGATGAAGAGATGAGGTGCTTCACGTGACTGAACTGAAGAGGAGGCTGAGATGAGCCACCAGGACACTGTAGGCAACCTGGAGTTTCTGACCATAGAGTATTTAGGGGAAAAAAAAATCAGATCATGAAGTTGCTGAGCCAATTCCCTAGCTTCCTCCTCTTTGTCTGATCAAGTAATAAAGGTCTTGCCTCCATTGGCTTTCTGTCTACCTCTTCCTAAGCAAAGGGTCCCCAGTCTGCCACTTTGCTCCCATACCATGTGCTCCCCACGCTCCATTCCCTGTCCCCACACTATTGGAGCCCTGATGCTGTCCATTGACTTTGTGGGCACCTTCACACCCCAACCCCCAAATCACCCATGGCCTCTCGGTGCTTGTAGCTCAGTATAACAGGGAGGGGGTTCAGTGGGTGGCAGAGTCTGGGGACTGTCTAGCTCCAGGTGAGTGCTTGAGGCAAGACTGAAATGGAGACAATAGTACAGATGTCATGGGAATGCTGGGAAGATGAAAAGAATAAGAACTAAGCCAACCTTGGCCAGATAAGCAACCAATATTTTCAATTCCAAGGAGTCGATAAATTAGAAAGGACGCTAATGTTAATCCCAGGACCACCAACCCAATAATACGGAGTCATTTTCTCAATTGAGGTTTGTAGGCATACGTTTTTTTCAGCCTACTTTTAATAAGGGTTCAACCTCTTCTCTAGCCCTCTACCCATCAGAGGTGGTGAAGAGAAAGTTATTAGGATGGGGAAGTGGACCTGTTCAGCAATAGTTCTTTGAGGGGAGAGGTTGATATTTGGCAGCCGTTCAGTCCCATAGCAAACACCAAACATGACTCAGCAGCTGCAGACCAGTCCTCTGGGCAGGCAAACCCCAGGTAGCTGTAGTTCTATCCTGAAGAAGCCACCAGGCTTGCCAGTCAGCCTGAGGCAAGGACGCAGAAGCAGCAAGCTGCCACAGGAACTTCACGAGCAGTTCTTGGGTGACTTTCTCTCTGGAAGCATTACCACAAGTCGAGCTCAACAACGTTATGTAAGGAGAACCAATACATGTCTGTGTTGTTATTGAAGAACAGCAAGGCAGAGCAAACCAAACCAATGCTCAAGGCCTGTCTCCCACTGTCTGGGGGGGGCGGTCGTATTTATACTCCTTCATCATCAGTACTGTGGTAATATGAAAAACAGAGTCTTTATGGTGGCTAACTCAAGCTGTCAACTTGAGGAGGACCAAAACCATCTGGGCCTCTGGGCACGTCTGTGGGGAACTATGTTGATCAGGTTAATTGCAATGTGAACATCTGTCCACGAGGTGGCACCACTCCCAGGGTCAGGGTCTTGGACCTGTAGGTGGAGTGAGCTAGTGAGCGGAAACATTCACCACTCTTAGCTTCCTGCTGCTGACTTTCCCTGCCATGATGGATCTGAACTTGGAACTGTGAGGCAAAATAAATCCTTCCTTTCTTAAGTTGCTTTTGTCAGAGCATTTTAGCATAACAGAAAAATAACTAAGACAGAAATATACACTTTATCAATCAAAATCGTCAGCGTGATTTTTCTTAAAATATACACAGAGATACCAAGTATGGTGGTGCACACCTTTAATCCCAGCACTTGAGAGGCAAAGTAGATCTTTAAGTTAAAGGTCAACTTAGTGGACATAATGAGTTCCAGGACAGCCAGGGCTACACAGAGAAACCCTGTCTTGAAAAAACAAAAACTAAAATAAGTATATATGCAGAGAAAGGCAAATCAATGAGACTATAATCAGATAAGTTTGGTCACTGTCTTAGTTGAAATTTACTGCTGTGAACAGACACCATGACCAAGACAACTCTTATAAAGGACAGCATTTAACTGGGGCTGGCTTACAATTCAGAGGATCAGTCCATTATTATCAAGACAGGAGCATGGCAGCATCCAAGCAGATGTAGGGATGGAGGAGCTGAGAGTTCCACCTCTTGTTCTGAAAGCAGCTAGGATTAGGGTCCTAGAGACCACGCCCACAGTGACACACTTCCTCCAACAAGGCCACATCTCCTAATAGTGCCACTCCCTGGCCAAGTATATTAAAACCACCAGTCACAATCTTCTTGTCGAAGTTGGCAGTGAGTCCATCATCCTTTATTTAGGTATGTTTATGTATGTGCATATCTGGCTAAGTATACAAATGCCAAAAGAGGCCACTGGAGGGCGTTAGATCCCTTGGTATTGGAGTTACAGGCTGTTGTGAGCCATGTGAGATGGGTGCTGGGAATAGAACTCAGGTCCTTTACAAAAACAAGTGCTACTAAATGCTGAGCCAGCTCTCCTGCCTGATAGCCTTTTTCGAAACAATAACTTAAAAATGAATGATTTTCAAATGCAGGCATGGAACTGTCTTTAGAGAATAAAATGCCATGACGGTGGTACTACCGTCTGAGCCTCTCCACCTTATGTCTGACTTCCTCCATAACTGTCACATTATTAGAATCATACAACAGAAGATGCAGAGCACTGCTTCTGTTATACGTAGACATGTTGCCTTCTCAGAAAACCGCATTTGTCTTAAGACTCTGCTTCTGGTACCCGTGTCTTAGCTAGTCAGCTTCTTCCCTGCACTGTGCCAGCCCCCTCTGTCTTTCTAATTCCCATATCTATCTTCAAATTACATCACCTGTAGAGACTTTTTAAAAATGCTCAGGTCAGCCGGGCAGTGGTGGCGCACGCCTTTAATCCCAGCACTTGGGAGGCAGAGGCAGGTGGATTTCTGAGTTTGAGGACAGCCAGGACTACACAGAGAAACCCTGCCACAAAAAACCAGAAAAAAAATAATAAAAATGCCCAGGTCCATGTGGAAACAGGACCAAGGGTAGAGGTGAGAGGCGACAGAGTCATGTGATGTATCCCGGGAATCGGACTCCAAAGACCAGCATCAGGGTGCACAGTGTTTATTGCCCAGCCCATAAACTTAATATACAATGTTTGAACCAATCCCAAGCCTCTAAATCCTTGACCAATCGTATCTCGTCACAGTGTGCTCCAGTGAAAGCCCTGCCTAATGAGGTAACTCGGAAAGAGTGGGGTTAAGTATCGTTATCTGTGAGAATGGGGACTATTTGTACTTTTGACAGTTTAATTTCAAAGAATGAATCTCAACAATTCGCAGAAAAAACAAGAGTCTTTAATCTCTCTATTGGAGCAGCTGAGAATCACAGAGTTAACAGAAGCCTTCTGATCGTTATGGACGACATCGTATCTGTGTCTGAGAGAAGGAGCATCTCTGGCAGAGGCTGGTTATCATTGGTGCGGTATAAAGGTCCACGGGACATATAATCAGAATAAGCCACTCCAGAGCTTTCGCTAGCTGAAAATAATTCTACTTTGCAAATTTTCATTTCTTCTCCTTCTCACTTTTTCAGCCCTGAAAACCTTCGGTCTGTGCACTGCACATAAAGTTCTGAATGATGATCAACATTTAATAACTAGATAAGTTCAAAAATGAAGTGTAAGCTTTTTACTATTTTAATGACATGGTATAATTCTGAAGTACTAATACCATTGCATTTAGTGTACCACTATTCTTTCGTGTGTGTGTGTGTGTGTGTGTGTGTGTGTGTGTGTGTGTGTGTGCGTGTGCGCACCATGGCACTCTTGTGGTACCCTGAACAATCTCAGGGGTCAGTTTTCATCTCCCATTTTGTCTCTACTGTTTGCTGCTGCACAGTGTAGCCCAGGCTAGGCAGCTTTAGATGGGTTCTGGGGGATTTGAACTCAGCTCCTCACACTTGCACATCAGTACTTACCTGCTGAGCAGCTCTCCGCTCCCCACCTCCACTACCCGTTGAGTGGAATGTTTCATTCCCTTTAACTTTCTGCAGTTAGGAAGTGAAGGCAGAGAAGGCTCTGCCTGGGAAGGGGAGGGGTGATGATGGAGATAGAGAGGAAGCTCCAGAGGTAGCTTCACTATTTTCTCACTCGTAAACGTCTGGAAGAACAGCCCAATAGCTGAGCCACCTCTCCAGCCTCCAGCCAACAGTTGTAGACTGAGATACCACAGCACTGAAACTCCTAAACTCATGCCGTGTCAGAAGAGAAAAACAAAACTTTACAGGTGTAGAAATCTTCCAGCTAAGCTCATTTTGTGTAAGAACTTTAGTCTCTGAGGATTTATATGAAGGAATCACTGTCTGGGCTGAGGATGGCGGTGGAGCCCTTCCTTGCATGAGCAAGGCTCTGAGTCTGATCTGAGTCTGACCACACACACAAAACCTATCACTTCACATAGCCCAAGACCAAGAAAATGTGAAAAGGGAAAACAAATTTTAAGATGTTTTTTGTCTTTGGTCTAGATGGCTCAGCTGGCAAGGACCAAATCTCAAGCTCCCATGTAAAAGCTGGGCACAGTCACACATGTCTGTAACCCTGTCACTGGGGAAAGCAGGTAGAGCCCTGAGCTAACTGGCTAGACAGTCTAGTTAAATCAATGAGCTCCAGGCTTACTGAGGCCTTGTCTCAAAAAGTAAGGTGGAAAGCAACAGAGAAGACAGCCAACATTAGCCTCTGGCCGGCACTGGCACATACTCAGATACACACCTACACAAATATACACAACGGATATCATTTTACCATCAGCTATGTAATCATTACCACAGGCAAATGACTCATAAATATCTGGCCTCTAAAGTGTTTCAGAGAAAAAGATGGTCATTGTTGAAAGTGGAACCGGGAAGGGCTGGGGAGTTGCTTAGTCGTAAAGTACTTGACACTGACAAGTAAGCCTAAAGAATTCACTCCCTAAAATCTATGGGAAAAAAATCTAACACGATGGTACACTTGAAATACCTGTCTAGGAGAGCCAGAAACAGAAGAAACCCTGGGGCTTGTCCAAAGTTCAGATGGGAAAGCTTGTCTCCAACATACAGGAAACATCTCGAGGAACTGTACCTAAGGTAGACTTCTGATCTACACACACACACACACACACACACACACACACACACACACACACACACAGAGAGAGAGAGAGAGAGAGAGAGAGAGAGAGAGAGAGAGAACAACCATAGCTTAACCACCATCTCATAAAACTGTTGTACTGTTGGTTTAGGGTTTTTGTTTTGGTTTGATCTGGTTGTTTTCTGGTGAAACAGATAGGATCTCACTATGTTACATAGGAGAATCCTGAACCCACAGTGATCCTCCTGCCTCAGCCTTCAGAGTGCTGGGATTATAGGTGTCTCCCACTACTCCCAGCTCAGAGTATATTTCTTATATGAACACTGAATTCCCACAGGAACCTCAACTACCAACTTGCACCCATAAGTATTTCTACAGCATATTGCTACATTCAGCTTTGGGCAACAGCTCCCCTGATTAGAAATGTGGGCGTCAGGTATAGCTGACCTTTGCTTATTCTGTCTTCAGATGTCTGCGTTCCTATTTGCAATACAATTACTCTGCTTCTCATAGCTGAGTTTTCATTCTTTGTTTTCTTAGGAACAGGGGGATGGAGGATGGTCAGAGACTTAGTGATATCATAACTCAAGACAAGAAGAGATGCTGTCAAGTTTTCATTTGTCCAGTTTCATTAATTCAGAACTTTCATCAGACAACTTCGATCCAACTGTTGTTAAACAGCCCTTTTCTCAAAGGCGCGCTATTTTCCAGTGTTAGGCCAGTTTGTCCTCAAATTAAGCAGAATCTCAACATCTTGCTGAGCCAGTTTATAAACTCCAACTTCATTTAAGGCTGCTGTGGCAGGAATGTGCTCTGAAGATGACTGCAGGACATCTTTCAGGAGTAATGCAGAACCCATGTTCAAATTCAGAACGATGCAGGCTTCTTTTACACTGTTTGGGAAAACAAGAAAGAAGAGATCCTCTTTTGGATCACCCATAGGAGCACAATGACCTCTGGAGAGTCTACCCAAAGAGTCAGCCATTTAACTCTGTGGACTGCTTGGCTCTTCACATATACAAGGTGTACAGGGATAGCAGATCATTAAGGCTTGCCTCGAAGCCTCATTAGGATCTGCCTCAGTACACTAATGCTAACAGATTATTAAATGTAGCTGTGATTTCAGCTAGAATTAGGACTTGGGGTGGGGGAGCGAAGGAATGAAAATGAAGGCAGCAGAAAAGGCAAAACAGCAGGGCCAACCAAACCATAAAGAGGCTGGGGACGGTGATGCTCATGTGATCCCAGCATCTGGAAGCCATGGCAGGACTGCTATGCACTCCAGGCTAGCCTAGTCTCCACTGTGAGCTCCAGGCCAGCCAAGGCTACATAGCAAGACTGTCTCAGAAACTGACCAGAAACAGGAAGGCTGATAGGATGGTGTGGGTAAAACTGCCGGCTACAAGCTTAGTAACCTGAGTTCAACCCTTGGCATCCACGGCAGAAGAGAGAACCATTTCCCACAAGTTTCCATGTGGCCTCTACTTCGCTCATATGAAAACAAAATTAGAATTTTTAAATAATAATAAAAGCAAAGGGGGCTGGAGGTTTAAGGTACTAGGTATTACTAGTACTAGGACTTCCTTCTGCCCAGCGTGAGTGAAGCATAGGACGAGCTTTGGAGTGTGGGGGTGAGCACCTGTAAACACAGCACTCAGAAGACAGAGGCAGGAGAATCAAAAGCTCAGGGTCATCCTCTGCTACTGTATACTGGGTTCAAGGCCAGGCTGGGACACATGAAACCCATTTCAAAAAAAGAAAAGCAAACCAGAAACAACCATATCTTCCTGGAAGCATAACCATTTATGATCTACAGGAATATTTCCAAATTTCACAAACCCTATACATAATGTAAATTTTAAATAAAATTCTTTTTACTAGATTCCTAGTAACTGTTCTCAAGTTTATAACTATACTTAGAGCTAAAATTAGTATTAAATTCATAAGAAAACTGATTTTTGACTGGTCTGGGCTATTGTTAGGCACTTAACCTAAGTATGATTCCTTATTTTCTGCAGGTGGCAGATTTACACCTGTATCATTTTCTATTTACTCTCCCAGTAATAAGCAAGCAGCATTAAACCAGTGGCTAGGGAGCAAGTCCAACATATAATTTATACCCAGTTCTGGTCGGCTTTCTGTGGATATGTACCACAGGCATTATTTTGGTTTCCCTATTGTGTTTTGAAAATATAATAGGCATACAATAAATGTTTTAAGGTTTTACTTATTTGTTGCTCTTTAGATTTTTAAATTTTTATGTGTATGTTTTGCCTGCATGCATGTCTGTGCACCATGTGTGTGCCTGATGCCTATGGAGGCCAGAAGCATGTGTAAGACACCTGGAACTGGAGTTAAGGACAGCTGTGAGGCAGACCCTGTGGGTGCTGAGAGCCAAACCGCAGTCCTCCTCCAGAGCATCACGTGCTCTTGACTGTTAAGCATCTCTAAGCCCAGATTTTAATTGACGTTATTGCAAAACAGATCAACGAAACCCTGAAGTTGTTAAAAAGAAGCCTAGTCCTCCAGCGTTTAGATACACCAATACTTCTGGTTGGACACTGGACTTACTGTTTAAAATAGTTTTCCGGTCTCTTGCAATAGTGAGAAAACAAAGGGAAGAGGTTCCTCGTCATATCAAACTGCAGCTGGGCTGCTCCTCCTTCGTTGAAGTGGTTAGCGAGGATTATCTGAAACAAAGAGCAATCGTGTACCAGCCGCCGTCCTCAGCACAGCCCCAGTCTCCCCTGACTTACTTCCTGATAGATGTATACATCCAGCTTCTCTACGAGCATTTGCCAGAAAATTCTGAATAAGGAGAAACACAGCTGCTGTTCCAGCTGAAGCAGCCGGTCCCGTAAGGTCAGCAAGAGTGGGCAGGCTGAGCTGGACAGGGACATCACTGCCTGTTCAGACTGAGATGGCAGGGACAACCATCTGGAAAAACAAATAACCTTCACAGGAATGACCCTTACCATTTTCTATCCTTAAGGTTTCAACAAATTATTTTAAATTTGAAGAGATGTACTGTCCTGGGTTAATTCTGGAGTTTAAAAAAAAAAAAAAAAAAAAGTAATGTCTAATATTAAAAGCTCTACCAGAAATAAATGTCTCTATATTTATTTTTTAAATTTTAATTAATATTTCCTGAAAAATACACTAAATTCAATTATTATAAAGTTAAAAACTAAAGTTTATCTTTAGAATTCAAAAGATATCAGTTAATCTTATGCTTTGATTTTCGCATACAAACTAACACTACTTTCACATTGATTGCAGTACTCTGTGGAGGTGCCATGCTAGGGTACAGAGGCAGAAGAGTTGTGAAATGCAAGCATGACAGGCACAAACCACAGGGCACTTTCCTTTGTAAAATGAGTGACAAGCAGACTAGGTCACAGGTCCAGGTCATAGGTCACCTCTCTAAGAGGTCCACACCATCACTTGTTTATTCTGAGTAAGTTCTTCAAAAGAATAGATTCTAGAAAGATCTCATCAAAACCAGTGCTTGGAGCTACCATACACAAAACCCCAAGTTCCATCTCCAAGACTTGGAGCGGGGATTTTACAGAAGCCAAAACTGGGAGTGGAAACAGTGCCTCTGACTCAGACTAACGGGAGTAAAGGTGCCTGACACAGGACACACCTTTCTTTCTTGTACAATTTCGCAGCGTCTCTCACATCTCTGAAAACATGGTCTACTTGGCGCGTCAACATATCAAGCTTTAAGCGCTCTAAGAGATTGATCATGTCGTCGAAGACCGAGCTCTCCATGGAGGCCAGCTGTCCCAGCTGCAGTTTACTGAGGACGTTATTCTCTGCAAAGACCTCCATTGCTGCCTGCTGCAGCTGCAGAAAGAACTGCAAACACATATCTGTTATTACATTTACTGACACAATTCTGGACATCTCAGAATAGCACCTCTATATCACACAATTTCCTTATTTAAGGTGTGCAGCTCAGGGCCAGTGAGATGGCTAAATGGGTAGGTACTTGCTGCTAAGCCTGATGACCTGAGTTCAATCCCCAGGACCCACATAGAGTAAGCAAACAAGTCTAGCCTCCACATGTATGCCAGTGACACAGGCACACACTCATGTGCACATACACACACACACACACACACACACACACACACACACACACCGAGTTTGGCATGGTGGCAGATATCTGCAGCCCACACTCAGGAGCTCACCATGAAGATTACCATGAGTTCAAAGCCAGTGTGGGCTACATGAGACCTGACTCAAAGTTAAACAAGCATAAAAGCCTTCATCTTCCCCCCAAAAATAAAATGTGCAGTTCAGGACCAGCCTGATGGCTCAATGCACAGAGGCACTTGTCACCAAGCCTGCACCCTACACGGTGGAATGACAGAACCAAGTCCTGCAAGTTGTCCTCTGATCTCAACATGTGCACTGTGACACACACATACACATGCACAATATAAATCATTTATTACAATTCAGTAGTTGTAATTCAGAGCAGTGCATCCATCATGGCCATTATTCCCTGCCGACAAAACCCCTCAGCCATTGTCCATCACCTCCATTTCCTCCCCACTCTGCCAACTCCAGGCAATCACTCATCTAAGGACTCAACAATAATGGACATTTCAAGTAAATGGAACCATATACAGTTCTATTCTTCATGACCAAGTCCTCTCACTTAGTGCCACAGCATGTACTAAGTATGTACTTCATGTTTTTATTGCCCCTCCACACATCATATGACCATACTACAATTTACCTGGTTTTGCTGATACCTGTTTGGATTGTTTTCATTTTGTATCTATTCTACATACATAATGTCGCTGGGAAGGAAATGTGCATTTTTCTGTAAATGTGTTTCCCTTTGTTTTCGCCTACTTATCCTTCCACCCACCCTCTGAAGAGCTGCCAGGCTACCTCGCCCAGAAGCTGCAGCAGCGGCATCACCACCAGTCACATCCAAGGGTCTGAAGCTCTGTCCACACAGGGCAGTCTGTTGCTTTGCTTTGCTTTTTGGTGTGTGAGGGTTTGTTTTGTTTGGAGACTGGATCTTGCTGCCCTCAAATGAGTTCAATGTAGCTTCGAACTCATGGCCATCCCGCCTCAGCCTCCCAAGTGCTTGGTGTGCAGTGTTTTCTGTGGTACTATGTAGTCTCAGTTGGCCCTGAAAGTGGCACCCCTTTTCCTGTGCCCCCATTGCTCAGAAGCCAAGGGTGCACTTTCTTTGCCAGTCTCTTTTTCTCACTGCAGCAGTTTTTATTTGTGATACTGTGTTCTCCTGCTAGCGAGCATCCTCCTTTAAGTATTCTGTTTTTCTAGACACAGACTGAAGGCTGTCAGAAACCTGGAGTTCTGACAGTCAGAGAACTAAAATGTCACGTTTGCAGTAGTCAGCCCAGAACCACCTATGGCCACATGTCCAGGAACTGCCTGAGAATGCAACCAGAGATGACCTGTGGAGCAGGCATGCCCAGTCCGTTCATTTACACAAACCCTGACTTGTCGCTGATGCCTACACTGAGGACAGTAGAGCTGGAGTGCTGTCTCAGACAGCTGAAAAGAACATTCTGAGAGGTTGCCCATTTCAGGTGTGGCATGGCCCAACAACAAATGGTTGTCAACAGACAATCAGAAACAAAGAGATGTGAGGTGCCGTTGTTTTCTCTCTGCCTCTGGCCTTGTGTGGCAACAGAACTTTGATGACGTTTACCTGAAGCACTTACAGTCGGAAGCACTGTGAGGATGGATGGAGGTGTTGATGAGAAGACAAATCATCACCATGAAAGCCAGAACCCAGTCACAGTCAGCCCTTACCATCTGCACTCTCTCTCGGTCTCAGCAATAGATTCTAACCTTGCACAGTTGAGGGTAGCTAACTCCTCCTCATTAACAGACAGTGGTACCAAACATCCATGATGTTCTACAAGGAATTCCATTAACACTAAAACCGTCCTGGCATGAGCCTCTCACTGAATCATCTGGCATATCTGTTTCATGTGTGAAAAGTCTTAGCACAGAGTGGGTCAGTGTGGGAGCTGGAAATGAAGTATTCCCTGAAAGGTGAACACAAAACAACTACACACTGGTTGACTTTATGAGAAGAACGCACTTGGCATTGTACTCTGTGTCATACTCACAAAGTCATCGGTTTTTCTTGTTCCAGCACATGACATTATGCACACTTATTTCGAATAAATTTTTTTTTCTTTTTTCTTTTTTTGTGGTGGTGGGAATTGACCTACAGCCTCCTCACACACACTAGGCAAGTACTCAACTACCACTAAGCTATAGTCCCATGCCCCTACCCAGTTAAAGTTTTGGCTGCACTTGTTAGAATAGGTGGCTTTGTTGGAAGAATTGTGTCACTAGGGGTAGGCTTTGAAGTTTCAAAGCCCATGCTCTGCCCTGTCTGTCTGTCTGTCTCTAACTCTGTCTCTCTGTCTATCTCTGTCTCTCTGCCTTCCCCACGCTCCACCCCCCCAATCAGGATGTAGCCCTCAGTTATTGTTCCAGAGCCAGGTCCTGCCATGATAATGAACTAAGCCTCTGAAACTGTAGAAAGCAAATCCCAATTAAATGCTTGCTCTTAAAAGAGTTGCCTTGGTCATGGTGTGTCTCCACAGCAACAGTGGACACATACTTCAAGAGAGGAAAAGGTAGGTAGGAGCCTTGAAGGAGAAAAAAGATGTGTAGTGATCATTAGCTCCCACTCTGGGTGTTTAGATTGTTATCTCTGTTTTCTGTGACACTGCAGGATAGCCTGGAACTCAACGGCAGTCCCCACCTCAGCCCCAGAGTGCTGTAGCTACATTCACAGGTGTACACCACCACTGCCAGCCATACTTACTTTAAAATATATTTTGCAAAACAAGATGTTACTTCTTTTCAATGTAATTGTGGTTATGCTTTGTTTTGTTTTGATTTTTTAGGTAGTTCTTGGGCTGGGGAAATGGGTAAGTGGATACACTCCCTATTACACAAACATAAAGACCCCACTTTAGGCAAGTAAACAGCCAACATGACGGTGTGCACCTATAATTATAGCACTGGGAGGCAAAGCTGGGAGATTCCCAGGGTGATAGCCTGCCAGTCTAGCCAAAAAGACAATCTCCAGGCTCACCAAGACTGCCTCAAAAGAAAAGTTGGAAAGGGAGAAGAAAAAAACCAATATTAACCTCTGGTCTCCATGTGTAAACATGCATGCATGCATACATACATATACAAACTCAGAATTCCTGTCTCTTACAGATATACTAAAATATTTATCATTAAATATGATATGTGAGAATCACTTCAAAAATGATTAGTTGCGGCAGAGAGAAGTTCCACCAACACGTGGGTACGGTGAAAGCAGAGTGCAGGAGGTAGGAGCACTTACGGTGAACCCAGGCTCAGTGCCCAGCACCCACACAGCGGCTCACAATCCTCTTTCACTCCCGTTTTAGGGGACCCTTTAGCTTCTGCAGGCACTGCACACGTGTGGTACACACATTTAACATGCATGCAAAACAGTCATACACATAAAATTTAAAATCTTAGAAAAAAAATCCCACATATCATAATGCATAATGCATCCACCAGATGCGCCTGTGGGAAGCCTGCAGTGTATTTTCTTTAAAAGCACACTGAGAAAGCCATAGGAACCAAGCCAGTCAGCAGCATCCCTCCATGACTTCTGCATCAGCTCCTGACCTGACTCCGTGGATGACAAGTTGCTTTTGTTCAGTGTTTTATTACAGCAACTGAAACTAAGACAGTCCTGTTTTGAAGATATATTTTTAAAAGTCAAGCTCTAGCTGGACCTCTTTTTTCTTTGCAGTACTGGGAATGAATCTAGGACTTTCCACCAGGCTCCACCACTGAGCCACACTACCAACTTAAATGTACTGATTCTGACATCATTGTAAAATAATCGCTTTCTGTGGTGGCATTTAGCCTACTATGGTTTCCAGAGTACAAAGTTGGAAGAGAAAATGGTTCACATAATATAGCTCCTCGGGAAAGTCTGTTTGTCTCTTTCCTTCCTTCCCTTGTGTTGTGATCTGCTTGTTTGTGAAGTAGGATCTCATGGAACCCAGGCTGGCCTGGAACACACTGTGTCACAGGAATTATCCTGAGGCTCCTGACCACGTCCCCACATGCTGGTAAATAGGCTACACCACCTGCCTGACTGTCTTCTTCTTTTTCTCTTTTCTTCTATCATTTTATGGTCCTGAGGATCAAACTCAAGCCCTTGCTCACGTTCACATTCAGATGCTCCCACTGAGCTACAGCCCAGCCCTCGTAAGAGTAAGTCCTTAAATTATTAGCATGATTTAACTGTTTTAGACCTTTCCTCATCTGCATTTGGCAGCATTATGCCTTCCGTCTAACATGGTTTTGGCTTGCAGCAGAGGCAACATTCAAAGGTTAAAGGAGATCAAGATACTAATATATTATTTCCTATAAAAGCACATTGACTCACGACATTGTCAGCCCAGTCTGCCAGCACTGCAGAGATATAGTTCACGGCATTGAGAATCGCACAGTACCGGAAGCCCAGGGACGCTCTGCTCTCCTCCTTCATCACCTGCGTTAACCGGATCCTGAAATCATCTACTAGGTCCTTCTGTAACTCCAGGAACTGAAGCTTCCGGGAGGCTGTGGGGAGACTCTTATACCTGTCTGTGGAGAAAGGAGACAAAATACATGAAAGGATCTGGGACTTCCCACGGACAGTCAGTTTTCCCTAAAGCCCTGCTTTACTGCCTTTATGACAAAACTCAACTGACCATTTGTAAGTCTTAAGAATTACACATGTACACCATGACAGGACCCATCCCACAGCATACTTGAGATCTAGATGTGTATACTCTCTATAGAAATCATGCCTCATTTCTAAAAATGCAAATTGTGTTTTAAAATAACTGTTCCTTAATTAAGAAGCTTTGTCAGGTGAGGAGGGCTTGAGATAGATCTCATGTAGCCCAGGCTGGCCTCAAATTTCCTATGTGGTTATGAATGGCTTTGAACCCCTGATCTTCCAGCCTCTACCTCCAAAATCCTGATATTTGGAATTAAGTATATGCACCACCATGTCTGGCTAGCCTTTAAAAAAAAAATGTTTCATATTTTTCTTACAATCAAAATATGTAATTAATGATTGGGTTGGAATAAAGCTTCTTCAGGTTATCATACAGCTCAAGAAGTGAACTGCCAGGAGAGGACGGAAGCAAAGAGGGCCCAGGGTGACAGCAATGAAGATCTGACACCAGTGTACAGATGCCCCACACCAACAGACAAAGGACACTGGCCACCTTCCGGCCAGAACAACACTGCACGAGAAGAAACCCTACATTACGTCAACTCTAAAACTACTTTATTATTCTCTCTTCTTCAAGTCCGGATAAACCAGTACCAAGAGAATAGTATTTAAAGTTTAGGTTAGCACTAGACTGGTAGTGTGCACCCAGTCCTAGCTACCTGGAAAGCCAAGGCAGAAAGATCATTTCAGAACAGGAGCTCAAGCCAGCTGGTCAGTACAGTAGGCAAGTCTCTTAAAAAATGGTAAGTGGGCGCTGGAGAGAGGCTCAGCAGTTAAGAGCATTGCCTGCTCTTGGAGAGGTTGCTGGTTCAGTTCCCAGCACACACTGATAGCTCACAGTCATCTGTAACTCCCATCTCTAGGGGATCAAACACACTCTTCTGAATTACACAGGCACTAGGCGTGCATGTGGTGCACGTATATACGCAGGCTGGGCCCCAGCACCCACATGGCAGCTCACAACCACCTGCACCTCCAGTTTCAGGGGCTCCAACACTTTCTTCTGGCCTTCATAGGCAGAAGGCATACACATGGTATACACACAATCACACAGACACACACTCATACACATAAACTAAAAACAAGTCTGTAAAATTAGAGTAATAAAATGAAATTTGAAGACCTGTAACAAGAATGATAATGAGTTAAAAATTAACACATTTTTATTTGTTTTTTTTTTTCTGGACTTTTCCCCTTCATATGTATACCAATATTTACATCTTAAGTTGTTGTTGTTTTGACACAGAGGCTCATAATACATCTAGGTGACCTGACTATTATGACTACTATTATTTATTAATATTTATTATTTCAGTATTTTGAAACAAGATCTCACTATACGTCTGGATGGCCTGGAACTCATATACCAGGATGATCTGAAAGCCACAAATCCTCCAGCTGCTGCTTCCAGAGTGTTGAGATTAAAGGTGAGTGCTACCACACCCGGCTCAGTCAAAAGTGAGACTTCTGTCACAGATTTTTATTAGTGTAAAAACATTAAGTTACTATACAGCTCTTTATTAACTACTAAAAAAAAAATAAGTATATGTGAAACATACTACTGTTTAAAGTTTATTTTTATGTACATGCATGCCAGGTACCTGAGGAGGCTGAGAGGTCAGTGGATGCCCAGAGCTGGAGTCACAGTGGGTTATAACCGGGAGCTGACCAGGTCTTCTGTAAAAGTACCAAGTGCTCAGACCTGCTGAGCAATCTCGCCAGTCTCAAACCCCTTGCGATTACTTGTTCATTCATTCATTCATTTGGTTTGGTTTTCTGAGACAGATTCTCATATATCCCAGGCTGACCTCAAACTTGCTTTGGAGCTGAGACTGGCCCCGAGCTCAATCCTCCTGCTTCTAACCTCATAAGCTAGATTGCAAGTGTGCACCCCCATGCTCAGCTTAAAAACTTAGTTCTAAATTAGCATCAAATGTTACAAGGCCAGTGCTTACCAGTTATAACCAAAAGGAGAGTCATAAAGACTTCTGCACAGTCTGGAACCTTCATTTCGTCCACATCAGTGATGTCTTTATACTGGGATACCCAGGCAGCCTCTGACGAAAGCATTGAGTCCATTTTCTGAAGAGCAACTAGCATGAAGAAAGAAGCGTCAGTCAAGGAGTCATTTTATCCTTCAATTACCAACTTACACTTTCTAGAAACTATTTTTTCATACAAAATAAATTTTCAATCCCTCACTAACTAATTGCACTATATTTAAAATGTCTACTTCAGAGTTACATAAGATACCTTATTCTCCCTCCTCTCAAATCCTCAAAATAGCCATGCTGACTAGACGTGGCACATCCAAAAATACCCAATCAGAAGTAGAAATAGTATATGGAAAAAAATCTACAAAACACCAATATCTTCTACTGGCTCAACATTTCAATATTCAACATGTAGACTGTAATTCCAAAAACAAACAAACAAACAAACAAACTGAAGTCTTGTGGAAAGAGAACTGTCTTTGAAGGTAATTCAGTAGATCCTGCCCAGGAAAGATTTAGGCACCTATAGTTCCTACTCAGAGCTGTAAGAAAAACCAAACTCCAAAACTTTACACACCAAAAGCAGACATTGCCAGGCAGTGGTGGTACATACCCTTAATCCTAGCACTTGAGAGGCAGAGGCAGGTGGATCTCAATGAGTTTGAAGCCAACTTGGTCTATACAGGGAGTTCCAGCTCAGACATGGCTACATAGTGAGACCCTGTCTAAAACCCAAAACAAAAAGCCAGCAAGCAAACAACAACAAAAACAAACAAACCAAAAACCCCCAACCCGACAGCCACATGGGTACTTACACTTTCTCTCCACAGTCAACCATCTCTGGAAACAGGTTTCCTCCGACAGAATATGCATACAGCTGGCAAATGTGCTAGGATAGCCATGGACACTGTGCAGCTCCCTTTCAAACAGCAGCACCTCATCCACCAGATGACAGAAGAGACTGTCATCATAGAGCAGGCAAGGAATATCAGACGCCAGCTTCTCAAGAATGAGCATCACAAGGCCACGAGAAAACTCGAGCTAAAAGAAATGCACAGGCATGAGGGGTTGTGCCCAGGGGGCTCCAAGGAAGCTGGAAGGCACAGCTTCATCCAACCCTTACCCTTGCATTGACTGCAGAGCCCACTTTATCCAAGATTGGCTGAATCTTCTCATCCAGAAAGTGAGTGTGGTTCCCAATCCACATAAGTACCTGAGCCAAGTACCATTCAGGCTGAGGGGAAGGGAAAATGATTTCAATTTTTTATTTATTCTATGGTGATGGGAAATTCTAATCTAATGCACATAGTTATAAACAGACACAAACATTAATTGAAAATTCCTATATGTAAGAAAATAATTCTTACCCTGCACTTTCAAACTCACAAAAGACTTCATAATCAAATGTTTCCCAATATACTTCCACAACAAATTCTAATAAAGTGGCTTAAGTCAGTAAACTCATAATTTAAAATACCCCATTGGGGTTAGATGTGGCTTTGTGGTATAACATTTGCCTTGCTATAAAGAGCCTTGGTTTTAATCCCAGCATCACAGAAAAGAGGAAGGAGAGCATAACAACAAGAACGAAGAAAATCACTCACACACTTAAGAAGGAGCATTTGCCCAGAACCCACATCCCTGATTCCAGAGCAAAACAAAAGAAGCAGAAAAAAGTCATGCCAGCAGGATGGCCCCATGGGTAAAGGCTCCTGCCAACAAGCCTGACAACCTGAGCTTAATCCCTGGAATCCACATGGTGGAGGGAGAGAGCCAACGCCCACAATTGTCATCTAGAAAAACTTAATGCTTGCAGAATCTTCTCTAAAGACAATTTAAAACACTTTATGTGTGGCGAGTGACATGGCCCAGTACCTCCAAGCCTGCTAGCTTGAGTTTGACCTCAGGACCAAGTCTGGTAACAATTTCCTTTAAAATACTTATTCGATCACTTCCTGCCATGATGTCCTCGGTAGCTATGATGAGTCACTCTGGCCTGGCACCTGTGCTCAGTGATCCATGCTCTCTCCTGTGGAACTCACTTCTCTTTCTTTCTATTTATCTATCTGCAGGAGTGGTCTGTATAGTGAAGTCTCGGCATCGATCGGCTATAAAGCCTGTACACACAAATGCAAATGTGATAATGTCCCAAAGACAGCGCAGATTTTGACAACTTGTCAACCTAAGCACCAGTCACATCTACAAAAAACAGCTATGAGGCAGGAACTTTGAAGGGGAAGCAGAAAAGTGAACAGAGAAAAGTCTTTAAGCTAAACAAAAGTCCAGGCACAGGTAATGTTCACTATTAATGAAAACTCAGGGTAAAAAGGACACTGTGACATAATCCCACCACTTGGAAGGCAGATGCAGAGGGAGCATAAGTCTGAGGCCAGCCAGAGTTCTCCTGAGAGCCTGTCTGAAAAACAAAATCAAAAACACAGAAGAGAAGAGAAAGTGAAGTACAGACCTTGCTGATGACGTTGGTCTGCCGGCTGCCTCTGAAGTGGTACCTGAATCTCTTCTGAAGGGGTACCAGCATGATCTGGATGGGCAGGATCACAGAAGGAGAGGCAGGAAGACAGTATTTTTCTGGGAGTTGTTTTGGCTCAGTCAATAATTCATCTCTGACACAGGCAAGTCAAGGAAAAGGGACCAAAATCATATTTATACACACAGTACATACACACACAATCATTTCCCACAAATGCATTAATACTTAGCAAAAGGTTCAACACAAATAATGCAAAACATAACTCCATATTGAATCTGAATTCACTGAAAAGGTGTTTAGAGGCTGGAGAGATGAAAGGTTCAGAACATTTGTTGCTCCTGCAGAGGATTTGGGTTCTCTTCCCAGCACCCACACATTGGCTCAGCATCATCCTTAACTACATAGTGTCAGGAGATCTGATGCCCTCTTCTGACCTCCACAAGCACAAGGCATGGTGCACAGACACACATACAGGCAAAATATACATACTCATGAAATACACAATCAATGACAATAAAAAATGCCTTTAGAACCAATCAGTACTCAGGAAATGGAATTAAGCAACCATTTCTTCAATACTCTGTTACTCAGGTTCCTCCCACTGCCGACTGGTTTTTCTGTCTAAAGGACCTGTACCCAATGCCAACATGGGTCAGTGGCTGGGCTGCTTTGGATGGGAATGGCCTCCATAGGCTTATCCATAGGGAGTGGCACTATTAGTAACCTGGTTGGAGAAAGTGTGTCACTGGGAGTTGGCTTTGGGGTTTCAAATGCTCAAGCCAGGCCCAGTGTCTCACTCTTCCTTATGGCTGACAATCTGGATGAACAACTCTCAGCTCTCTCCAGCACCATGTCAGCCTGCATGCCACCAGGCTTCTCACCACGATAGACTAAGCCAGCCTCAATGAAATGTTTTCCTTTATAAGAGTTGCCACAGTCATGGTGTCTCTTCATGGCAATAGGACACTGGCAAAGACAGTTATTTATCTTAGAACTGTTTTACAGCTCTGCCACTTCCAGACAATTTATTTTTTAAAGATAATATATAACTTCCAATAGGCAGTTACATGTCAAGTCTAACCCAGAACCCTCACTTTGGCTACACGACCACTTGGATGCCTTTCTCCCGTGGCTGTGGAGGCTGACCCAGTGCGGCATACCATCCACCACTCTGTCACAAGCTCCGCATGTGTCACTCACAAACCACACATCTTTTAGAAAGTATCCACTCCAACAAAGATACGAGGCCTGGAGTTTCAACAGCTGACAAAACAGCATCTCCAGGTTAGCATACACCTCAGGGGTACTGGCAGGCCGGCTCACACCAACAGTTTGAGACTGGGTGTGTGTGATGAACGGCCAATGAAGCTGTGCTAAAATCTCCTCGAAATCACTGTAACAGAAAAGAAACAATGTTTCATATGATCCATTACATTATCAAATACTCATCAGAAAGCAGTCATCATGAGGTATTTCCTGCCTGGTAAGCTTGTCCTTGAGAATCTTATGCCAGAATTTAACTGTGGCTCTCATGAAGCTAAGAAGATGAGTACAGGATGAGTCGTGAAGCTTGATGTCCAGTTCTGCCATGGTCAGCAGGACAGAGGCTGCCTCTGGCACACTGTTGGTCATCAGGTACTGCTGAATGTTATCACTGCGGACAAAGCAAAACACACGTTAGTGAGAGCTTCAGTGGAATGAGTGTGTGTGTGTGGTGTATACAGTGTGCGTTTGTGTGTGT
>JANHMN010000034.1:63993-91371 GCA_030674055.1 Rhabdomys pumilio | reverse complement strand
GTGTGTGTGTGTGATGTGTATACGTGTGTGTGGTGTGTGTGTGTGTGTGGTATATGTGGTGTGTGTGTGTGTGTGTATTGTGTGTGTGTGGTGTGTCTGTGTGTGTATGTGGTGTGTGTGTGTGTGTGTGTGTGTGTGTGTGTGTGTGTATACCCAGAGGTCAATGCCAGGTTTCTTTTTCAATCACTATCTTATTTTTGAGACAGGGTCTCATTATTAAACCTGGAGCTCACCAATTTAGAAAAAAGAGAAAGAAATGAGACAGGCACAAGAGTACATGTCTTTAACCCAGCACTCAGGAGGTGGAGACAGGCAGATCTCTGTGAGTTCAAGGTCAGTCTGGTCTACAGAGTGAGTTCCAGGTCAGCCAAGGACACATTGAGACCCTATCTCAAAACCCAAAATGTTATTTTACAGAAGAACAGAAAATGTACAAGTAACCACACATTATAAATTTTCCAGAATTATATATTACACTGAAACATGAAGGACAGAGCACAGAAACAAACAGAATGACAGAAGCCATGTGACACTGATCCCGACACTGTCCATACATAGCCAGGATGCTAGTTCATCAAGGAGGGGGGTGGGGGAGAGAAGGAGAGAGAGAGAGGAAGACAGAGAGAGAGAGAGAGAGAGAGAGAGAGAGAGAGAGAGAGAGAGACTGACAGAAGCAGAGAGGGAGAAAGAGCAGAATAAAAACTAGTCATTAAAAGGAAATTTGGAGATAAAAAAGTCTCATAAGTTCAAAAATGGAAATAGAAATGTTATCACAAAGGCCTAAAAGGAAAAACTCTATTATTAAGGGAGTGAAATAACTGTCTGTATGGTGCTGGTTACTAATTTTATTCTTATTCAATATGACTCCTAGGTTAAAATTCTCTTTTAAATAATTCAAGTACCAAAAAAGCTATGATAACTGAAGTCTTGCTTTGGTCAATCTCTTTGGCTACTACAAAAGGGAAACTTTCAAACAACTTAGAAACTTACTCTGCTTATGAAAGGTATTAATATTACCCTTTGTTATAATGTTCTTTCAGAGGGGCAAAGAGGAAGGAGTGACGTAAAGCAGGGTTTAAAGTCCTTTAAGAGAGGTCTTAGGGAGATGGCTCAGTACGTAAAGTACTTCAGGGCCAGCTCGAGGATCCATCACAACCACATAAGAAGTAAGGTGTGATAATGCACCCACAGTCCCAGCACAGGAAGGGACACAGGGACACTGGGGAGTCACTAGCCAGACAGCCTAGCCAATCTGTGAGCTCTGGGTTTAACGAGAGACTGCCTCAGAAAATAAAGGAAGACAGCCAATATTAAATTTGGAAGGGACAGGAGATCATACCATGAAACAATAATCTCCCCACTGAGGCAGAAACGTTACTCTAGCTTGAGATGCAAGACCAGATGCAATCAACCCATAGCATTCACAAAACACATGTGAACTTTATTTCTCTTATTATCAAAAGAACTTCCTTACTTTTTCTTACTCAAAGATAGTTCAACTCTGTTATTCATCTAAGAACACTGTATAGTTTTTTGGATTTAGTTTTTTTTTTTTTTTTTTTTAAGACAAGATCTGGCCATGTAGACATAAGTTGATCTTGAACTTACTATTCTCCTGCCTCAGCCTCCCAATAATTGAGATTACAGGTTTGCACCAACACACTGGCCTAACTGTGCTGTTCTGTTTGTTGTTGTTTTAGAGATCAGGTCTCCACGTGGAAGCTGGGTTTTCCTGGAACTCATTATGTAGACAAAGCTGGCCTAAAGCAACCCTCCTGCTTCAGCCCCCAAGTGTTGGGATTACAAGTGTGTCCCATCACACCCAGCTCACGGTTCTCTTATAAAGAGTCGTTTACTTACTTACTTACTTACTTACTCATTTTTTTGAGACTGGATTTCTCTGTGTAGCTCTGGCCTGATACTCACTCTGTAGACCAGACTAGCCTCTAACTTACAGAGATCCACCTGCCTCTGCCTCCAAGTGCTGGGATTATATGACACCACTGCCCAGCCACTCACTTATTTTATGAAGTCCTTTTTGCATGTACATTACATGTGCCATACGTGTGCAGTGGCAATGGAGACCAGAAAAGGGCATTGGATCCCCCTGAACTGAAGTTACAGAGGCATGAATTCCAGAAACTGAATCCAGGCCCTCTGTAGAACAGCAAGTGCTTCCAACTGCTAGGCCATTTCTCAGCTTCTTACAGTGCAGTTCTTATTAGATGATACCCATATTTTAAAAATTCATATTCGGGCTGGAGAGATGCTTAGCAGTTAAGAGCACTGGCTGCTCTTCCAGAGGTCCTGAGTTCAATTCCCAGCAACCACATGGTTGCTCACAACCATCTGTAATGGGGTCTGATGCCTCTTCTGGTGTGTCTGAAGATAGCGACAGTGTACTCAAATATATAAAATTAATAAATAAATATTAATTTAAAAAATTCAAATTCTAGTGATGAAATGCAGTTCAATATTTGACAATTATCTGACAATCTGACAAGATCAGTAGGATTACTGAAGAGCATACTCAGGTAAATCTCATAAGAAATGTAAGTTTTTACCATGTGTTCAAAATGCAACTCCTTAGCCTTAAATTTTTAACCTAAAGAGGCCAGCCTGGCCTACAAAGTGAGTTACAGATGGCACAGAGAAACACTGTCTCAAAAAGCAAAAATGAAACAATAACAAAATTTTAACCTACTTATATTACTTTCTTCCAAATGCAAATCAAGCTCCCTGAAAAGTTTATATTCATTCACAACAAAGCAAAATAAACATAAAGTGTTATTTTCCTAACAACAGGTAAAATTATAATCTATAATTAACTCAATTATCTAATAGCATAGATACACTCTCTGAGACTGAGCTCAAAGGAAACTATAATACTGAGAACAGTGCCGCCCACCTCAGCTCCTCGATCCGTGAGACCCACTTAAGGTACGTGAGATGCCGTTCGATCTCCTCCATCTGGCTGATCATGGCTCCAAGATCATCCATCCAGGGCTGAGCAGTCAGCAAATGGCTATTAATGGAGCTGAAGAGAGGTGTTTCCTGTTCTAGAAACTGATTAAGAACTTGTTTGGATTCCTCTGCATCTTTTAAAGCACTTTGAATTCTTTTAGGGATTTCTGATGAAATTGTAAGTACCTAACAACACACAAAAATATTAGCAATGAGATAAAATGTTAGCTAACTCTTTTCCAAAAACACGTTCCAAGAGAACTCAAAGTTTTCCATTAAAAATTTCAAGTTAGCTGAACATGGTGGTGCACATCTTTAATCCCAGCACTCAAAAGGCAGGTGCAGGAAAATCTTTGTAAACTCAAGATTACACCTGGGTTACAGGTCAGTTACAGTTATATAATGAGACAGTCTTAGAAACAAAATATAAAAACCCACCAAACAAACGGTTTGGCTAGTCCCAGCAGTTGGGAGGCAGAAACATAAGAACCAGGACTTCAAGGTCACCCTTGGCTATTTATTGAGTTCTAGGCCAGCCTAGGCTACATAAGACAGTCTCAAAAAGAGCAAATCAAGGGATATAAGGTAGTTTTGTAGGTAAACTACTTGTCACACAAGCATGAGAACCAATGTGTCTGCAGCCCTCGTGCTAGGAGGGCAGAGGCAGTGGGTCCTGCTCTGTGGCCAGCCAGTCTAGCTCAATCAGTGAGCTTCAGGTTCAGTAAAAGACCCTGCCTCAACCCAAATAGGCTGACAGTGACAGAGATACACAACAGACGGTGACCACATTGATATCTGACCTATTTGTCTGGATATATATTTGTGTGTGTGTGTGTGTGTGTGTGTGTGTGTGTGTGTGTGTGTGAGAGAGAGAGAGAGAGAGAGAGAGACAGACAGACAGACAGACAGAGAGAGAGAGAGAGAGAGAGAGAGCACTCCCAACACATAGCTCCCTAGCAAGAATCTGGAATACTGAAAGCATACAGCCAGATATTCCTTGTTTCACCTACTGAGTTATTTTCCTTCAAAAAACAAATGCAGCTGTGATTGAAGCCATATTGATAATCAGCTGGGATGGTCTCAATAGTAGACCACTGGCCTAGTGTGCACAGGACACCATTCAATTCTCAGCACCACAGGGAAAACATCTTTTAAAGTAGACAAGGTGGCACACACTTGTAACCTCAGTACTTGGGAGGTAGAGGCAGAAGGATCAGGTGTTCCATGTCAGCCTCAGCTACAGAGGCGTTTGACGCTAGCCTGAGTTATATGAAGCCCTGCCTCATAGACCTGAAATACAACTGGTCCTCTGTATTTTGCTGAAGCCTAGGATGAGACCTATTGATTTGGTAAGAAGATACTCAGGCAATGTCTTTAGACATGTCATTTATTAAAGAATATTTTTATGGGGGCTGGGAAGATTATATTCCCAGAAACCAGAATAGACTGAAGTCTCTGGCTTGTGGTAGCATCTGCACTAAAGAATATGTCCCACCTCCAATCATGTAATTAAATACATGTTTTCAAATGTTTTTATCATATATGGTAAACATAGGTCAATATTAGACATCAGAATAAATGACAAATAATTTTATTTTATTTTTATTTTGAGATAGTCTCATGTATCCTGAGCTAGCCTTGGACTTCTGATCATTCTGCTTCCAACTTGTGAGTGCTGGGATTACAGGCTAATGCCACCACACGCAGGACTACATAGAATTGTATAGAATTTCAGCTCTACCAACTCTGAACCCAGCACTATACTAGGGATACGAGGGCAACATCTGCCCTTAAGTATGAAACAGACACATGTAAGCATGCATTCTCACAAGCAACACACTAGCCTGGGCACCGGCAGCACACACCTTTATTCCCAACACTCAATAAGGCAGGGGCCGATGGGGCTCTGTGAGTTCCAGGTCAGCCTGGTCTACAGAATGACTTTCAAGCCAGTCAGGGCCAGAGTGATCCCTCGGCACCAACAAACCACCTGACTGACCTAGGAGCTGGGACAAATAGTGCGCTACAGTAAGTGCTCCTGACACTTGAACATGTACAAGAATCACCTGAAGATCTCCTCCTAACACACAGAATCTAATTCAAGGGAAGAAGAAAGAGCAGATGGGCAGGTAGGGAGAGACCAGATCACAGCAGTCACAGAACATTCTTTGTAGATAATAGGAACACTTACAGTTTAGAAGGAAGGAAGGAAAACAAGGAAGGAGCACAAATGACTGGGGTTGGTGCTATTAGGAGGAAGGCAAGCATCAGACTCCTAGGATGCAGGGCTGGTTGGAGTTTGTCAAACTGACACAAGCTTGGAGAGTCATCTGAGAAGAGGCTTCCATCAGACAGGCCTTTAGGCAAGTCTGTGGACATTTTCTTGCTTAATGTGGAAGGGCCCAAGACACTATGGGTAGTGCCAGCCCTAGGCAGGTAGTCCTCAGTTATATAAAAAACTAAGCTGAGCAATCCATGAACGACAAGCCAGTAGACATTTCTCCATGGTCTCTGCATCATTTCGTGCCTCCAGGTTCCTGCCTTGACTTTCTTCGATGACAGACCATGACACACAAGTAAAAGCTAAAAACCTCTTTCTATCCCAAGTATTTTATCACAGCATTAGAAAGCAAGACCTGAGTGTTAAACAGATGATGATACTACTAGTCACTGAGGGAAACCTGTTAAGAGACAAAGGAGAATAATTTTGGACATGCTCATTTTAAATTTGTGGTGGTTTGAATAGGTATGGTCCCCATAGACTCATGTGTGTGAATGCTTGGCCTATGGAGAGTGGCCCTATTAGGAGGTGTGGCCTTGTTGGAGGAAGTGTGTCACTGTGGGGGTGGGCTTTGAAGTCTCCTATATTCAGTGTAGCAGAGTCTTCTCCTTACTGCTGCAGATGAAGATGTAGAACCCTTTGGTTCCTTCTCCTGCATCACGTCTGCCTGGACACTGCATGCTTCCCACCGTGATGATTATGGACCAAACGTCTAAAACTGTAAGCCAGCCCCAATGAAATGTTGTCCTTCTAAGAGTTGCTTTGATCATGGCGTCCCTTCACAGCAATGAAACCCTGACTAAAACAAGGTTCAAGTGTGGACTTCAGCAAGTCTCTGTGGATTTTAGGGAAACAGGCTTGATTAAAGGGGTAAACAAGCGAACAGCAAGCTAGACAATGGACAGTGATAACAAAGACTAAAATGCCTGAGAGTCAAATGAATGAACAGATGCCTACTAAAAAATGAAGGGAAGGACTTTAATTTGTTTTATGGGGAGAACTATCTATGTGTGTTCATCTACTGAGAAGACTGGTGGTAAAGCAAAGGAAAAAGCAAACTAAGGCCACTGACGGCCAAGGTGCTGGAAAGGAGCTGGGTGTAGGGCCGCCTTAGCATTGGCTCCTGCTGATAGGCTTATGTGGGGTAGAATCGTAGCACTGACAGACAGAGACGAGGGACGGGGAGAGTGGGGGTTGGCAGGCATGTGCAGAGTACAATGGTATATGTGAATAGAAATGTCATAATGAAACCTACTGATATGCTAAGAACATTAGAGGTATAGTTCTAAAGGCCAGGGGTAGCAGGTGGTAACTGCAGGTAAAACATTTGCAAGATAAGCCTGATCTCTGGCACCCACGTGAAGGTTCCATGCCCTCTGCATCAGTTCCTGTCTCTAGGTTCCTGCCTTGAGTTCCTGCTTGGCAGTGTGTGTGCCTTGCACGCATGAAGCCCTGAGTTTGATCCCTGGGCACACAATTTGGTAGTACATGTTGAAAATCCTAACACCCCAGAGATGGAAGGAAGAATATCAGAAGTTCAAGACCCTTCTCTGCTACACAATTAAAAGTTCATCTGGGACCACAAACAAACAAACAAACAAACAAAAAAGTTTACCTCTGAAAAGGTAAAACAGATTATAAATAAATTTGGAAATATGGAATAGACTGTTAAATCAATACACCCAGGCTGGTGAGATGGCTCAGCAGTTAAGAGCACTGACTGCTCTTCCAGAGGTCATAAGTTCAAATCCCAGCAAACACATGGTGGCTCACAACCATCTGTTATAAGACCTGATGCCCTCTTATGGGGTGTCTGAAGACAGCTACAGTGTACTTACATATAATAAATAAATAAAAACCTTTGGGCTGGAGTGAGCCAGGCTGGAGCGAGGGAAAAGGGAAAAGGGGAAAAAAAAATCAATACACTCATGCAAGATGCTTCACTTTTTGGTTAGAGAAGAGGTAACACAGGAAATCACGTGGAGAAACTTCAGGATGACTGAGGACAATATAAGATTTCATGGCAAAGCTGAAGACAACTATGGTGGCAGACCACTGATTGGCCCAGCCTTGACTCACTCAGGAGTGTGATGTCCTCCAACAGAGCCTTGCAGGAATCGAAAAGCTGAGGGTTCAGGCTACATAGAGACTACCAATAGGTATGACAGAAAAGCAGAGAGGTGTGGAGACCTAACTCAGCCTACCTCAACACGTGGGGAAAGGAGAGCATAAAGACACACCACTCCCACATATCCAGAGTTGGCTCACCCTGATTAATTCCTTATATGATAAAATGCTTTCCCTTTGACAGAGTACTGCAACTAACTATAAAGACCTTATCTTTAGCTTAAATTATATTCATTGGGTTTTTAAAAGTAAGAGTACCATGTTTGTAGTAAAATGAAACCCTAAAGATGTATAAAAGCAAAAACTAACCTTTCAGCCAGCACTCAGAAACAATCATTCTTACAGTTCTCTCAGTTTTTTGTTATTTTTTATGACAGGGTTCCATGGAACCCAGGATGGTCTGAAATCCTCCCATAGCTGAGGCTGGCCTTGAACTCTTGATGCAGGTGCCTCCTACCTCCGTGTGCTGAGGTTATCAGCGTGTGCCACCACTCCTAGCAACCACTGTACATTACTCATGTTTCTTCCTATCTGCACTTGGAATAAACACTTGGAATGGTTGTGTGTAACCATTTCTACACATTCTGAAATTACTCATAAAGCTATTTTAGAAGTTACTGAATGAAAGTAGTATAAAATGCTAGCTATCCTAAGAAATTATTGAATCAAAATGATATAAAATGTTAGCTATCGCTTTGTTTTCAAAGATGCAAGTTGGCAGGAACTCTTAACTTATAAGTACGTACCAGGGGTCTTTAAAGCCTGTCTCTCAGTTAGAGGCTTCCTTCCCTGTCATGGTCTGCATCACCAGTGCATGATATGCACCGCACAGAATGCTGCTTATGTCTCATTTCCATGGAGACAGTTGACAGAGCTGCACTGAGGCCAGCACTTACCTGCTCTTCCAACTTCACCTTGCTTTCTGTCATTTGTTCTATGAGTTTACCAAGTTTCTTCAAAGACTTAAGGTCACTTCCCACTTCCTTCTCTATGAACGCAGACACGTACGAAAAAAGCTCATCGTCATGGCTACCTTGGCCTAGCCGCTCGCTTCCAACAAGAGCCACAGTGTCCACGTCACCTACAGAGAGGGAAAGCATCTACTCAGCAGCACTGCCTTGCAGGAAGTGTAACAGCCACGAGGCTATAAGAAAGAGACGCAGGTCAAGTACACTAGAGGTTTAACTGAGGGCTGGAGGCAGCTCCGTGGGAGAGCACTTGCCTATTATGTACCAGACCCTGGGTTCAATTCTCAGCACTCCCTGATCATTTGACTAGAACATATCCATACTATATCTCTTGTTCCATATCCACGCATCTGAGTGTACACAGATAGTACCTGAAGGAAAAGGGCAAAGCAACTAATCAACCAATTACCAGAGATGCTCATGGGCTGAGAAAGTTTAGAGCAAAGGAAAAGTTCTCCAAATCTCAGAGTTTACAAGAGTCATATGTATGACAATACGTAACTTTCCACAGTTGATAAGGAACCATACAATGATCTAGAATCAAAGGGTTCTTCTGGCTTTAATAAATATGGAAAATAATATTGAAATATCTATTATTGGAACATATTGAAAAAAAATTGAGATGGTATCCCATGCATAAAAACCCGTACAGATAAGACTTTTAAAACCATATTTACTTATTGCAAGAGAAGAAGGCAATAGAGGACAGACAACATTTACTAAACATTAAAACTAGTAATGAGGGACTAGGTAGATAGGTCGGTAGCTAAGAGCTCTGACTGCTCTTCCAGGGGACTCAGGTTCAATTCCCAGGACCCACATGGCAAATCACAGCTGTCTATAACTCCAGTCCCAGGGGATCCAACACCCTCTCTCAGACATATATGCAGGCAGAACACTAATGCACATAAAATAGTAATAATAAATAATAATAATAGAAAGCCAAGCAATGCAGAGATGGCAGTGAACTTTACTCTTATTTCAGATTAGGAATTCTCCTAGTTTATTCTGGGCTTAAAAGCTGATGTTTCCCTATGAACAAGCCCTCATGCTCCAGGCTCTGCTTTCTTCCAATATCATAGGATATTGGAAGACACAGGTTAAGTTGCCACTTAACTAATACTTTGTGGAGCAAGGGTCAAATACACAAACAAATAATTTCTAAACATTTTTAAACAAATTAAGAAAAATTGTTTTACTCAATAAAAATCCACTTCAAAAGCAACTAAACTGGCAGTGTGGTAGTGCGTTCCTATAATCACAGCACCAGGAAGCAGAGGCAGGTGAACCCAGAGTTGGAAGCCAACCTGGGCTACACAGTAAAAAAAAAAAAAATTAAAAACAAACGAACAAAACAACAACGAAAAACCCCTTAAAAAAAGAAAGAGAGGTTTAAAAGCAATTAGATCACTTCCTTTTGTCCTAGACTCTGTGGTTCAATGGCACCACTTATGTGCTCGGCAGCTGTGTCACAGACTCGGCCATCCTCAGAGAAGCCTCCTGAGAGCCTCGTGGCAGAGCTGAGGGGTACATGACTCACATGTGGCTTCATACACGTTCTTCTCCCAGTCTTCCATTAAGGCTCTGTGACAAATGGTCTCTTTTCAAAGTAGCTGCTTCTATTGATAAGCTAATTATTTTTTTAAATTGTACACCCACGTATACACACACACACATTTTGGTTTAGTTTTTGTTTTTGAGGCGGGGTCTCTCTACATAGCTGTGGATGATCCTGCCCTCTGACCCTCCTAACTCCACACTCCCAATGCGTGCTGAGTGAGACTACATGTGTTCCACCACACTGGTGTATGCAGTGCTCGGTGCTGAACCTGGGGCACTGAGCATGCGGGCAAGCATTCTATCAGAATCTAAATGAAGACATGCCTAAATGAAAATGTAAGAATGAGATACTGCCTAAATATTTATGTACAGAGTAACAGAACATACCAGAGGATGGTGGCTCATACCTACCTGAGGCCAGCACTCAGGGGCTGAAGGAGGACTAACCCAAATTCAAGGCCAGTTTTAACTACCTAGTAAGATTGTGTATCAAACTCCTACAAAAAAACTCCCCAGTTTCAGGACCAGAGAGATGGCTTGGCAGGCAAAGTGCATGCCTTTCAAATCTTACAACTTGATTTCAACCAGAATCCATATTAAATAAATATAAATAAAAATAAATATAAATATAAATATAAACATAAATCAGGAGAACTGACTCCACAAAGTTGTACTTTCATCTACACAATCATGCCATGGCAGGTCCACACCCACACATATACAGCACAAGCACACACAGGCACACACAACAGTAATACATACATATATACATACATACATACATACATACATACATACATACATACAAAACAAAACAGTAACAACAAAAAACATTACAGAGCCAGTAAGATGGCTCATTTTGGTAAAGAACTTGCTGAAAAGCCTAATGGCCTGAACTCAATCCCTGGAACTCATATAGTGTAAAAACAACTTCTGCAAATTGTGTGTCCTAAGGTGTGCACATACACACGTGTGAATACACACACATGTGTATACACACACAAACACAAAATGTAAAACAGTTACATTACATGTGTTTGCTGCTTTGTATTCTGTCTCTCTTTCTTCTCCTTACTCCAGAAAACATCCTTTTCCCTTTGTTCTATTTAACTTAGACAAATTAAAATATTTCAGTGCTGAAGATGTAGCCCAGTGATAGTGTGCTTGCCCACTGTAAGCAAAACACCCACATCCAATTCTCAGTTCTGCAAAAATAACAAATCAATAAATTAAAACCGCATTAGCCAGCAACGTGGCTCAGCAGGTAAAGGCACCTTCTGTCACTCCTGATGTCCTAAGTCTGAGGCCCAGGACCCACACCGTGGAAGAACAGAGCTAACTTACAAGTCCTCTGGCCTTCACACATACACCACGGCATACACAGGCCTATGCCTAACTACACACACACACACACACACACACACACACACACACACACACACGATAAAATGAAATAAAAAACTTTATTTACATTTACAAACACGAGGAACAAGAGGCCACTGGTAGCAGAAATAAAACAAGACTAAGTCTCAACTTCCAAACTACAAAATAAGTAATAATGTATGCCTCAGCCTATACAGGTTAAAAAATGAGACTAAAATTCATGTTTCCTAGCTTTCAGTCCAAAAATCTTCTTTCTTTTTAAGATTTATTTATTTTATTTATATGAATACACTGTTGTTCTCATCAGACACACCAGAAAAGGGTATCAGATGCCATTACAGATGGTTGTGAACCACTATGTAGTTGCTGGGAATTGAACTCAGGACCTCTGGAAGAGCAGTCAGTGGTCTTAACCACTGAGCCATCTCTCCAGCCCCAAAACTCTTCTTATTCTCTTCTCCATATACTAACAGAACTGATCTTTCTATATCTAAATTTTAACAATATCTACCATAGAGATGGGAAGTTCAGAGTCATCCTCCGCTACATAGCAAGTTTTAAACCAGCCTGGGCTACATAAGACATGGTGTCTCAAAAAACAAAACAAAACAAAACAAACAAACAAACAGAATAATCTGACTGCACTCATGTCCTAAACTCATTATCTTAAGAATCATCCATAAGGGCTGGAGAGATGGCTCAGCAGTTAAGTGCACTGACTGCTCTTCCAGAGGTCCTGAGTTCAATTCCCAGCAACCACATGGTGGTTCACAACCATCTGTAATGGGATACAATGCCCTCTTCTGGTGTGTCTGAAGACAGCTACAATATACTCATTTAAGTTAAATAAATAAATTTTTTAAAAAATAGTACATTAATTTTCAAAAAGACAAGTCTAGGCTTAATTATCCTGCATATAACTAAAAAATTAATAAAGAGCTAAAAAACCAAACACTCTTAATATTTTAGATGCATTCTAATTCTGTGACCTAAACTGATCTCCAAATCATGGGAATCCTCCTGCCTCAGCCTCCTAAGGGCTGGGATTTCAGACGTGAGCCATACCTGGCTTGACAGATTTTTATGTCTCTCCCTTTTGATTTTTTATAAAGAGCATTCACCGTTGCACAGCAGTTAACTGAGCCACTGTGGACACGGACAAAGTTCTTAACAAGCAGTTTGCATCTGACATTTTAAAATGACTGATCAGTTGATATCAAGACATCTGGGTAGGAAAAGGTAGAGATTTGTTTGTATTTTTTGGTTTGTTTTCTTGTTTGGTTTTTTGTTTTGTTTTGTTTTTTAACTTTTAGTAAAATGGCCGGGCAGGTATTTATTACACTTTTGAAATTTGATGTGTATAGGTGTTTGACCTGCATGTGTCTGTGACCACATCTGTCAATGCACACAGAGGCCAGGAGAGGGCACTGGATCCCCAGAACTGCAGTTACAAGCAGTCGTTAGCACTCTGTAGGTGAAGTCAGCTCCTCTGAAGAAAATCAAATTCTCTTAACAGCTAAGCCCATTCCTGTGTCTGTCCATTTCTTTGTTTATTTGGCAGTGGTAGGGCCCAAGTTCAAACCCAGGGCTTCAAAAGTTCTAGAGAAGAATGCTGGTACTGTAACTTCCCAGGCCATTTCAGGCTTTGAGGTTATTATTATTATTATTATTATTATTATTAGGATTTGCTCGTTTAATTAATGTGCACATGTGTTGGCTTCCATGAGTTTACATGTGCCACGTGTAAGCAAGAGCCCTGAGATGCCAAGACTGGACATTTATACCTCTAAAACTAAAGAACTGAGCTGGCATGTGGGTCCTGGGAACTGAACCCAGGACCTCTGTGAAAGCAGGAAGCCATCTTTAAAGCTCCGAGGCAGGGAGAGCTTATCAGAAGCCAACAGTAAGAGCAAACCTTCTGCCGAGGAGCCACGTGGCAACGTGGGCACCCTTTCTCTTACTGCTTGTCAAGGTCACTGAACTTACCTGTTAACACAAAAGCTCCTAACAAGGTGGGGCATGTAAATCTGTAAAATAGAGACCTGCGGATCTGGAGTCTAAGGTCATCCTTAGTCACATAGTAAGTCTGGGGTGAACCTGGGTTACACTCAACCTTGTTAAAAAGAAAAAAAAACAGAATAACAAAACCAGTCCCTTCAGAGTACTGGATTCCTAATAACCTGCCACGTTTATCTCATCAAAGTGAAATGACAAATATCCACAAGCCTGACATAGTTTCCTGTCCTATGTACCGGTCTTTTCCTTGTCACCTACCCAGACCAAGCCCCAGGACCTAAGCTTTGTGCTACCTGAAGCAAATTTTAACTGCATATCCACTGAAGGCAAAAGTACGAGTAAGTGATTATCAGACCTCTTCCTTGAACCCAGTAACAGTGACCAGCATTACTCCCTCCAAATACCTGATAACGAGCTGATGGTTCATTAAAACGACAGGTCCCAGTGAGGTCAAGCCAGTCCACTGCACTAGGTGGAGTGTCAAAGTGTTCTTTCTATAGTTTACAGTCTTAGAGAGACAAAAGTCCACGTGCGGAGATAACTAATATTTATTACTGTCTAAGCATTGTACAAAAAAAAATACTTCATTTAAAAGATCGTAGGCTAAGAAACCTCTTTTGCAGACTCTGAAAGAGCAAGCTTCCAATGACAGCTAGACAAAAAGAACTAAAGATTTGGAGCCTGCTTACTTTTCTCCTCTGTGTTCTTCGTGTCGTCACCGCTCTCGGGGCAGCACTGGCAGAAAAACAGGTGTGGCAAACAAGTTAGACTAAAGTAAGTGGGATTCATGCAGAACTCCAAAAGGTCCCGTACTGTCGGGCGGAGGGGTCCTAGGCGCCTCTCCCAGGGGCATGCCTGACACTACTGTCACCTTCCCAGAGACCTAGACCACCTCCCCAGGAGCCGAGTTACCCTGCCGGGACACTGAAGCCACCTTCCCACCAACTCTCAAAACTGTCATCTTCTGGGACATCGGACACTGCACAGTGACTACCTCCCCTGGGACGCCCTTGACTGCCTCGGGCCGAGGGAACCTCCGCCACACGCTTCCAAGTTAATCGGGCGGGAACAAAGTCTCGGAGGGGAGGTGGGGGTCTATGCCACCTCACAGGGTCGCCAGCGTCCCTTCCCCGGGTTTCCAGGGACGCCTCACCCGGGCTGCCGGCACCTCGCCGATCTCGCCAGCTGCAAGCATCCTGCCTCCGCACGAGTCCTGGATTCCATGCACCGCCAGCCTGGCCTGCAGAGTCTGGCTAGGGAACACACCGACTAGGCGACTAAACCAGCCTTCAGAGATGCCGGGTTGAGCGCCACCTCGACTTCCTATCGCCGACTCTCTGGTTCCGTTGTCTTGGCCTAGAGAGGCATATCTGCAGCACTGCTGTCCGTTCCGTGCCGCCCCCTGCTGGTCAGCTGCCAGGACTGCCGCTCAGAAAACCCAGCGACCCTACTGCTTCCCAGGCTGTGAAGGATAGCATCCTCCTCTGTGGCAGAGCTCCCCTCACTTCTTTGGAGTTACTAAAAATATAATTCGGCCCTTGCATAGTGACTCACACTTGTAATCCTACTATTTGGTAGGTGAAGGCAGGAGGATCAGGATTTCAAAGTCAGCTCCAGCTACACACTGAGTTCAAGGCCACCCTTGACTATAGATAACAAGGTCTAAAAAAAAAGACAAGGAGAGGAGGAGAAGGGAGGGGAAAAAGAAAATACTTTGGCCTCCTTATGCTGGTGAGTCTCATAATTCGGGAGAAGAGGCAGGAATATTGCCACTAGTCCCAGTCCAGCTTTCCAGCTTAATCTATAAAGTGAGTTCAGTATCAGCTAGAGCAACATAGAAAACATCTGTCTCGAGAAAACTCACTGAGGTGCAGGCATGTGCACAAAACACCCATACACATAAAATGAAAACAACATTTAGGAGCTGGTGCACACCTTTTAATCCCAGAACTCAGGAGGCAGAGGTAGGTGAAGCTTTCTGAGTTCAAGGCAAGCCTGATCTACATAGTTAGTCGCAGGACAGACAGAGCTATCTAGTAAAACCCTATATAAATAAATAAATAGGGTCTGGAGAGATAGCTTCAGCGATTAAGAGTACTAGCAGCTCTTCCAGAGAACCCAGGTTCACTTCTTGGCACCCACATGCCAGCTGACAGTCATCTGTCTGTAACTCCAATTCCAGGGCATCCAACAGTCTCTCTGCACTCTCTAAGCACCAGACACACACTTGGTATACAGTCATACATCCAGGCAAAACATTAACACACTTTAAAAAATAAAAATAACAAAATAAAGTTTAAAATTTAAAATTAAAAGTCTAGGCTATATTACACCACATAGTTGTATTTGAGTCTGCTGACTTTAGAGCATTAACTTACTAATTTGCCATAGCCCAAGAGTGTGGAGATGTACAAGAATTAGTGAACCAGGCTAGGCATGGTGCCACAAGTCTATAATTGCAGTACTTTCAAGGCTGAGGGAGGAGACTCTTGAATTTGGGACCAGCCTGGCCTATATACTGAGCACCTATCTTAAAAGGGAAAAAAAGGAATGAATGAATGATTGAATGAGTGAATGAATGAATTAAAGACAAAGGAAAGAATGTAAGGTAGATAACTACGGAAAATAATCTTAGAGGAAGACAATGTAGAAGCCACAAGTCTAAACTAAATAAATTATATGACTGTGGTGATTTGAATGAGAATGCCCTCACAGGTTCATGTTTTTGTTTTTGTTTGTTTTGTTGTTGTTGTTTTTGTTTTTTTTTTTAAACAGGGTCTTACCTAACCCACGTTTACCTGGAATTCCTTACGTATCCCAAAGTTCCCTTAAGCTTCTGATCCTTCTGCCCCTATCATCTGAGTGCTTGGATTACAGGCTTATGACTCTCCACAAATCTTGATTTATTTTATTATATTTTATTTTACCCTGAGTTGAAGTCTGGCAAAATATTAGACCTAAAGTGCTATGGGATACTTTAATTTGGTCAGATTGCTACTTGAAGAAAAATACCATTTTATTTTTCTTTACACCAAAGCATTAACCAGCTGTGATGAGATTTTCTTGAAGACAGTCCTACTTGGGAGCTGTCAAAGGTAAGAAACCCATTCTATTAATATACACTATTAACCATAATAAAAGGCCATAGCTGTGAAAGAAGCTCCCATTCAAGCACAATTAACAACTAGTAAGGCAGTCTGTTTTTGAAGTCCTAAAGGTGTTTAGGGTTCCTTGCACATTAGCAAGACACTTCCCAGGCGCCGATGGGGCGTAGTATCCTCGGGGAGCCGTGGGCGGGCGGAGCGGGCCCCGCCCCGGGGCGTGGTCGGCGCGACGCTGCGCCGCACGTGTGCGAGCCCGGCGGCTGGTGGAAGAAGCTGTCCCTCTAGGTCCCCGCGCGGTGCTGTCCGAGTGGGTCGGCGCTGGCCGCCGCCTCCGAGTCTCTACCGCCGCCCTCCCGCGCCCTTCTTCGCCGCTCCGCCCGCGCCTCAGGCTCCAGGTAAGTGCGCTGCTTTGCGGCGTGGCCCCAGGCCTCCGGAGAGGCGCGCGGCCCGGGAGGGAGGGCGGCCGTGGTCGCAGCGCGCGCCGCTCGGGGTTTCTCCGCCGTCGGCTCCACGTTCCCCGCTCTCCAGCCTCTGCTCCACGCTCCCGGATCCTTGATCCCAGACCCCTAATTCCCGATCCATACTCCCCGATCCCGGCTCTTCGCCCTCATCCCTGCCGGTCGTCAGGCGGCGCCGCTGTAGGCTAGAACCTTCTTTTCCCTCTCCTTCCTAGCTTTGCGGTGCCTCAGGCGCTCCTCAAACTGTTGGAAAAGCAAACCGACCTTTCCCCGGTCTTGCTCAGCGCTCCCAGGTTGCCCGGCCAGCCTACACTGGTCCCAGCCTGGTGCTGGGTACTGGCCGCAGATGTTTTACTTGCTGGGCAGGCCTTAGGGGCCGCTGCTCTTCTTAACCCTGGAGAAGCGATCAGGCTGACATCTGGATTCTTTCTCCAGCCTTTGCTGAGTGACTGTGCAGACTGCTTACCCTTTGGGCCATACCACCAGCCCTTCACTGAGGGGCTTTAAAATGACCAGCACGTTGCTGTTAACTAATGCCTGTCAAGGAAGAAGAGTTGGGAGAGACTTTAGTCAAGGCCAATTCTTAAAAAAGAAAAAAAATCTCTAAAATATAGCTGTTACTTTGGCTTATTTCCACTCTTAACAACAAAAATCCGTGGCCATCTGTAAAACACTATGCTCCAGTGTCAGGGGAATGGTTTTATTATTGAAGGAGCTGTCAGAAATCAGACTGCTCACTGTAGTGAGAAAGGGTAAATTACGTCCAGTCATTAGCAAATAACCAACAGCCAGAATTTGTTAATTTAATAAGTTCATTTGAACACATACCTCCTTTGTTTTGAGATAGTAATTACTATGTAGACCAGGCTGGCCTGAACTGGAGACACGCCTCTTGCCTCAGCCCTCTGAGTGCTGGCCTTACAGGAGAGGGACAGCCACTGATGTCCACTCTGAACATCTCTCTCTTTCTTTGTGGGGGAAGGGTTGAGGCAGAGTCTCTCTATTATGTGGCCTGTCAGTCCTGGAATTCTCTGTGTAGACCAGGCTGGCCTGGAACGACCGCCTAGGCTTGGGTCACTGCCAGCTCAACACTTCTGTTGGAAGCTGGTGCAATACAGAGTACCGATGAGCCTGAGATTGGGTAGCATACCTGTTACCCTGACTCCTAGCTGGGGTCTTTGCAGCCTCTCTTCTGCCCCCATGGAACTCTCACACATTTTTTCAAGTCTACTTTACTTCAAATCTTTAAAACACTTTTACAGACCTAAAGCAGACGGGCAGGCACAGGCAGCAAAAGTCATGCATGCAGCCTGCCTCAGGGACTTTACAGTCAAACTGCTCACCTCACCTCGCTTCCAGATGCAAAGGGAACACCAGACCTTGAGAGTCGGATCCCAGGTCTTGCCATTTATAAGTGGGTCATCTGGGTAAGTGTGACTTCACCCCAGACCACACCTTCCTCTGCTTTACTTCTGAGTGGCTTGCATGTCCTGATACTGGGATTGTTTGTTTGCAATACTGAGGACTCAACCTAGGGCATACTAGACAATGTTCTGCTTTTGAGCACATCCCCACAAAGTTATTTTGTTTTTAAATATATCTTTAAGTAGTTTGTAATCTGTTTGACGGCAAGAAGTCTTCCATTTTTCTCCAGTGCCTACTCAGTATATACCCAGTAAATGTTAAAGTAGATGACTCCGATAAACTTAATAGCTTTTTCAGATTAGGATGTGGAGTGAGTTCTGCCATTAAAGCAAGTACTGCCTGCTCTTTCAGGCCTAGGCAGGAAGATCACAAGTTCAAAGCCCACCTGGGCTACATTAACAGGGACATTCTAAGCATCTTAGCAAGACCCTATCTCAAAGTGAGAACAGGGCCGTGTGGTTCATTGTTAGCATGTTTGTTCATCATGCTCAGCATTTCATGAGACCCTATCTCAAAAAACAAATGTGTCTAAAGGAGCAAACCATGGTCAAGCAGCAGCAATAGCTCAAGAATCAACAACTGAGTAAGAAGTGTCTCAGGGACGTGCTGTGGTGACACACACCTTAAATCCCAGCACTTAGGAAGCAGAGGCAGGTGAACAGCCAGGGCTATGTGGGGAGACCTTATCTCAAAAAAAGGGTCCTGAATGCCATGTCCCCTCTCTCCAGGGAATAATAAATGCCACTGAGCAAAGGTGAATGGCAGCAGGTATCAGAGACTGTATCCAAGGCATCGTGCTTTAGTCTTCCAACCCACCTACTAAATGGCAAGACCTGAGATCTGACTCTCAAGGTCTGGTGTTCCCTTTGCATCTGGGAGCGAGGTGGGCAGTCTGACTGTAAAGTCCCTGAAGCAGGCTGCATACATGGCTTTTGCTGCCTGTGCCTGCCCGTCTGCTGAGAGCTGTGGCCTCAGGGTATCAGGCTCTTCCAGGAGCTGATTATTTGCAGCCCATTATTGTAATTACTCTTCCTCAGTGGTTGCTCAGCTGGTCATGTGTGTGTTTTAGAATTTGCTTTATGTTTATTATCTACCCATGGCTGTTTCTGGTTTTTCATTAACCTTAGACGGCTAGGATATTTTTAGAGATCATTTATGGTTTTTATGGATAAGTTCACTTTTCTGTCTCTTTGTAATAAAAATGGGAAAACTTCCATTCTTAACTCCAGTTTTCAGTAAGATCAAGTACATAGACGCACACAGTCCAGAATATCTGTATTTTGATTGCCCTGTGTTTGACCCTCTCCTAAGCTCCTCTTTACTGGGGACAGATGTGTGGTGCCTTAGATTTTGCTCTGTATGTTGCAGATAGTCCAGTTAACTAATCTTGTTTTTTGTCTATGTCTTTACATTTATTTTTTAAACATATTTTAGATTTGTTTTTAATTTATTTTTATGTATTAATTTATTTTTGTTTATTTTATTTGAATGCTCTGCTGCATGTACACCTGCATGCCCAAAAAAAAGGCCATCAGATCTCTTTATAGATGGCCATGAACCACCATGTGGTTGCTGGGAATTGAACTCAGGACCTCTGGAAGAGCAGCTCGTGCTCTTAACCACTGAGCCATCTCTCCAGCCTGACTGTGTCTTTTTAAATGTGGTGATGTACACGTAATAACTGGTATAGTGGACCACTTCTACAGTCCTAGCACTCAGGAAGCTAAGGTTGGAGAGTTAAGAGTTAAAGCCCAACCTTGTATATTTACAATTTATGATTTGTTTTGTATTACTTTTATCTCGTGTCTGTGTAATGGTGTGTGTGTGTGTGTGTGTGTGTGTGTGTGTACATGTGGAGGTCAGAGAACCATGATGGGAGTCAGTTCTCCCCCTCCACCACGTGAGTCCTGAAGACTTAACAAGTCTGGCATTCACACTCCCTTACGCTGAGCTCTCTTGCTGGCTTTGCACCTTACTTTTGAGAGGAGCTCTCACTGAATGTGGAGCTCAACAATTCACCTAGATCGTCTAGCAGAGAGCCCCAAAGATCAAGTTCAGATCGTCATCCATTTGAGGCAAGCACTTTACTGACTAACCGCCTTCTTGCTGTTTTGAGTCAGGATCTCTTGTATCCCTCGCTGGCCTTGAACTCCTGGTCCTTCTGTTTCTCCCTTCCAGTGCTGAGATTGCCCGTGTATGACACCATACCTGGCTGACTTTATAGGTACTGTACAAGAGCTCCCATAACTCTTGGTACATGTGCTTTTGTTTTATGCTACTGTATTTTATCAGTTTTGAAAAGATAATACATATGCCTGGAGCAAGAGTATAATAAAATAATGGCAGAAACACAACTATTATTACCTAACCACCTAGGTCCTTCCTAACTGCCTGGGTCCTCCCTTACCACCTGGGTCCTCCCTCACCACCTAGGTCCTCCCTCACCAACTGGATCCTCCCTCACTACCTGGGTCTTCCCTAACCACCTGGGTCTTCCCTAACCACCTGGATCCTCCCTCACCACCTGGGTCCTCCCTCACTGGTCCTCCCTCACCACCTAGATCCTCCCCAAGAAGGAATTGCCTTTTGCAGTTCCTAGATAGTTGTGGCTGAGTTATTCAGCTTACTTATTTTTAATTTGTTTTACATGTATGCATGTGTACCTGCTTGCCTGTATATGTACTGTGTGCACAGATATCTACACACACCAAGACCGAGCCCTGGATACCCTAGAACTGATGTTACAGGATTTGATTGTGAGCCTACTACGTGAGGGTTCTGGGAACTGAACATGAGTCTTCTGAAAGAGCAGCAAGTAATCTTAACTTCTCAGCCATCCATCCCTTTAGCTCCTAAATTCTGTTTGGTGGTGGTGGTGCTGCTGCTGTTGTTTTTAGTTTTCAAATTTTATGTGTGTGAGAGTTTAATCAGCATGTGTGCGTGTATACCACACACACATTTGGTTTCTGCAGAGGTCAGAAGGCATCAGATCTCTTGAAACAAGATAGGGACGGTTGTATGTCACTGTGTAGGAAGGTATTAGGAACCAAACCCAGGTCCTCTGCCAGAGCAGTAAATACCCCTACCTGCAGAGCCATCTTTCCAGCCCCTTTCTAAATTATGTTCTTAAGATAAATTCCTTAAAAAACAAAAAATAAAAAATCCTCACATAATTCTGGCTTAAAACGACGTGTGTGTGTGTGTGTGCGTGTGTGTGTGTGTGTGTGTGTGTGTGTGTGTGTACACGCACATGTGATGTTTGTTTGTTTGCTTGTTTGTTTTTTGAGGAAGGGCTTGTTTCTTTATAGCCCTCACTGGCCTGAAACTCACAGAAATCCACCTGCATCTACCTCCCAGATGCTAGGATTCTAGGCATGTGGCACGGGACCTGGCCACTCTCAGGACTCTGGTACAAGCTGCTGTGCTACTTTTCTTCTTTTATACATTGGACTGCACAGCAATGTCACAATTACTTATTTTCTCATTCAGAGTTACTTTTGTATTGTATTTATAGGTATGTGTGTTGTTGTGTGCCACATATTTGTGATTGCTTTAGAAGTCCAGAAGAGAGTGTCTGTTCCCCTGGAGCTGGACCTGCAGGTGCTTGGGAGCCACCTGATATGTGCCCTAGGAATCAAACTCGGGTTCTCTGGAAGACCGGCATGTGTTCTTCTTTCTTTCTTTTATTTCTTTTTTTTTTTTTTTTTAAGATTTATGTATGTGAATCTACTGTTGCTGTTTTCAGATACACCAGAGGAGGACATCAGATCCCATTACAGATGGTTGTGAGCCACCATGTGGTTCCTGGGTATTGAACTCAGGACCTCTGGAAGAGTAGTCAGTGCTCTTAACTGTTGAGCCATCTCTGCACACCCCTGAGAATTATTGTAATAAAATGATTTTTTTAAGGACTCTCTGTACAAAGTTGAGCTTGCTTCTGTTTGCCAAACCAGCCTCTTTATGGGAGATTGTTAACTTTCTACTCTTTCTCCTCTGTCAAATGTTTTCTTGGAGCCTTAAAGATGGAAATGACAAGCGTGTCCCTGAAACGTGGGTGCCTTGTTGTGGAAGATAATGACAGTGTGACCCCACAAGAGGAGACAAAGAAACAGAAGGTGTCTGAGGGCTGTCTGACCAACAGTCAAGATGGGGTAGAGAATGATGATCTACGCCACAGTGAGAATGAGCCTGAGGCTCCAGAAGCTGAAAGCACTGTGAAAGATGTCGAGAATTCCAGCGCTCAGGTGCAGGAGGAGGTGGAGGAGGAGGAGGAGGAAGACGGCCTTTCAGAGACAGGGGAAGAGGAGGAACCGGAGAGTTTTGCGGACATGATGAAGCATGGGCTCACTGAAGCTGATGTGGGCATCACCAAGTTCGTGAGTCCCCATCAAGGCTTCTCGGGAATCCTAAAAGAAAGGTGTGTTAGCAAGCATGCTGGCTGTGCTTGTGTCAATGCTGGCCTTCAGAAAGAGGGCTGCAGTGCAGTCTTGTATTTAGCTTTCCCTCCTGATTTCTTCCTAGGATTTATTTAGCCAAGCTCAGCTACTGCACTACAGTCCTGGCCCTTCCACTCTCCTGTCTTTTCTCCCTCCTCCATTTCTCCCATCTTCCCATCCTTCTGTTCTTTAAAAAACAAAACTTTGTTTTTTGAGCCAGTGTCTCACTAAGTAGTCCAGTTGACCCATCAGTTGTCTTGAACTCTCAGTCTTCAGCCTCTTGGGTGTTAGAAATTTGGGGGTGTACCTTTACATTCAGCTTTCTGGTTTTGTTTTTCTCTTTTTTAAATTTTGTTTAATGTATGAGTGCTCTGCTGCATACGCACCTGCTTGCCAGAAGAGGGTATCAGACCCCATTTCAGATGATTGTGAGCTATCATGTGGTTGCTGGGAATTGAACTCAGGACCTCTGGAAGAGCAGCCAATGCTCTTAACCACTGGCCCCTTGACTTTCTAAACCCAAGGATTGTTTACACCTTTGATGAAAAAGGGGGCCAGAGTGTCAGAGAGCTGCCTGAATAAGTAAATGGGTCTTGGGTTTTGAGCATGCTGGGTCTGTTACTGGGCTTTCACCCTAAGCCATATGCACACCAAAAAAGCCCTCTTGCTGCACGGCGCCTGTGATACTTCTTTCTTTTTATTTCTCCTCTGCTTCTTTCACTTTTAATCTCATTCTTTCTTAACAGGATCTTGCTACATAAAGCAGGCTTGTAATTCACAATCTAGCTCAATATGAATTCTTAGTTCTTGTCAAGGAGAGATCTCTCATAGGACTGTTTGAATAAACAGAATTTCCCAGTGATACGGGTTGTTAATGTGTGTGTGTGTGTGTGTGTGTGTGTGTGTGTGTGTGTAGGTAGAGGGGTGGTATTTGTTTTGTTGAATTCTTTTAGACATTTAAGGTTTTGTATTTCTTTTTTTAATTCAGCATACAATCTTAACTTTTTCATCTGAATAGACCATATTTTCAGTAGGGAGGGGTTATTTTGAGCCAGAAATTGGATGTGATCCCATTCAGATAGTAGGTATTTAAGGCTCCTGAGCTTCAGTGTTCATACCTAGAAGATAGAGAATGCCATCACAGTGAGAGTCGCTGGAGGGGTAAGTGCACTAGCGGAAACAAGCTTTCAAGGTAGCTTAGGACGGGCTCACTGCATTCTGATTTAAGTATTTTTAATTAACTTGTTTAGTTTTAGCTAACTAATGACTGTATTTATGACTTTAATACAAACTGTCTAATCTTAGGGTGTGTGTGTGTGTGTGTGTGTGTGTGTGTGTGTGTGTGTGTGTAAGCCTAGAGGCCAACCTCAGGTGCCCTCCTCAGTCACTCTCCACATGGTTATTTTATAAAAATGGATTTTATGTGTATGGTGTGAGTCCCTGCATGTATTTTTCTGCACCACATGTGCACAGTGCCTAAGGAAGATGGAAAGGGGCATCAGGTCCATTGGATAGGCAGTTGCGGGCTTCCATGAGTTGCTGGGGACCAAGCCCATGTTCTCTACGAGGGCAGCTAATGTTCTTAACCATTGAGCTATCTCTTCAATCCTTCTGTATTCTTTTTGAGACAGTCTTAAAACCTGGGGCCCACCAGTACATATAGACTAGCAGGCCTACAGGCTCCAGGGATCCTCTCATCTCTGCCTCCCCAGCAGATACCAGCCCTGTATTACTACACCTGGCTTTTTTACCTCAAACGCAGTTGCTTGAGCTCTATACTGATATGGCCCTAAATATTAATGAACTTTCCTTTTGCATTTGTTCATATTCTCTATGATAATATCTTAGACGCTTCTAGTATAAAACTGAATGCATTTCAGTGTTCATTAAAATAAGAGAAAATTACTTGGTACTACTTGACAATAAAGATTTTCTTTAAATCTCTTGTTTTGAATGATAGTAAACTTTGTCCTAAAATTAGAAAGTAAAACAACATTCACTTCTTGAACGCTTTGGTTTTCTTTTCATTAGATACTCTGACTTTGTGGTTCACGAAATCGGGAAAGATGGACGGGTCAGCCATTTGGATGACTTATCTGTTCCAGTGGACGAAGAGGTAAAAATGTCTCCAGAAAAGCCATCTTTTGTATATTGTCACTCTTCCTAATAACCCTGGAAATGAAGGGTCACTGTCTGTGTGTGACTCTCTTGCTTTCTTGTGGTTAAAGGACCCTCCAGAAGACGCTCTCACTGTCCTGACCGCTGAGAACAAGCAGCAGTTGGAGGAGCTTCAGCTTTTCAAAAATAAAGAAACCAGTGTTGCCATCGAGGTATGCAGCGCAGGAAGTGAGGTCTCGGGGCTGCCCATTGGGTGGATGTTAACACTTGACCACTGAAGAGTATCTGTGCTTAACAAGGGTGATTTATCTGATTTATCGTATTGCTTCCAAAGGGCACAGTCTACCATCAGTAGAGCATATTGTTTAAATCAGGGCAAATAATCAACTTCAGGCTAAATATATCAAGGAAAAAAGTTGGTTTGGTTTTATTCTTACTGAAGCAGGATCTCAGTGAGGGCTGGATTTGAACCTAGCTCCACCATGCAAATGCTGAGATTACAGTGGTCAGTGTATCTCTCTATAACCTAGACTGGCCTAAAATTCAGCCTCAACTTCATCATGCCTGGCTAGCAAAGTAATGCTTTTCTGCAAAAGGAAAGTCTGTGAGTGCAGTGTAACCAAGATCTGCTATTTAGAACCACAGACAGACTCGTCCCTCCATGGTGGTCAGGCACCATACCCTTGTGCTCTGGCCTTACAGCATCTTAGTCACTGGGAGACTAAGAGGGGAGGGGAAGGAGCTTGGAAGCAGAGGAGGAAGCCCTTTGCTCAGCCTGAATCCGCTGCTGTCTGAGAAAGGGAGAGCTCAGATAACAGGTAGAAACCAATGCCACCGTTCAAGCTTTTTCCTGTGGAATTTTATTTCCCTAGGTTAGTCCATGTAGTGATACTGTGGTGTTAACTAAACATGGTGCTGAGGGTCAAAGGCTTCCTTCACTCCAGTCATGTGCTCTGCGCTGAGTCTCCCCACTTCCCTCTGGTTTTGTTTTGAGATAAGACCTCATATGGACCAGACTGGCTTGGAGCTGAAATTCTCTAGATAATCAAGGATGGCTTTGAACTTCAGGTCCTCCTGCCTCTCTCTGTCTCCTAAATGCTGAGATTGTAGATGTGAGCTGCCTTACCAGCTTTATAAACTACTAGGGATCAAACTCTGGACTCTGTGCTGGGCTAGCATTTTGCTGCTGAGCTATACCCCCAGTCCCAAATCACAGTTGTAATAAACCACTAAATTTTAGATTGTCTAAAATTTCTCCACTTATCACTTAGCTTCTTAGTTTGGGTTTCCATTGCTGTGAAGAAACACCATGACCATGGCAACTCTTATAAAGGCAAACGTTTAATTGGGGCTGGCTTACAGTGGAGAGGTTTGGCCCATTGTCGTCATGGTGGGAAGCATGCTGGTAGACATGGTACTATAGAGGAGCCGAGAGTCCTGCATCCTGATCAGCAGGCATCGGGGAGAGAGAGTGCTGCTGGGCCTGGTTTGAACATCTGAAGCCTCAGAGCCCACCCCCATTGACACACTTCCTCCAGCAAGGCCATACCTCCTAATAGAGCCACTCAGTTTCCTCCAGCTTCTCACAGCTCAATATCTTCCTCCAACACACCCCTGCGTTCCTTTCCCACCAAAACTTTCCAGAAATAGGAAATTCTGAACATTTAAGGTTCTTAAATTCCTGAATTTACTCATAGACAAAATCCCCGACAGTACCAAGTAGAAAGGTCCTAGCATAGGTTGTGCTCTCTCCCCACCCCCTCCTTCTCCCTATCCCCCTCCCTTTTCCTCCACTCCCTACCCCTTCAACCCCCACCCCCACCCCCACCCCCTTTGCCTTGGTTTGACTTTGTGTGTTTTGGGACAGGCTCTCTCTCACTGTCTAGCCTAAGATGGCCTGGGACTCTTGAAAATGCTAAACTGGTGCCAGTTGGACTTTATCCCCAACCCTGAGAATAAGGTCACTTTTCTGGTTTGCTTTGGGTTTTGGTGAATTTTTTATTATTTGAGACAGTTTCCCGTGTAGCCTGTTCTGGCCTCCAACTGCGTAGCGTAGAACGATCCGGATCCTGATCTCCTACCTCAGTCTTTCAGGAGCTGGGGTTACAGGTCCACACCACCGTCCTTGACGACTGTGTCTCCTGTGTGGGTGTGTGGAAGCACAGTGCATAAGTGCATATGTGCTGTGGAAGCCAGCCTCACCCTCGGGTGTCACTCCTTGGGAGCCATCCACCCTGATTTTTGAGCAGTCACTTGATCTAGAGCTCTCCCAGTTAGCTAACCCACCTAGCTGGCAGGTGAGCCCTGGGCAGCTGTCTTCTCTGCTCCCTGTTGCTGGGACTGCAAGTGTGTCTCACCACACCCAGCTGTTTGGAATGGGTTCTAGAAGTCCATCAAAGTGCTGATTGCTGGCAAAGTGCTAACTGAATTATCTCCTCAGCAGCTCAGGTTGTGCCTCTGCACAGTTTTATTGGCGCCAGTCAGAAGTTACAGAAACAAACCCTGTTCTTTATGTGCTGTCTGTCTTCTATAGCTTCT
>JANHMN010000034.1:31384-63983 GCA_030674055.1 Rhabdomys pumilio | reverse complement strand
TGGTTCTGGTCTTTGTATTCTTTTTGAAATAGTCTCATAAATTGTATTCTATAGCTTCTTTATATCGCCAGCAAAAATAATGGTTTTACTGTTGAAAGGGCACCAGGCTTACAGAATTTTCCCCAAAAACAGCTCTGTTATGTATTATACACACATCAGCCTGTGTGGTCCACACATTCCTCCACCCACCTCTTTAACAGAAGAATAAGATGTTTTTTAAAAAGAGCTCCTGGGTTGGTTGGTTGGTTGTGGTCTTGTGATCTCATAATCTATAAATGTGTCCTATTTCTCAAAATAATCTCTTAATCTAGTTGGACACACACAGACATGGGATTTCAGTTCCCAGGAGGAGATGGAGGTAGGGCAGGCAGCAGTCCCGAGAACAGCCAATGTATGTAAGACCCTGTTTGGGAAAAAATGGTTGGTGTTTGTTTGTTTGTTTGTTTGTTTGTTTGTTTGTTTTGAGACAGGGCATGACTGTGTCGCCTTGGCTGGTCTTGGACTCAGAGATCTGACTGCCTCTGCCTCACAAGTGCTGGGATTAAAGACACACACCATCACATTTATCCAAAAAAAGAAAAAAAAAAGTCTTTTAAAGTCGATTTGGGAGCTTTTTTTAAACGGCCATCGGCAGTAAGTAGTTTTGGAGCTCAGCCCAACAGTTCACTTTTTCAGCATCCCGAGCCAGTGCTCTCCCTGTTCCCGCTTTATCATCCTCTGTGGCCAACAGCTGAGGCTGGAGAGATGACTAGCAGTTAAGACTACTTGTTCTTGCAGAGGATCTGAGTTCAATTCCCAGCACCCACATGGTGGCTCAGAACTTTCTGAAACTCCACTTCCAGGAGATCCAATGCCCTCTTCTGACCTTCTAGGGCACCAGGTACACATGTAGTACAAATACATACCTGGAAGCAAACATACACATGAGGGCTGGAGAGATGGCTCAGCAGTTAAGAGCACTGGCTTCTCTTCCAGAGGACCTGGGTTCGATTCCCAGCGCACACATGGCAACTTGCAGCTGTCTGTAACCCCAGTTCTAGGGGATCTGACTCTCTCCAGTATAGGCAAAACAGCAACATATGATAAATAAAAATAAATAAGTAAACACACACAAAGTAAAAAAAAAAGATTTTTTTGGGGGGATGGTCTTTCTAGACAGGGCTTCTCTATGTTGCACTGGCTATCCTGGAATGTACTGAAGACCACGCTGGCTTCAAACTCATGAAGATCCACCTGCCTCTGCTTCCCAAGTGATGGGATTAAAGGTCTCAAACCACACCATTCACTCACTGCAGTGAACATTTGCAGGTGAAAGGGTGTAACACATCACAGCCTCTGTGACAAGTTTTGTTGCTTTTTAATTTGGTTTTGGTTTTTGTTTGGAGTTTTTTATTTTGTTTTGTTTTGGGTTTGTTTTGGTTCGTTGGTTGGTTGGTTGGTGGGTTGGGTTGGGTTGGGTTGGGTTGGGTTGGGTGGGTTGGGTTGGGTTGGGTTGGGTTGGGTTGGGTTGGGTTGGGTTGGGTTTTTTTTAGGGGGATGTTGCAAAGGGCCAAAAGATAAGAGGGATTGGGGGCACATGATGTGAAATTCACAAAGAATCAATTAAAAAAATATTTAAAAAGATGGAGCACAGGTTTCCCTGTGCCTTCCCTTATGTACATTCCCCTTGTGTAACCAAACTGTCACTCTGGAAGCTACAGTGTCTGCTGAGGTTGTTAGAAGTAGGCTGCATGGCCCCATACTAATCACTCCATGTGGCAGGTCTCGTGTGGGGGGTTTACTGGAGGGGGTCAGAGGCAGCCTCTGAGAGAGAAAAGAGAGAGGGGGACAGGGAGAATGAGTCTTTTATCTGTGCAAAGGGACATGGGTGCGGGGATGACATATACAAAAGGACAGAGGCAGGAGCTGTTGCCTAGAGATGACACCAAGTCCCTGTGAGCTGGCAGTAAAGATGCCTGATTGCTGTGAAGTTACTTTTAGCTGTCCACGGATGTGCCTGCTGCTAACAGAAGTTTTAACTTTATTCTTTTGTTACATTTATGTTTATGGGTATTTTACCTGCATCACATATACCTGGGCACCATATATGTGCCCGGTGCACAAAGAGGTCAGAAGGAGGTATCAGATCTCCTGGGACTGGAGTTTTAGGCAGTTGTGAGCTGCCATGGGGGTGCCAAGAATGGACCCAGGTCTTCTGGGAGGACAGCCACTGCTCTTTCCTGACTGTCTCTACAGCCCCCAGTTTAACTTTGGTCTTTTGTTTTGTTTTCTTTTGATTTTTGAGACAGGATTTTTCTATGTGTCCCTGGCTGTCCTGGAACTCACTAGATCAGGCTAGCCTCAAACTCGTAGGGATCCTCCTGCCTCTGCCTCCCCGAGTGCTGTGATTAAAGGCATGTACCACCACTGCCAGGACAATTTTAACTTTTAAACAGCATAAATTACAAGCAAATTACTTCATCTTTTAAATGAAAAAAAAAAAATGCTGTTGTTTTAGTATAGTGATGTTGGTTTGGTTTTAAATATTTATATATTTTATTTATATATATAATCTATTATATATTTATATATTATATATAAACTATATATGTACACTTATATTTATTTATATATTTTATGTGTGCGAGTGTTTTGCCTACATGTACATATATGTCCCATGTGTATACCTGATGCCCAAGGAGGTCAAAAGAATGTCAGATTCCTCTAGAACTGGAGTCATACATGGCTATAAGGTGCCACTGGACCTTGGTCTTCTGCAAGAGCAGTAAGTGCTCTTAACTGCTGAACTGTCTCTGCAACCCGAGTTTTGGTAACCATCTCTCCCGATTCTGGAGCACACAATGTGTGTAGCCCAGCGACCCTTGAACCTTTGATTGCCTAGGATTATAGGCGGTGTGAGCCACCATGCCATCCTAGAACTTGCTGGATTTTCAGTCTAAATATATGTTTATATTTATAAATTGTTATTTCAACTTAGCACTTTTGGCAATTACAGATCTTGCTCTGTGCTGTGAAGAAATCATTTACTCAGGACTGTACTTAAGTTTCTTCTCTGTACCATTTTGTGTTTGGCTAAGGTATCTTTGGTTGTAGTCTTTGGGTTGATGTTTTGATGTTTTCAGCTTTTGGGTTGAAACAACTAAATTAGGCTGTGAAATCAAGTTAGAGGTCTCCTAATAAGCACTTGTAATTTTTCTGGCTGTCAGAGGCAAGAGCCCTTGAAAGTCAGATGGCCCGGTTAACTTACTTTTTTATAGTTTTTAAAAGCTCTCATAGTGTGTGCATATGTGCACACAGGCCATCAGAGGAAAATTTGTGTGGCTAGTGCCTCAGCCATTGAGTCATCTTGCCATCAGTATTTTTAAGAGAATAAATTAATTATAAGATATCTGTGCACTGAATACAGATAGCACATATGCATTTGGGGAAATCCTTTGTCTTTAAAATATGGCATATCCAGCCTTTTGTGCTATTGGGTAGAGGTAAAATCTTTGTCTAAGTGAGAAATGTCAAAAGCTGACCAAAAAAGTTGTTTAAATGATAAGTCTACATTTTCTTTATGTTGATTTTCTTTATTGTGTTAGAATTTCCCCTATAAAATTAATTTAGTATAGAATAAAGTTCAGTAGGAGGCAATTGTGGCAGAGGGATTAACTTTCTGATACCCCAGAGGCTTGTCTGTCAGCATCTTGCTCTGGGGCTCCGCCATGCTTGTTGTCTGATACCACAAGCAACCTCTGTGGTGCCCACAGAGCCTCACTGCCTGTTTCACGCCTGTCTCTCAGACCGTCCCACTGTGTAACTTCAGACATTCCCTGGGTGTCCCTGAGTCTCATTCTCATCTCAATGTGTGGCACAATTAGTGAACTAACAGGGGGATTATGGAGATTAAAGGAAGAGGTCAGCCTGAGGGGCTTGTTTAGTTTCTGCAGATGGCCATGCTCCATCAACAAGCCCTCGGCATCTGAAATATCAGAAATATCTGAAACACTAGGCAAGCATCCTTGTTGACTTTGTGAAGTTGATGAACTGAGCTGTGTCTTCCCTAACTCTGTTGTTTTCCTGTTTAATACTGTTAACTTAATGCTGTCTCCGACCGCCCCCGCCTCCCCATCAATAGGTCATTGAGGACACCAAAGAGAAACGAACCATCATCCATCAAGCCATTAAATCTCTCTTCCCAGGACTAGAGACAAAAACAGAGGATAGAGAGGGGCGGAAATACATCGTAGCCTACCATGCAGCTGGCAAAAAGGCTCTGGCAAGTAAGTGTGACACTGGCCTGCTGTCTCCTGCCTCTGCTCCTTTGCCTTGCCTCTTCATGTTCATGGACTGACTTGCCATTATGGAGAGGGATCTGTGGGTCATGTCATGCTTTGGAGGGATGGGGGTCAATAGTCACTTCAGATGTAGGGTAGGCTATCTGTCTGTCTAGTGGACATTCAGCTTCGTATGTGAGTTAAGACGTAGAAATTACAGTGGCACCTAAGAGACTCCTGTTTCCTGCAGAGCAGAGTGGGCTGAGGACCAATTTAAGAAGAAGTGGGGGGATTATTACTCATTGTGTGCTCTTAAAGGAGAAGGAGCCTTTCATAAGAGTTCACCTCTCCTCTTAGGGCCATGTTCCTTGCTCTGCTGCCAACATGGATATCTTCACTCATATACAGAAAACATGGTATTTTAAGGAGTTAGCCACTCACCTGAGTCCTTCTCTCACTATTTATTGTTCAGTCAACGTGAACATACTGTTAATCGCTTGGTGTGTGTGTTCACCTATGTTCTCCACAGCCGTGAGAATTTTCATTTACTTATAACCCTAAGAACAATCAGATATTTCTTGTTTTTTTTTTTTTCTGATCAAATTAATACATAAGATGTCTGTGTCTGTGCTACATGTCTCAAGTTCTCCTGTTAGTGGTCTGTTATTTCAAAGTAGATGTGCCACAGGAAACCCATAAGATGATGTCATATGGGACTTGAACCCATTAGGGCTCGGTCAGTATCCCCTAAATGGATTTAAGAGATAATGCTGTATAGAAGATTCCGTTGTTTGTAATGATGCTTCTGGTGAAGAAAGGGCTGAAGAAAAAAAAGCCAGGTTGACCCCCTGAAAACAGTCAAACAGTTGAGTTGCTGGGAGGGAAAGGTGGAGATCTGAAGATACTTCTCAACTGATACCAAAAAAAAAGTGGGGGGGAAGCAGGGCACAATGTCACATGCCTGCCATGGGAGGCTAAGGCAGGAGGATCTGCCTATGGCTGTTTGATTCTACAGTGACTTAGCATCCTTGTCACACAAGCTTGCAAAGGACTTATTGCAAGAGAGGTGATTTCAGCGACTGAGTTCCTGTGTTTTCAGTTCTCCCAAGGGCAGGATGTCACTTCCAGATGGAGAGGATAAAGGGAGTGCTGAAACTTTGCTAAATATCTTTTAGCAAAGTGACTTATGGAATACAGCTGTGGGCATACTGGGTCTTAATCCTCTCATGGATACATTGGGGAGGCTGCAGGTGATCAGCATTTGGTCAGCAGCCACCCTGCAGAGAGTAAGGCCTTACTCTGCTAGTGTGGTCACAGATGCAGATTGCAGCAGGCACAAGCTATAAAGCTATGTGTGATTGTTGCCTCTTTAAAAAGACCTCCGTTTCTTAGGAGAGCCTGTGTTTTGCACAGGGACGAGGGAGTTTGTAGCCTTTAAAGTTCGCCCTCTTTCTCTTTAAGTAATACTGTCTCATCTTGTTCTGTTTCCATCTGGATTTTCTGTGCTTATGTCACAGGCACCTTTTTTTTTTTTTTGCTTTTGAGACAGGGTCTTACTGTGTAGCCCTGGCTGGCTTCAAACTCACCATGTCTCAAACTGTCTAGTCTCAAACTCAGAGATGAACGTGTACCCTTTAATGATAAGATTTTGTCGTAAGTGCGTTGTGTGGTGTGAAGCACCCCTCCCCATTTGAATAACAGAATATTTTACTTTTCAAAGAAGTGCATTGGACCGGCATTTGCCCAGAGACCTGAACCTCTCGGGCTTAAGGGCAGTTAGGCAGTGGTGGACTAAGTCTGTCTTCTGCCATTTCTTCCTCCTCACAAAGGCTGTTTCTAGGCTGAGAGTCACTGGAGAGGCTGCATTCATCTTTTCTCTTCCTGTTCTCCTGTCCCCAGTTGAGAGTGTCCTGAAGTAAAAGTCACCAAGGAATCAGAGAGAACAGGAATCTGGAGGCATCATCCATGGCCCTGAGAACAGAGCCCAGTGCCGATGGTGGCTGTTCTCCTGGGCCCTTTGATGTTGGATATAGCAGTCTTTAAAGCTTTTGATTTGTTTTGGAGATCATCTGCTGCCAAGCCCTGGTATAATCTCTGGGTTATTTGATATTTAGCAAGGTTTCAGCACTCCTTTTTGTTTTCATTTATAAATCTTTATGTGTCATGTAGCCCAGGTTGACCTTGAACTTCTGATCTTTCCAACCCCACTTCTGCCTCTTGAGTACTGGAATTATAGCTGTCCACCACCACACCCAACTTAGATTTATAATATATATTTTTTTATTTTTATTTATTTTTTTTAAATTGTTTTTTTTAGTTTTTTGAGACAGGGTTTCTCTGTATCTCTGTCTGTCTTGGAACTTGCTCTGTAGAGCAGGCTGGCCCTGAACTCAGAGATCCACCTGCTTACCAAGTGCTAGAATTAAAGGTATGTGCTGCCACCACCACCCACCAAGATTCACAATATTAAACTTTTCCCAAGTAGAATTGTGCGTTCTGAAACATAGACATGTTAACTTCTGAATCATTGTGCCCAGCATCAAAAATAACCAGCCATTAACCTAATCCAAAAAAGACACATTGATTTACCTATTCAAGCATGGTAAATTTTATAAAGTTGTTATAACAGTATACAAGCAAGTAATAGATTGATATTTTAGAATTATATGCATCCCACCACTTTTAAGAACTTGTTTTAATCACATACTTAAAATAGAGAACTGGGGCTGGTCATGGTAACATACTTGCATCATCTGAGCTTTCAAGATGGGAAGGAACTGTGAGCTCATTTGTGGCTAACCTGAGCTACATAGTTTAAAAGGGCTACTGCCTTCAGGGAGGGAAAACTTGTATGGTTATATACAAGTTCTGTGTACTTTCTGAAGTAAATGGTTCCCAGGCAGGCCTTTACCTACTAAGGAGGAAGAGGCACAGACACAAGGAAACTTCCCAGATCAGCTCCAGGAAAAGAAAGAATCCCAGAACCACAGTGCTGCAGGCTCCAGATGCGGCTCGATAGTGGCTCGGAACCGTGCCCATCGCGTGCCCATCGCCAAGCAGTGCAGGAAACCACTAATGCCTGTTTGCTTAACTAGTGTGGTATTGGAGGGACAAGACTGGAAAAGATTTTACATGGTAGGCCGAGACAGGAGGCAGCATACAGAGAGTGCTTTTTAAATACAGTAGAAAAACAAAGAGAAAGGGGGTGGGGGAAGATGTCGTAAGGAGAAGGCATAAATGTGACTTTGAAGATAAGGAGCCATGAGTGTATTTTATATGTCAAATGGCTAGAAAAAAGGTGCAGGTGCAGATACAAGGACAGCCATAAAGGAGGAATGAACACTGAGAAGCAGAAGGCTGGCATATGGGTGCTTCGATGACGATGACCTTAAATAAGCAGAGAAAATGTTCTACATGCTGCCCCATTATAGGCTTCCAACATCTGCCTTCCTTATTCATAGAACCTCTGGGCATGATTTCCCCCTCATCCCTTGTTAATTGGTTTCCCTCTGAGTAGGTCTGGAGTGGGACATCATACCTTCCTGAGGTAGTACCAGCCTCATGGGAATAGGAAACACTTCACAGGCCTTAGAATTCTTTGCAAATGTATTATAAATTAGAGTGCCTCAAGAATGTGGAAAAATACTGTAACCCCATTCACATTTCGGGGTTAGATGTACATTGTTTAGTTTCCCAGGGCCTGGAGTTTGTATAGAGTCCAAAGGACGGAATTTTTGCTTATTCAGAATATTCTCAGTGCAGATGTTTACTCTTTTATATATTGAGTATTCCTAGAACGTGAATGTTTGCATTTGTTAGTTGCAGAGACCCTTGAACTCATGGTCTGTGCTTAGATCAGCTAATAGGACATGCGTGCTTGTCAGCAACATTCACCCGTTTCTTGTCAGGGGAGGAGACATTTGGGTTTGTAGTCTCAGGGCTGCATTGTTTCTTGCTGCTGCGCTATCTGTGACTGCACTAAAGGCCAGTGGTTACAACAGTTTGCTCCGTTCTCGGACTTTTAGCTTTTTATTATAGACATACATGATGACAAAACAAGGACAGAACCTTGCATTCACTGTACATGTCTTGTAAGTCAGTTCTTAAGTCTCTAAGTTGGTGAATATAGAAAATTAATAATCCCAGTGTCCAAATGTTAAAGATTTTTACATTTCAGTGCAGGAAATTTATAAAACACAGAACAGCATGTAGCAAAACAGCAGCTTCTCATTACACAGCATTTCAGACATTGCTTTCTGTATTTATGGGAAAAATCCATAGAAAAAGTCATTAGATATGTAGACTTGAGGATTTGCTGTATCCCACGGCTGCAGACAGCACAGCTTGGAGGATGGACTAGCATGCGCTTCGTGAAGAAACTGAGACAGGAAGGCTGTGCCTACAGGGGAGTCCTCATTGTTCAGTATTTGCCTCTACCACATTCCACTATGAAAGTCTGAGCTGCTATTGACTAGCACAGAACTGTTAGGTGCTGTGGAGTCTTCAGTCTCCTGTCACCATTCGATCATGTGCATGCTCGCCTCTAAAGCGTGCTAACAGTACTGTAAATTAAACATTGCTCTCTTCTGCTCTTTATGCTGTGCATTCGGACAGAGGTCAGAGCTGCGGCAGGTAAGAGCGGTTGGTGTTTCCTGTAGACAGGTGAAGTGCCAGTGTTGTCATAAGGGCTGAGTGTAGACAACTTGGCTTAAGGGTAGTGAGCTAGAAGAAAAATGAAAAAGATATTTCCGTTCACAAAACCCTATAGAGATTGTGAGAAGTTCACTCAAAGAGCTGAAGACGTCCTTATAATATTTTTAATATTTTTCTATACATGAATGTACAGAATGTTTCTATACATGACTCATAATCATCAAGAAGGAAACTGATTTTCTCGGCATCTATACATACTGTGGTGCTTTTCTGAGGTGGGTTACTACTTGTCTATACTGGTTAATGGTTCTTTACATTGTAGATGAAATCACTAACCTGCTACCAAAAAGTGTTTTTGCTTGACAAAGCCAGATGTTCCGTTAACTTCCGTACCAGGAATATCTTCTGCATCTGAACATAAAGGATTTCTAAGTTTGTGTGAAAAGACTTGTTTAAGGACAAAGAAAAAAAATTTCAAAACAAAGGCATTCTTTCTAGTTGATTATGCAAAATCCTTTTTTATAATTTTTCTTTCTTAGAGTTTTGTGCCATTGAAACTAGATATGCTCCTGGACAACCAGCCCTCCTCTGTTGGATACTCGTGAACACTTGCAATGTCTGCAAATTGTAGCTATAGTTTAGTTTTCTCTGAGTCCTGATTTTTTTACTCTGAGTAGTTTAAATCTAAATCTTGCATTGTTTAAGACATGTTTCTAGATTGTAGCATGATTGAAATATTCAGTTAAAAGAACGGTTCTAACAGTTAGGCTATCCCAAGTCAGAGAGAGTTTTTATGGTATATATGATATTTAAACTTTTTTTGTTGTTTGTTTTTAAGATCCAAGAAAACATTCTTGGCCAAAATCCCGGGGAAGTTACTGCCACTTTGTTCTCTACAAGGAAAACAAAGACACCATGGATGCCATCAATGTCTTGTCCAAGTACCTGCGGTTAGTGTCTTGTTCTTGTTCTTACACAGAGTGGTAAGGGAGGGGTGTATTCTGTCTTTCTGTGAGAGTGCAAGGAAAAGAACAGGAATCAGAGATCAGTAAATAACAAATAATCTTCTTAATGGTAATGTTCTGGGAAGTACAACAATAAACTTTTTAATCCCCATGCTAGTAATTCAAGATGAAAAAGGTCTAATGGCTATCCTATGTATACTATATATATAGGGTCTGTATTTTCCAGAACAGCCATCACAAAATACCAAGTATCTTAGCAGAAATCAGTCATAATTCTACCACAATTCTAGAAGCCGCAGGTTTCAGGATCAGAGTATATAGGGTTTACTTTTCCTTTCATTTTTTTTCTTTCTCTTTTTTTTTTTTTTTTTTTTGATTTTGTTTATATTTGTATGTTCAGGCATGGTCACTAGCCCTGTCTGTCCTAGAACCCTATGTAGAATCCACCCTAGAAGCCACATTGTAACCTGGTCATCTCTTTAAAGGCCTTGTTTCCATATGTTAGACTCTGAGATGGTGGGAGTCACAGCCTCTTGGAGTCTGAGGAGAGAGCAGGTCAGCCCTGAATACTGTACCTAATTAAATAACATTTCAGGGTTTTTTCTAACTTCCTGAAAAAAGAGTCCGTGGCTTCTCACCAGAGCCTTGTGTTCAGAGAGTAGATGGCCCTTCTAAATGATGTGGACAGGTGGAAATAGTTCCTTTGGGATGAACAGTTGGGACTTCCGGGAGTAAGCAAATACTCTGCTGAGGAACTGTTTTTATCTTCATATCAAAACTATCCAGATCTCTGTTTTAGCCCTTGGTGTTTTAAATATAGAGTTATAGATTATATTTAAGGTAAAAAATCACATTACTATAACATCTTGAAAACTGAAGCTATAAAATATTTACAGAGTTACATTATACCTCTAGAATGTTCTCCCCCTTCACTGTCATAGTTTTATGTAACTCAACAAATTGTTTCTGACTACGGAGGAATGCAACTTGTGTGTTTTTTCCTGGTTACCTCAGTCTGAATACCAGTTGATTCTCTGATAGGCACAGAGGCTCTGAATCAAATCCTGCTAAGAAGGCAGTTTCTTGCTGCTTTAATTTGCACATTCATTTGTATTTTACTCAATAAAGTTTCTCCTTATTCTCTTTTATTTGGGGGGGGGATTAGTGGTTTATTCTATAAAATACAATGTGAAAATGTTGATTTTTATTCTAAAATATTTTTTCCTTTTTTTATTGGATATTTTATTTATTTATATTTCAGATGTCATCCCCTGTCCCCTCCCTAGAACCCCTACATCCCACATCCTATCCCCCCTCCTCCTTTTTGCTTTTATACCATTTTAATTACATGCAAGTATTAAGGTCAGTTCTAGGTTGAGGAACTAGCAATACAATAGATGCAAATAGTCAAAGAACAAGCAAAGCAGTAAACAAAATTCCATGAACATTCTCGTGATCACTGTTTCTAAGGGCTTATCAGGATGACCAAAATATCTGAGCCAACTTCCTTGTCCTAGCCCAAAGTCATTTTCACGTCTGAAGCCACTTCTTTATTCTAGCCTAAAATTTAGATTTCTGTATGAAATTACTTCTTTGTTCTAGCCTAACATTTAGATTCCTGCCTGATATTACTTCTTTGTTCCAGCCTAATGTCAGATTCCTGCCTGAAGCCTACTTCCTTGTCCTTCCTTGGCCAATGTCAGATTCCTGCCAAGCAGCCCATTTCCTTGTCCTTGGCCCATGTCAGATTCTTGCCAAGCAACCCCAAAGGCTCTCCTCCCTCCCCCTTTTTTATTTCATTAACAAGACTGAGCCTGTCTTAGATCATTTTGACAAGAATGCCTTCCTTACCTGTCATGGAATACGCATTATCAAAAGCAGTGCAATTCTGTCTTAGGTTGGTAAGGCTCTGTATAGAATCTTACCCATCCTTGTTAATTTAATAAATCTTTCTGGAGGTCCATTTTCAGGTTCAAGCCATGTACTTTGTCTGCCAACATGTTGATGTTGTTAAAGACAAGCTTTAACATGATGGGCAGGAATAAAAGTATTCCCAGGACAAAAAGGGCTAGCATGATCAAGCTATATATGCCAGTCTTGAAGCTTGACCAAAATAGAAATACTGACCTCAAGCCATGGGTAATTTTATCAGCAGTATCTACAACATCAACCCTCACAGAGCAAGCAGCATTCTTGAAATTCATAAGCTCACTATGTAGAGAGATGTTAACACTGCAAGTGTCTTTAAACTTTTTCCTAATTATAATGACTGCCACTGTAAATTTTAGAACTAACGTGAATCCAGTGGTAGTTGGCATGAAACTCCAGATGGCTTCTTACTCTTAAGTTCTGAACCTCCTTCCAATAATTTGAATAGGATAAAGAGCATCAATGCATTCTTCCAAATACCTATCTAAATCCTATTGTATATTCAACACATTACTAACATTTTTTGCTAAATGATTAACAAAGGTAGCTATATTAACGTCTTGTGTCAAAGCAATTGCAGAAGCAGTGGTGCTAGCAATTAATATAATTAAAGCTGTTATACCAGCAATAATCAAGCCCACTAATCTCTTGTTTCTGCTTAAAACCTGACTCATTTCTTCCAGTACTTGCAAGCTATTTTTAGAATACCAAGGTTCTGTGCTACTCAGAGGTTGATAGGCCTCTGTAACTGACATGCCGGATTTCAAAACACTAACACAATTAGAAGGTGTACAATCAATACAACTTACATTAAATACTGTAGAAGAAACTAAAGTAATTTTAACTTACAATTAAAAGCCTTAACACATGTGCTAACATGTGTTTGAAATGCAGATTCTGCCCCAACTTTATCTCTTGCTAACATAACATCATAGAGAACTGTAGCTAGCTTCCAAATATGTCTCTGAGAATGTCCAGAACCAGATTTCCAAATGAAGATTCCAGAACCAGAATTCCAAATGAAGACGGTTATATCGAATATTGGATTGATTTCTAGACCAGTCCATGATTGAGTCTGAATAACTGGTCACATTTATGCAAAATACAAGAGTCATTATAACATCTCTTTGATTCTCTGTCTCACAAAGTCTAAAAACTTGAGGCAAGGCAGCTTGTCCCATCAGGAGTACAGGTAAGCAATTGTGTGTCCGGAACATATGTCCAATACAGTTTCCTAGTCACCCTTGTCAGGGCACTCATTAAGTTCACAGATCAGCATCCTTCTTTGTCTCGACATCAGCATGTCTCACCCGTTGCTCTGGCAGCCACCATGCTCCTTCAGCATCCTACACTCCGGGGTGTATTAGAACTCCTGGGAGTCCAGCCTCCTCTGGGTTTTTCTTCTTATTCTCTTAATGTGTTAGTGTATGTATTTTAAGACTTAGGTTATTAGAAATGTGCTTTGGTTATGGTATGTGACTTCACATTGCTTTGTTTCTGTCTCATCAGGGTAAAACCAAACATATTCTCCTATATGGGAACCAAAGACAAAAGGGCTATCACAGTCCAGGAGATTGCTGTTCTCAAGTAAGTGGAGCACCCTCCCCAGTGCCTGTCCAGACTGACAGGCACAGCCTGAGCTCTGCTTTACCAGACTTGCCGCTTTCAGCTTTATATGGTTTCTCTGCCTTTAAAATCTCGTAGACATATTTATTTTTCTATGTGTGCATATGTACGTTTGTACGCACACAATAGCACATTCGTGGAAGTTAAGGACCACAGGAGGAATTCCATTCTTTCCTACACTGTGGCTCCTTTGAATTAGACTCAGAGTTGGTAGCAGATGCCTATATCTGCTGAGGCAGCCTACCAGCTCAGTTTCTGCTTTTTTTGTAGATACTATTTTCTACTTTATTTTTCTTACCCTGAATCTCTGTCTGTTTCCTAATCTATCAAACGTGGTTTGGGTTGTTTGTTTGTTTGTTTGGGTTTGGGTTTTTTTTTCTTCAGTAATTTAGAAAGCTATTGGCGATAGAACCAAAAGAATTAAGTATGCTTTTCTCTCAAGTATTAAATATCAGCATGCATCCTTTAATATTCACCTAGGAAACAGTGAATAAGAGCTTTTGCATGTACATATACAGATGGAAAGATGGTCCCTGCTTTTGAAGTAATTATAGAGCAGGACAGACAGATGAGTAGAACCCTGCTGGAGCAAGATGAGCTTTAGTCAGTGTGAGGGCAAGCCTGGGACTTACTATGAAGATCATTCTGCTCGTTGTGAGATATTTAGCAGCCTCTCTGATCTCTGTCCTGTCCATATGACAAGCACATAACAAGCCCCTGCTCCTCTCTCCAGGCTTGTCTAGCATGCCCTAGAGGCGGGCTGGAGGCAGAATTGCCCCTGGGTAAGAACTAACAGTTTTGATTCCAGAAGGTGAGATATTTCTCAAGGTCTGGTGGGGGTGGGGGAGGACTTAGGCTGTTATCTCCAAACTAATAAAATACCATATATCAATATTAGAAGAACTTGTGACGCACAACATATTACTGCCCTCTGAGTAGGTTTGTGGGCTTGTAGTAAGAAATACAACTTACTGTGTGCCCGTTCAGCAGCATACATGCTACCCTTTGAATTATTGCAAAAGCATGACATCCATACAGGAAAGACAGACTTCTAGGACATTCGTTATTTTTAGGTAAATAGATGCTGCAGAAGAATGTTGGATAAGCAAAATCCCCGAGGCTCAGACGAATACCACAACTCCCCTTCCTATATTTTTATATGCAGTTTTTAAGTGTGTTGGTGTGTGTGTATGCGGAGGGTGAGGGGGTGTCATGGTGTCATGAGAGGGGAAGAAGATATCTCAAGAGAGAAGATGGGAGAAAAAGAGAATGTAGGAATGTGTGTGGCAGAAATGTTATTTTGAGAAGGTTTGGAATCTCAGCAAGAGTTGGGCATGCAGCAGGGTGCAAGGCATCAAATGACATACATCTATACAAATGACATAAAGAATCTCCGTCGGTCACTACATGCTAAACTAAAGGGGGGAAGATGGGAAAACAGTAAAAGTGGATTCAGACTATTAAGGAAGGAAAGGAAAGAGAAAGGGCAGGAAAGGGAAGGAGTGAGGGTCCAGCCTGCTTTATATCTTAGTCCTTGTCTTCCTTGACTTGCGACAGAGACACATTTTCATAGGAGTACCTCTCCACCATATTTACTAGGTATGAGTGAAGATACTGCTTTGTTTGGAATGGGGGCAGAGGAGAGGCGTTGCTAATTTGGGGATTAAAAACATAATAACTTTTAAGGCAGGCGGGTTTTTTTGTTGTTTGTTTTTTGTTTTTTTTGGTTTTTCAAGACGGGGTTTCTCTGTGTAGCCCTGGCTGTCCTGGAACTCACTCTGTAGACCAGGCTGGCCTCGAACTCAGAAATCTGCCTGCCGGTGCCTCCCAAGTGCTGGGATTAAAGGCGTGCGCCACCACCGCCCAGCAAGGCAGGCGTTTTTAATCCCAGCACTTGGTAGGCAGAGGCAGGCAGATCTCTATAAATTCAAGGTCAGCCTTGTCCACAGAGCACGTTCCAGCACAGCCAATGATATACAAAGAAACCTTGTCTTGAAAAACCAAAAAATTAACAATAATAATTTTTTTGCATTTTTTTATTTGATATTTTATTTACTTACATTTCAGATGTTATCCCTTTCCCCATCCCCCCGACCCCCATTAATTCCCTATCCCACCCCTCCTCTTCTTCTTTTTTCTTTTTTTTTTTTTTTTTGTTTTTTTGTTTTTTTGTTTTTATGCCATTTAAATTACATGCAAGGTCAGTTCTAGGTTGAGGAAACAATAATAATTTTTAAACTGGGGCACTGAACTCTCTTCCTCAGCCAGGGTTTGATGAGGGTATTGCTGTGTCCTCATAGCCTGTTTGCATTTTCCTGTTGACTTTGTGAGAAACTACAGTCGACATCTAAATGCTGGCCTTTAGAAAGTACATGAGGCAGTGGTAGCGCACGCACTTGGGAGGCAGAGGCAGAGGGATTTCTGAGTTCAAGGCCAGCCTGGTCTACAGAGTTGGAGGACAGCCAGGGCTACACAGAGAAACCCTGTCTAGAAAAACGAACAAACAGAAAGCACATGAGGAGCTGTGCTAGACTTGTCAATGCTGGCCTCTTGAAAGCATGTTGCACTTGTCTCAAGGATACAAGCTACACCCTGCACTTTCTTAATGGACCCATGTGGTGGGTCACTTGGCCTTTCCCGTGAGCACCGGTGAACAGGATGAGCCTGTTCTGCCGCATGGGGGTTTTAATTATTGCCGGGTTGATCAGTCCTGGGATAAGCAGCTTTTCTTTCCAGCTTCTTGCAACTCTGATTACCTCGTAACTTCTCCGCTGATGAACTTTGTGATCTCAAACTGCCGCGTTCACAGTGACTTGCTTCCTCTCTTCCTGGCCCTGTCTGAGCCTGGACCAGTGTTTCTTGGACTGTTTTACCAAAGGGTTCTGTATAACAGGCCAGTTTACGTTTAAGGCCAGCTTAAAAACAAGATTGTCACACGTGAATTTACAACCAAAAGTGCTTGCTCTGCATTCCCAGAGTGGGTGAAGTGTGAGCACTTTCACCTTTAAGAACTAAATACAGCTCGGCCTTTTGCTGCACGAATCCATTGTGTGTTGGGGAAGAGGATGTTATTCGGCTATAAAAAAAGAGTGAGATACCTGTATATCTTACAGCACAATAAGCTTAAGATTGTTGCATCGTTGGGGACGTTGTCCCAGGCCAGGAATTCTACCATTCTGTAGAGTGAAGCAGGAAAATAGCAAGTTTGAAGCCAGCCTGGGCTGCCCAGGGTGACCCTGACATTTAAAACAATAAAATATTATACTAAGTAGTCAGGCATTTAAAAAAGAAATCATTATTTGATGATCTCTTTTTCATTTACATGAAATGTCCAAAATGGGGAAATCTGTACACAAAAAAGAATATTAACAGTCACAGGGAAGTTAGAGGCCGTGGAGCCAGTGCTGCCCGGCTGGGATTTCTTTCTTGGGTGGTGGAAACACTGCGTACATTGTGAGTACATTCTGAAAACAGCTAAGAGGCTGAGTTCCATGTTTTCAGAAAAGGACAAGGCTGGGCACTCACCTCGAACCACACGCTCTCTCAGGAGGCAGGGGCAGGTAGATCTCCAGGAGACCAGCCTGATCTACATTGGGAATTCCAGACATCAAGGCTTCATAGTGAGACCCTGTCTTAGCAAAGAAAGAAAGAGAAGAAAAAGACAACCATCAGGCTCTTTCCTAGCACTAGTAAGAAGCCATCTCCCAGAGTCACGGGATAGCCAGGCTCACAGTGTGGCTATCCAGAGTCATGGGATAGCCAGGCTCACAGTGTGGTTCTTTTTTGCCCCTGTCCATTGCTTTTGCTTATTTTTATTTTATTTATTATTCTGTTCGTACTCTGAAACACTGTTCCTTTCTCTGTCAGTGTCTGCTGACTCCAGAGCTCCATCAGGTCCTCACTGTTTATGCCGATCTGCTGCTTTTGTGGGTCCTTTCCGACTTTCAGCATCCTCCCTCCACACCACGATTCAAGGGCCTGCTGCAACTTGGCAGCTGGAACCCCCTTGCTCCCCTGCTCAAGCTTGCCCTGGTTTGTGTGAGGCCCTGCCGCTTCACAGGGGATGGGGCACTTGTGCTCAGGTTTCACCCAGTACTGAAATAACGTGAATTCCAGAGCTCAGATATTATATAGATAATTTTTTTAAGGCTGTTGTATTTGTATGTGTATGGATGGTTTACTAACCTCTGTGTATGTGCACTGTGTGCGTGCCTGGTGCCCATGGAAGTCAGAAGAGGGGTCAAATCTTCTGGACCTGAAGGTACAGATGGCTGTGAGCCACAGCGTGAGTGCTGAGGATCGAGCCTGGCTCTCCTGCAAGAGCAACAAGTGCTCTAACCATTGACCATCTCTCCACTCCCAGCTGAAGTTTCTTCAAGTTTTATTTTAATTTGTGTGTGTGCCCTGTGTGGGGTACCTTCAGCAGCCAGAAGAGGGCAGCAGACCCCCTAGAGCTAGAGTTGCAAGTCTTTGTAAGTAGCCTGGTGTGGTGCTGGGATCCTCAAGCATCTCTGATCCTGGAAGAGCAGCAAGTACTGAGCCGCACCTCCAGCCCTGGGAGGGGAATTCTAAACCTGTATATACTTTCATTTTCTTTCTTCATTTGTTTGCCTTGATCAAGGAGTAGAGCAAAGTGCCCCATTAATTTCCCCAGGGGTTAGAACTGGAGAGGCCTGTGCATGCAACCAGTCTCTAAGCAGCTGCGTGGGGACAGAGCCACACCCCCAGTGCTTTCACAGTCCTATGTTCATAGACACACATACACAAATGTACACACACATGTACACACACACAAACTTAAATGTACACACAGATATAAATATGTAGGAAGCTACTGGCAGACTCAAGCCAGGCTCACCCCCTAGCCTCTGCCATTTGACAGAGTAGCTGTCGCTTCATAGACAGTGGACAAATTAAAACCCTGCTCTTAGGCACTGAGGTGTATTATGTTGCCTTGTTTCTAATAATTGAAAATTAGAAACAACTAGTCTATGATACAAACTTAAAAACAATTAATAGATAAATAAATTGGATTCTTGGAGCCTAGATGGACCTAAGGATGCCATTTGTACTCAGGTTAATCCAAAGATACACATGGAAGCCCTTCAAGGCGGTGATGTCAGGTGACTGGCACAGGGGTGAAAACACTGACAAGTGAGCACCTTTGATCTGTATATTGTATTTTGAGGGTTTGGGGTGTTGTTTGTTTGTTAGGCAGGGTCTCATTGTATAACCTTGGCTGATGTGAGACTGACCCTAGGCTGACCAGGATGGCCTTTTTATAGCCCTTACAGGACTTTTGGCTTTGGTTTTGTTGTTGTTTTGTTTGTCTTATTTTATGTGCGAGTATTCTGCCTATGTGTGCACAGGTTTGGTGCCTGTGGACATCAGAAGAGAACATTGGGTCTGGAACTGGAGTTCCGTGTGGGTGCTGGGAATCGAACCCAGGTCCTCTGGAAGAATAGCAAGTGCTCTTAACCACTGAGCCATCTCTTCAACCCTGACTATGTTTTTTTGTTTGTTTGTTTGTTTGTTTGTTTTGTTTTGTTTTTTTAATAAAAATACAAAGTTTAGCATTTTCAAAATTTTTATATATCAAGAACATGAAGCCCTCTGAAATAAACATCTTTTGTTATTTATTTATATATTTGTTATGTTAATATTAATCTTATTTCAAAACTACCCAGGCAGGAGGCTAGAGATAGGTCAGCAGTAAAGAGTGTATGCTGCTCTTACAGCGGACCTGAGTTTGGTTCCTAGCACCCACACTGGGCAGTTTATGGCCTTCTGTAACTCCGGGTCTGGGGTAGCCAATGACTGACCTCCGGGAACACCTGTACTTATTAACATATACACATGCGTGCATATACATAATTAAAAATAAACTAAAGAAAAACCTGTTAACAGCAGCCAGTGAGGAGGGGTATGGGGTAAAGAAAGAACGAGACTTTTCAGTGTGCTATTTGCTTTTCTGTGTAGATTTTCTGTCGAGGAAGACAAAAGACTTTCTAATGAGACAACTCTAACAGCATGGGAAACACTTGTATAAAATAGCAGGGTATGCGGTTGTATGAGTCTAGCTATACACATCTTTAGTGTGCTTTTAAAAGAATGAGGAAATACAGAGATCTGGTGCTTTTCCACGGATGAACCAATGAAGTTTCTTCTCCATGTTTTTGTATTTTCAAGGTTGTTTTTTGGTTAAGAGTTATCAGCATTTTTCTCACTAGCCCAATTGGCTAATCTTAAGTGTTAGAGACCATTCTCTACAGTTAGGTGGATTGCTGTCTACCAGCTGCAGATGAGCTTTGCCAGCTCCTGCCCACAGAGAGTAGACACCTCCGCAATTACTTACGTGTTCTCCTTGGTGGTAAAGCCTTATCCATCGCATACCGCTGCTATGCATGGGAATAATCCAGTGGGAAAGGGAAGCTGTACCAAGCTACTTCCTGCCGGGCTCCCTGCAATCACAGCCCTGGTGTGCCCTGGTCTTCAGTAGGAACTCACGGTCCTTCCTCTGCTCCTTTTTTCTTTAAAGAATAAGTGCACAAAGACTTGCCCACTTGAATAAGTGCCTGATGAACTTTAAGCTCGGGAATTTCAGCTACCAGAAAACCCCTCTGAAGTTAGGAGAGCTTCAAGGAAACCACTTCACTGTTGTTCTCAGGTAAAGTACAGCAGTGGGCGTGCAGACCTGGGGCAGGGCTGGGGTGGGAGGAGTGCAGAGCCAGGGCTGGTATCAGGGCTCCAGGAGTCAGTCTGTCTACACATGTGCTAATTGGGTCAGATAGAAAGGCCAGGAGAGCAAGGCCTGAGGTATGAGGAACAAATACTGTGTAGTATTTTTCCTGATAAGTGGTCTTTGTCCCTCCCTGAAAAGCTTCCCCTGGCCTTCAGAAACATTGTGTCCTTCAGATACAGACTAAAAGACTAAAGAGTCTGTGATTCGTTTTGTATGAGGTGCCTAGAATAAACATGTTCATAGAAAGATTAGTGCTTGCTTTGGTAGAGAGTTAATTGTTGGTATAAGTTTCACTTTGGGATCAGGCATCGTTGCACATGCCTGTAATCCCAGCACTCAGGAGGCAGAGGCAGGAAATCACACTGCCTTCAACGTCAGCCTGGTCTACATGGATTGACCAGGGCCTGTATGTATAGCAAGAGTGTGCAAAGTGAGTGAGTGAGTGAGTGAGTGAGTGAGTGAGTGAGTGAGTGAATCTGGAGACAGTGCAGATGTGTGGGAACTGCATAGTGGTAGATGCTGCGCCACATTGCACATGGGCTTCATGCTATAATAATTGGTATTTAAAGCTGATTGAAACGAGCTGGACGATGGTGGTGCACACCTTCTATCCCAGCACTAAGGATTAAAGCACAGAGGCAGTAGAATTCAAGTGAATTTGAGGCCAGCCTGGTATACAAAGCAAATTCCAGGACAGTCAGGGCTACATAGAGAATCACCTGTCTCAAAAATTGTAAATTTATATTATCACATTAATGAACCAACAAAGTCCTTGGGAGGGAGATAAAAGATGAAATGTAGAAGCTGCCCTTATAATGTACAGCATATAATGTTTTGGCTATCCGTTCCTTTCTTTGGTAATTTGGCTCCCTGCAGGAATATAACAGGAACTGATGAGCAAGTGCAGCAAGCCATGCAGTCTCTAAAGGAGACTGGCTTCATCAACTACTATGGCATGCAAAGATTCGGGACCACCGCTGTTCCCACCTATCAGGTTGGAAGGTCTGTATTCGGTTTTCTAACATTTACCTTATCTTTTTATTTTAGGTTTTTTGAGCTTTCTATTTGTTTTAATTTTGTTTTATTTTGTCTTGTTTTTTGAGACATTGTGTCACTATTTAGCCAGAGCTACAAGTTAGCATGAGGACCTGCCAGGTGTGGTGCAGCGCTCTATGACCCCAGTGTTGGCAAAGTGGATACAAGTGCATCCCTGGGTCACTAGAAGCTTATGTATAACACACACTCACACACACACACACACACACACTCACACTCACACTCATACAGATGTACATACACAGTTGAAAAAGATGTGACCTAAATTTAAAGTTTCCCCCTGCTATTAACAGTCTGTCTGGGGGTTGGGGGGAGTCTCTTAGTTTTTGGAGTTTTGTTTGTTTGTTTTTTATTTTCAATTTTTCAAGACAGGGTTTCTCTGTGTAGCCCTGGCTATCTGGAACTCACTCTGTAGACCAGACTGCCGTCGAACTCAGAGATCTGCATGTCTCTGCCTCCCAAGTGCTGGGACTAATGGTCTTCTCTGTTACTTTTTAACAGGTAAGTGGACACCCGTAAAAAACAGGGTAACACAGACCCAGAGTACACAGACCCAAGGCGTCTGCACTGTGATCTCTCTTAACACATGTGATTCATCTTTCATCTGCCCTTCCCCGCCCTCTCAAGAAAACTCTAGAAGATATAATTAGTAATGTGGAATTTAAGAGCTTGGTTCACATTTAGATAATAATAGGAAAGCCCTCCAGGGTAAATTAGAGTAGAAATCTCTATAAACATTTGGTTTTATAAATATCCAGTGGGGATGCCACTATACAGCAGAGACTGTGCTACATAAAGTTACTGTCCTCATGGGAGCGGGCACACTGGCAGTACACACTGAGTGCAGTCTAAGAACATTGTTCGTGGTTCTCTCAGCACTGACAGGCGGAGGCTACACTTCGGGAGGGCCGCGCAAATGCACTGGTTAAGGGCTGCACAAGCACACTGGTTGGACAGCAGTAAAAACAGTTTTCTCTAGTTCAGCTTTTCAACATCAGGCTGTATTTGCTTGTATGTTTTTACAAGAACCAAGAGCTTGGTCTGCCATGTGGCACCTTTTTCAAGCAGTATTGTAAAAGAAAAAATGGAAATATTTCTAACTTAAGGCCAGGCAGGTACAGTGGCATCCAGGACAGGACAGCCTGGGCAACAGAAGGACTCATCTGATGATGATGTCGAGAAGAGCAAAGAGAACAAAGTTTAGGACTGGAATGTGCCTGAGCCTGTAGAGTGCTTCCATATTGGGGGGGGGGGGGGGGGCGCTAGATGAGATCTCCAGCACCTGAAGAAGGAAAATCCACCACACTGTCTAGAAAATACACAGATGTATGATGAAGCTGCTGGCTGTTGTGGGACAGAGCATGTAGGGAAGGCTTGTATCAGCCTGTTCTTAATATTTTTAATTAATTTAGCAGAAGCGCAGCCATGTGACCTATGGTTGTGTATCCCAAAGAATATTAGTGTAAATAATTGCTCAGTAAAGTGTTGTCAGACCTAACCTGGAAACAGAAGTTGCAGAGTACCCCAAAGGTCAGCACAGGTTAGCTCAAATTCTCAAATTATTTGTTTTCACAACAAATAGTTGTCAGACTATTTCCTACCTTAAGAGAACTTACTGTTATCCACATAGGGTTTCTCAGCATATAGTTAAACAGAAAATTAATTGTATCCAGAGTATATAAAGGCAATATATGAAAAGCTGTGTCATTGACCCAAAGTTTTACCCTTACCTTTCTTAATGTTTTTTGTTTGCATATGTTAGTTACCTATTATAACTGGTTTCATTGTTTCATGTGTATACATTCAGTGGTGTTCTGCACAACTCTTGCACACCTCTGTGCTCACGCCCACCCTTTTCTTCCCTCTTACTTGCATGTGTTCTGTGTGTGTCCCTGAAGTTCATTAGAGTTCTTTACAGGAGCATGGGTACCTTATCGCTGAAGAGAGTGTGCATGAGCCCAGTCCGTTCTATGACAGGGTATTGACAGGACCCATATTCTGGGGAGCTTGTGTGAATAATCACAGCTGCTGAGTGCTAAAGAGTGCCACCGTCTGTCCTGCTCTGAAGTTAGCTCTCTCCCCACGCCCCCTCCAGCTTATGCATAGTTTCTACTTCCTTCCTCTTTGATGCTCATTGTAGGAGATGATATTCATGTCCCATATATGACCAGGCATTCACAAACAGAATCCAGGTCTTCAGCAGAACAGATAAAATAATGTATATGTGTGTGTGTGTTTGTGGGGGTCATGCATATTAAATGTCATGCACATAGAGGCCAGAAGGGGGCAGCAAGTCCTCTGTAGCTGGAGTTACAGGCAGCAGTGTGCATTGGAGGTAGGTGCTGGGAATCCAGTCCTCTGCATGAGGAATAAGCATTCTTAAGAAGAGAGCCATCTATCTGCCTAGCCCAGAGAAGCTTTTTACAGTAGGTAGTGGCCACTGAATCCGTATCTTCATTTTACTGCACACTTTTACATTTAATAAACTAAGAAATGTCACTTTGAGCATATAAAGCTTATAGTGTGCAAAGTTAACTAATGTAACTACTGTTTAATTCTAGAGCAATTCTACAAAATTCCTGGACAGAAGTCATGGATTTAATATTGAAACCCCGCTCCGGAGGTGAGAAAGATTTCTGTAAAGATAAAACGCAGAGAATAAGCTAGACGTTCATGGGGTCTCTTTAAGTGCAGGTTGTTGTTTTAAAGTTGTTGATTTTTGTATATTCAAAATTTTAATGCTGTTTTATTTTCACGGTTTTGCATGTGGGATTGAATTTTTAAAATCTATATCCTAGTTTTAGCTCTTTATTCGCGCATGGTTGAATATACTTGAAGTAAGTTAATTTCTCTGTGGTTACTTCAGATCCTTTGACTTATAGGAAACTTATGTGTACGGCTGCTTTGCTAAAGCATAGTATAATGAAATACACAATCTTGGCAAAATACCTTAAGGGTTTTTTTTAAAAGTTGATTAAAATTTTTCCAGGAAATATCTCTAAAACTACACTGTGAAAGAGGGATTTAACTGGTAGTTTTTAAATTTTTAAGATAATAATACTTGCTTTAGGTAACTTCATTTACAAGCTAAAAAAATGTTTTTATTTTTAAAGAAAGCATTAAACTGACAGGACAGGGGCAAGAGAAGGAGAAACTGGATTAGCTGCGGTAATGATCAGTAGTAACTCTGGCTGATGACAGAGCCAGAGAGAAGTACACTCCTGCGGGTCCTGTGTGTTTGTTTTGGGCGACTGTGAGATTCCTCATTACATGGAAATACTGTCCCGGTTTTAGGTTCCCTACGAAGCATGGTTTCTGTTGGAAAGTTTGATCGTGGCCTCTCTCTCCCACAGCTGAAAAGGGTTACTTGGTGAAATGCAGAGAAGAGTGGGCCAAGACCAAAGACCCAGCCGCTGCCCTCAAAAAGCTACCCGTGAAAAGGTGTGTGGAAGGGCAGCTGCTCCGTGGACTTTCACAGTATGGAATGAAGAATATAGTCTCTGCATTTGGCATAGTGAGTGCAATCTGGGAAGCCAGGCGGTGACTCAGAGGTGGTCAGTGCTTTTTAAACATAATCTTAAAATGATCTTGAAAGAACAGCAAATAAGACTCCTTAGTAGTCTTCAGAGGCATTTACTAGGATGTACCTCATTCTGATCCTGAAAGCATTGATGTGGGAAATGCTGGCAGCATTTGTTGACATTAGAGGCACAAGAAAGTATCTGTGGGAAATACTTAATGTAGCCAAGTGGGATTTGAGATGCTCAGAGTGACCCACTGAATGGTCATCTCTTGTAAAGCTGCAGTTTACCTTTGTGCTCATGCAGTGCACGGGCATTTACTTGAGCACACAGGTGGAGGTCAGGACAACTGTGAGTCCATTCTCCCTTTATAGTATGTCCCTGAGGATCAGACTCAGGTAGTCAGGTTTGGCTACAAGCCCCTTCACCCGCTGAGCCTTTCTTCTGGCCCTATTGTACAGTCATGTCTTGGTCATGTCTGCATGGGAGCTTTCAACTGCCCAAGGAAGGCAGCTGGACAGGAAGTAGCTAAGAGGCTGCCAGCATGCTTTCAAGTAAAGGGGAGCATATTGATAAGCATAGCCCACACGTGTGTTTAATTCAAGATACCTTAAAGTGCTTTCCCACTGAGCCACATTCCCAGTCCCACGTCAGGTATGAAATGCGAGTTTCTTGTGTTAGAATTACCACAAAAATGAGCAAGATATCTGGGAAAATAACACTTTAAGTGTTCAGAACTGTTCCTTTGTCCATTTCTCTACTCTATGCAGATACCAAGAAACAATCGCTTGATGTATATCCATAGTTATCAGAGCTATGTGTGGAATACCATGGTGAGCAGGAGAATTGAGGAGTATGGGCTGAGGCCTGTGCCGGGGGACCTCGTTCTCAAAGGAGGTATGGCAGGAAACACTGCTGTCTGGCAGCTAACTGGGACTTGGATATTTTATCACAGTGTTTTTAAATCCAGTAAGGTACTAGTTAAGAAAGAGATGTATAGTAATTGGGAGACAGAAAGGCCACATGAGGCCAGGCTGCTAGTTTGTATCACCAGTGAAAAAATATGTATGTGTTTTGAAAAAGCAGCTAAATCTGGGCCTCCAGCTTAACTATAGCAGAATAACTTTTTGGCCAGAATTGGCTAAAAGTCCTTTACAAACATGAAACAATCTGGGTCTTCAAAACATGTCTACTCATAGATGTGTCTCAGTGATGAACACCAGCCTGGAGCTTACTGCACTGGTGAGCATGATAGAATGGGCCAAGGCATTCACATAGGAAATGCTTGCCAGGCCATGGTAGCACTTAGCACTCAGGAGGCAGAGGCAGGATCTCTGTGAGTTCAAGGTCAGGTTGATATATAGAGTTAGGTCCAGGACAGCTAGGGATACAGGGAGAAGCCCTGTCTTAAAAAGACAGGTTAAGAGAGAGAGACAGAGACAGAGACAGAGAGACACACACAGACAAAAAGAGAGAGAGACACACACAGACAGACACAGGCAGAAAAAGAGAAAGACAGGCAGAGACAGACAGAAAAAGGAAGAGAGAGAGACAGAGACAGACAGAAAAAGGGAGAGAGAAAGAGAGAGAGAAAAGAAAAAAGCAAGCTGAATCTAGAGCTTGGCTCAGCTATAAAGAGCACTGACTGTTCTTCCAAAGGAGCCAGGTTCAGTCCCCAGCATCCACATGGTGGCTCCCAGCTGTTTGTAACTTCACTTTCAGGGGATCCAGCACCCTCTTCTGACCTCCAAGGTTCTGCGCATGGTATACAGACATACATGCTGGCAAAATATCCATACTCAAAAAGTAAACCAAACTTTTAAAAAAAGAAGTGCTAATACCCTGTGGCCTATGACACAGTTACTGTGTGTCACCTTACAGTTTGCTGCATTGCTCTGTCACAGTACTACTGGGAAGTGTTCTTCTGATTTTTACGAGATTTAGCCCCTTGCTCAAGGTTCTTCTGCTGATTTTAAAAAAGAGAGAGAGAGATCTAAACATCCTACTCGTCTGCAGCTGGACACTCTACTTCAGCTCACCTGGACATGGATAATTTTTAGGAGCCTGAATTCATGAGAACTGTCTGTTCTTAACCTTGTGTTTACTTGTGATTTGCAGCCACAGCCACCTATATTGAGGACAGTGATGTTAATAACTACTCCATTCATGATGTGGTGATGCCTTTGCCTGGTTTTGATGTTATCTACCCCAAACATAAAAGTAAGTTTCATGTTTGTAGTGTAATGTGATTGAGCCAACAGTAGCCAAGATTGAAAGCAGAGGGGAAAAAAATTAGTACTTGAAGCTTTCTTTCTAGCACATTTTCTCTGCGAGTTCGAGGCTAGCCTGGTCTATAAATTGAGGCCAATCAGGGCTACCTAGAGAGCCCCTGTCTAAAAATTTTTTTAAAAAAGTGTGTGTGTGTGTGTGTGTGTGTGTGTGTGTGTGTGTGTGTGTATGTGTATAAAACATTAAATGTATTAAATATATATTGCTCAGATACATTTTTTATAGTGAAAGTCTTCCAGGAAGGAATGTATTCAGGAGAGTACTTTAAGTTAGAAGCTGCCCTCTGCAGTGTCATGGGCCTGTGATCTTGGGTGCAGAGGCTGGAAAATGGCTTTATCCTGTCCACTGGGTGCCAGTCTGAGAAGAGGGAATGAAAAGTTAGGATGCTCTCCACAACATCTCATTCTCCAGATGTTTTGGCATTACTGTCACCTTTGTCACCTTTGTGGATGCCCTCAGTGGTAGAGGGAGGACTAGCAGCTCCTGTGGTTTGGGATTCAGAGGCAGGAAAGAAGCCTCTGAGCGGTTTGGAAAAACTAACCCCACATTTACTCTCTAGCACTATTGTCCAGCGCTAGCCTGTGGACAGTGTAATTTTCTGTTAAAGTTTTTCTTGGTCAAAGGACCAGAATTCTGCTTACTAATGTCACAGTTCTTGAAATTTTGTAAGTTAGAAATGATTAGGGCTCAAGTCCCTCTTGGGTGATGGGATACCTCTAGCCAGGGTCATAGAGTAAGTCATCCACGTGGCTCTGCTTCCAGCGCCTGTACTGGCTGACTTCACTGAAGAAGGCAGTGGACAGGAGCCAGGGAAGATGAGGAAGGTAGGCAGGGACTGTCTGCTTCCCTTAGAAGCATCCAAGGAGAGAGTGTAAGATGCTAAGGCTGATGGTTGCCACAACTGCCATGAGGGTCCATTGATTCTGCCTGTTCCTGAGGTGTTTGTTTCCTTTTTCTGTCTGATGCAGGCCAGTGCACAAGTATGGCTTCTCTGATACTTTGGGCTTCCTTACTCTGTCTCTGAAGGCCCTTCTCCCTCCTTTTTGCCATGTGACTGACCTCTATGCCTGACTCAGATGGCGTGCCTTTCTCTCTTCCTGCTCTCCCCCTCCTCCCTCCTCTGGATGGCTGCTGAGATCTGCAGCTTGCCCTCCAGTTTTTCTTTTAAACTCTGATAAAATTGTCCTCATTCTTTTAAGAAGAGTAGGGAATTAAGCCTTTGTTTTTGTCAAGATCCTCCTGGAACAGACAGCATGAATAGAGATAGGAGAGGACATTTGTGAGAGGCGTTGGCTTACTTGATTATAGCTCCTGAGAAGTCCCACACTATCTGTGTGCTAGAGAAAGAGAACCAGAAAAGCCTCTGTCTGTCAAGTTGTTGCTCTGTCAAGTCAGGGGCTTCAGGTACGAGAGCCTAAGGTCGACTGGTACAAGTCCTGAAGTCCCAGAGCAGGAGAAAAGTCGTCTCTGAGGTCTGGGAAGAGGGAGTTCATCAGCCTTTATTTTGCCTTTCTGCTCTGTTCAGGGCACGTCCACAGCAGAAAACAAACAGACCACACTCAGTCACTGGGGGAAGTCAAGTCAGGAAAGCAAGCAAGGACAGATGCAGGAGCTGGAGGAAAACTGCTTACTGGATTGCTTCCTCTGGTTTGCTCAGCTACCTTACTTAGACAACCCAGGACCCAGGTCCAGGGGTGCCACCACCCACAGTGGGCTAGACCTTCCTACATTAACCAACGGTCAGGAAAAATGAACCAGTCCAGTTTGATGGAAACAGTTTCTTAGTTAAGGTTCCCTTTTCCCAGGTGACAGTCATTTGTATCAAGGTAACAAAAGTAATTGGTACAAGTGTCCATTAATCGAGCTGATAGCCCAAGCCAGCCATCATAAGTAAGAAAAAGACCGTTCCTCCCTCTTTCTTATTCCTCTCAGTACCTGGAACTTGGCTGCTTCTAATAAGAAAGTAAATTTAGAAGAACCTTGACAAAGCCATTCATGAAACCCTGTAGTCATGGGTGGGACACTAGAGGTGTGTCCTTGAGCATTTGGACCTGTCATGTGGGTACATCTGTACCCAGAAGTCCTTGGGGTGTGGTGAGGCTGACTTTTTCCCTTGTCTGTGTACTTCAACATTCTAATAGCTAACTTGAATAAAGGAATGAGTTGACTGTATTTCTGCATCGTGTCATACTTGTAAACAGTATAAGATGAAGTTAATGTCAGTAATAGAAAAAGTGAGAGTCTCAGAAATCATGAACTATAAATCCTCATAGTCAGGCCCAGCAGTCAGATCTTCAGACAGTAACGCACTGGGGGAGCTGAGGCAAGAAGGTTATTCATTAGAGGCTCCTGAGCTCCATAGCAGAATCCTAGAGCGATGGCCCAGGAGGCAAGAGAGCTTGTTAGGTTTTTTTTTCCCCCAGAGAGTAGAACACTAATTAATTAATCCCAGCAAATTGCAGAGTGAAAAATGATTTAGAAACTTTGGCATTTCTTGAAGAAAATACCTTTTTAAAATTATGTTGACTTGAGTTAAAGTTGAAGGAGTTGGGCTAGAGATACATAGCTGAGTGTTGGAGGACTTGCCTGGCATCTGTGAGCTCCTGGGTTTCATTAGTAGAGGTGAAACGTGTGCGCACGTGCGCGTACACACACACACCATACAGACACACCAAAGCAAACAAACAAAAAAAAATCTAAGGAGTTGATAAAAGATACTGCTACCCAAAATATAATTTGTGAACCTATGTCAGTTTATAGTATATTTCATCTGAAATATCTTTCTTTTTTTTTTATTGGATATTTTATTTATTTACAGTACAGATGTCATCCCCTTTCCCCATTTTCCCTCCCTAGAACTCCCTATCCTATACCCCCTCTTCCTTTATGCTTTTATACCAATTTGATTACATGCATGTAATAAGGTCAGTTCTAGGCTGAAAGGCTAGCAATACAATAGATGCAAATAGAGAAAAAGCAAGGCATTAAACCTAGTTACGTGAACACTCCCATGATCACTGTTTTTAAAGGCTTATCAGGATGACCAAAGTATCTCAGCCTACTTCCCTGTCCTAGCCTAAGGTCATTTTGAGCTTGTTAGTCTTCCAGACAACCTAAGTTCGGTTCTCAGCACTCACACCAGGCAGTACACAGTTCCTCAACCCTCAGGGATCCATCGCCTCTGGCCTCCTAGGCACCCACATGCACGCACATACACGTACACACAGATAGACAAACATTTGCATAAAAGAAGATGAAAAATGCTTTTAAATCATGAAAACAAATTTAGTTTGGTGGTAGCTTAGAAGAAATTAAGGCCCAAGAAGGGTATGTGTGGCAGCTCACACCTTTAATCCTGACACTCAGTGAGTGTAGGCAGGAGGATCACTGTGAGTTTGAGGCCAGCCTGTCCATGTCAGTTTGAGACCAATTGGGGACAGATAGTGAAACCTTGTCTCTAAAATGGAAAAAAAAATATTAAGGGCCAGCAAGATGGGTAAAGGCACTTGCTGTATGGCAGACCATATCTGGTAACCTGGGTTAAATCCCTAGTACTTATGTGAAGTCAAGGAAAATACCATCACTACAGTGTAGTCCTCTCACCTCCACATGTGCCCTATGCCATGTACAGAACGACTCTTACAAACACACACACACTCTCAGTGTGAGCTAGGTGTGGTGGTCCATGGCTTGGGAGGCAGAGGCAGGTAGATCTCTTAAGTTTGAGGCTAGCCTGGTCTACAGAGCTAGTTCAGGATAGCCAGGACTACACAGAGAAACCCGTCTCTCTAACAAATAAATAATTTGTAAAACAACAACAAAAATAAGGAATCAGGAGTTACTGTTGAATCCTCTTAGCCTGGGGCAAAAGGAAAATGTTTAAGGAGGGCCGGTTGAAGGAACCAAGGTCAGATGAAGCGCCTGACAGTTCCAGTGCTTGTGATGTGGGAGAGAACTAATCTACCATGTTCCAGAGAAGTCAGGGAGCACATAGGAAAATAAGCCTGTTTGCAGTAGGAGGAGCCTTCTAATGTGTGCCTCATGTACTAGCCCCTCACAGATGAAGTGTAAGGGAATATTGGAAAACTCTCCTGTGGGCTGAGGTGACCAGGTGGTTGCCTGGGTCTCCTATTTTTAAACATTTAGAGTCACTGTGTGTAAATTGTACTTAGAAAGTCCACGTTGCCTTTTGAAGTTAGCTTGGAAACTTTATGCCACAATCCTGTGGCTGATTACATACATTAAACCACAGGGTGACTAAAGTAAACTTTCTAGGCCTGGTTACATCACTAGAGTTAACTAACTTTGTTGGGGCAGTCTGACCAGACTTGCCTGTTAATGGTATTTCTAGTAGTGTTGGTTGAATGATAGTTCAAGGTAACCTGCTAACAGACTTCGATCCAGTTAACTATTTGTGTTTTGCATTAGTTAGCGAGGCCTACAGGGAAATGCTTGCCGCAGACAACCTTGATATTGACAACATGAGACACACGATTCGAGATTACTCTTTATCAGGGGCCTACCGAAAGATCATCATCCGGCCTCAGAGCGTCAGCTGGTGAGTGAGAACTGGGGTGTTCTCTAGAATCACAAGTTGTTGCAGTGTGTGTGTGCGTGTGCGTGTGCGTGTGCGTATGCGTGTGGGTGTGTTATATCTAGGTTTCTGTGCACAGAACCTAGACATAATGCTCCTTACCTGTCACCTGTCAGTATTGCCACTGCTACCACTCACTGCCACCGGTTTTTGTCCTTCTGGTGTTCAACAAATTACAACAAATTAGAATTGTCTACAGTCACACAGTGAAAGTTACTTCTCTTACATTTTGTTGGAATCCCTGACTTACTGAACACATTCACAGAAATGAGCTTTCTTGCCTTCCTCTGTAAAACTTCCGTTTGCTTCTGGAGCTAGAGAGATGGCTCAGTGGTTAAGAGCGCTGGCTGCTCCTCTAGAGGACCCAGGTTCAGTTCCCAGCACCCACCTGGCAGCTCACAGTGGTCTGTAACTCCAGTCCCAGGGGATCCACACCCTTTTCTGACCTCCTTGGGCACTGCACACCTGGTGCACAGACACACATGCAGGCAAAACATACGTACGTACAAAATAAAATTAGAATTAAAAATATATTTTAAAAGACACCTTTGATATTTATACTATTTCCTCAAGGTTTTTTTTTTTTTGTTGTTGTTGTTGTTGTTTTTGTTTTTTATCTTTAAAAGAAAATCCTGAACTAGTTGCCCATTTCCAGGAAATTCTCTTTCCTGCTTCTTTTTCTTTTCCTGGGATGAAGTTGGTAGAGTTTACCGTCCACACTGTGGAGAGCAGTCCCTCTCAGGAGAAGGTGATTGCAGTGGTGCCCACTGTGGAGGAAATGCCATGGTTACTTCCACCTTGCCTATACAAAGTGATGCCTACCATTCTAGGGAAACAATCCACACCCTTTCCACAGACCAATGCCATTTGTCTTCTATAAAGCACTGGCGTGGCGGTTGTTACACATAAAATCTTCCTCTTCTGTTCCTGGGGAGGCCTGCCAGTCAGCCTGTATGCTTTCCTTG
>JANHMN010000034.1:0-20005 GCA_030674055.1 Rhabdomys pumilio | reverse complement strand
ACAGAGGCTGGACTTTTTGTTTTGTGCCTGTTTGTTTTAAGGTTTGAGGATATTTTCAAAGAGCCAGTGCCTGCAAGCGAGTCCAGCAGGGACCTCTGCCTACAGGCCTGGATTACCTTTCCCCTGACATGAACCCAGCCTATCTGGGTTTTGGGTCCTGGGGAGAAATCTGAGTGGCTGGATTCCCACTTAAGCAAGGCAGCCTCTAGGCCGTGATTTCTAAATCATGATTTAGCGTTCCTAAGATCGGGGATAGGTGTTTTGTGAGCACCCGGGAGTCTTCCCTGTTTATGAGGAGACTGGTTTAGACATCAATTAAAAAATAAATATCGGGGCTTGAGAGATGGCTCAGGGGTTAAGAGTACTTACAGCTTTTCCAGAGTTCTTGAGTTAAGTTCTCAGCAACCACTTGGTGGCTCACAACCATCTGTACTGGGATCTGATGCCCTCTTCTGGTGTGTCTGAAGAAAGCGACAGTGTATTCATATAAAATAAGTAAATCTTTTTCAAAAATTATTAAATTAAAGCCGGGCAGTGGTGGCTCACACCTTTAATACCAGCACTTGGGAGTCAGAGCCATGTGGATTTCTGAGTTCGAGGCCAGCCTGGTCTACAGAGTGAGTTCCAGGACAGCCAAAGCTATACAGAGAAACCCTGTCTCAAAAAATAAAAATTATTAAATTATTGAGACAGATTCTCATGCTGGCCCAGAGACTATTTCTGTATTGGCATTTATGGACATAAGCCATTGTACCTGGTGAAGGCCATTTTAGATGGAAAATAGGCTGTGGACTCTTGTAAACAAGTTCCCTGGGTGGTAGTTTTCTTTCCTGTAGAGGTTGTGTTTGTGTTTGTGTTAAGTTGGCTTGGACAAGTTCTAAGGTTAAGATGTTTCCCTTCCCTGTTCAGCCTAAGCAGACATGTCCAATGCTGCTTCCGGTTTTGAAATCAGAAAGTGGTTCAACTTTCCTAAAGAAATAGTATGGCTAGTAATTTTGTTTCTAAACATTAAGAGTCTTTGCTTCTGCAGTGGAAACAGTGGGAGAGGCCCTGAGGGAATCAGATGGACTCCCAGCTGTCTGAAGTGTGAGGATCAGAGCTCTACAGGAGTGAATGCTAGTCAGAGGCAGGACTTACGTCATCAGATGCAGTTAGTAACCACCAGAAAGGTCCTTTGTGTAAAGAGCTCTGGCCTGTATGTGTAATGTAATTGACTTTTTTTTTTTTTAGCAGATTCAGTGCTGTGTCCAGGATGCTGCTGAACTTAAGGTGTGTTAGATGGAAAATGTGACTTGCCGGGCATAATTCCAGGGACAATTCTTGGCCAAGGATGAGAACTCTAACCTGACTGGATACACTACCATGATGGGTTAAAGGATTTACCTGAGGCCAACAGAACAGGCAGGAATTCAATGCAGTCATCCCACGTCTTTTTAAATTAGATGAAGGGCGTGGGGAACATAGTGAGAGGGCTTAGCAGTGCCAAGCCTGGTTACCAGTGATTCTGGGGCCTGATGGGGAGAACCAACTCTCTAGAGCTATTCTTGGTCCTTCATGTGTGTGCTAGCTCACCTGTGTGCACACACAAAATAGTAAATGTAGTAGATGAGAGAGCCGGTGGGTGAGTTCATATTTAGAGAAAGATACGGCTTTGCATTTAAAGTTGTGTTAAAACATTCCTGAGTAGATGTACTACCCAGTGTACTGAGTAGTACATTAAAGATCTGTTTATGCAAAAAGACAGTTAATGTCAACACAGTCTACACATCGAGATGTTGCTGATTGACTATCTATGGCTCTGGATCTGATGACCTGTGCTGTTTCCTCTGCAGCTCTGGACCTTGAGATGAACTGGTCCAATTTCCAGAAGAGAAGGTATGCAGCTGTGTATAGAATCAAGGTTTTAGGTTTCCTTGTTCTCTTCATAGCGGGAACAGATGGATTTCGAGGCGGTCCCATTATATAGAGAGAACGTGACAATTTTGTAGAATTCAGCTCTGTTAGTTTTTGACGTGTCAGCTCTAGCCTGAAATTTGCCACAATATTAACTTAAAAGATCTTTTGAAAAATTTGACTTTATTTATAAAATTTTTTACCTTTGTATGTTTTACCTGCATGTCTGTACCATGTGCATGCAGTGCCCATGGAGACCAGAAGAGGGCATCAGATCCCCCTGGAATTGGAGTTGTGAACTGCCATATGGGTGGTAACTCCAAGAAGAGCAACCAGCCAGGGCTCTTAACTGTTGAACTCTAAGCGTTGACAACTCGGAATTGTCTAACACATGGTTGAAAGATCTAGTGTCCCCAGGAATGAGCAGACAGCCTGTGTGATTTAAACTATCAGGTAGACACCTCATTATGTTCAAATGCTCTGTAGAGAAATGGAGCAAATTGAAGTTAATGTTTTCAGAGAACTTCATAATTCTAAGTGAGAGCCTTGACCACATAAACTGAAAGAGAAGTTTACATTCTCCTCCAGTGGAAAGCACTGTGGCTCTTCCAGACATGAGCAGAGTAAACTTGGCAGCTAAGGGTCTGGTGGGCGTGGGGTGGTAGCCACTGTATCCTATCTCACCAGATCTCCATCCAACTGGCAGACACTGTTCAGAGTCAGCCGGCCAGCGACTCCAAACCCTGATCACATCTCTGGCATGGTGGGTGTGAGCCAGAGGGCTTTAGTTTGCTGACAGATGTAAAGGGAAGCACATGACGTCTTCTTCAACGAATGCCGGTTACCACATAACCAAGTCTTCCCAGGTGAAAGAGAGTATAAAGTACTTAACATGGCCCACTAACTCTCCATCTCCAATGCAGGAATCTCCCTCTAGGGCCCTAGCTCCTACCCCTCAGCCCACTGGTCTCTAGTAAATGATTGTCTCTTATCTCTAGGTTTTTATCAAGGAAAATCCAGTGAAACTACCAGATGGTGAGTAAACCAGATGTTCCTGACAGTGTCCTCAGATCTACCGTCACCTGCTGCCTGACCTGCTGTGACCCCTCGGACTGTCCCCCTTATGGACAAAGGGTGGAGTGTTGCACAGTAGCCCTATGGTTTGGTACCAGTGCTGCAGGTACTTAAAATGGCTGCCTGGACTTAAACTAATGGCAAATAGCCATTAGGAAACAGAAACCAACCTCCAATATTTCTTAAGAATCTTGTGATTTGGAGACTCTTTTCCTCATTCCTCCCTAAATGGCCTACTACCATGGGCAAGGTGCTACCTGGCACTTATAATCCCAGCCCTCACAGAATAGGAGCAGAGCAGGTAGGCTAGTTGGAGCTAATTGGGTTGCTGAGGGACTACTCCAGAAGCAGGCTAATGGCTAATTATTAAACCACAAGCGGGACCCTGAATGCTCCCAAAATATGTGGTGCACCAACATAAGGTAGAAGATCCAGATTAAGTCCAGACGCATGATCACCCCAGGCACACAAGTGTAGTGTAGTGACATCGGGCTGAACACAAGACACTGAGAATTCCACACCTCAGAGTTGGTAATGTATGCTCACAGCAGCCAGTCCTCAGGACAGAGGTCAGGGAGCTTAAGTGCAGATACAGTGAATTTGGAAGCATTGAGAGAACTAAGTAGAAGCGTGTTGTTAATGTACATAGACACTGAAGAAAGGAAAGAAATTGAGTATAGATAGTTACTATAAGGAAATGTTAATAATAGAATATAATAAAGTAAAGCATCTGAAGTAAAGAGTTAGCAAGATTTAAGAAGGAAAATATTTTCTATGTTAAAAAATGGAAAATACTATAGCAGAAGGCACCTGTGTAGTTCTATTTTAGTTATGATGGGGCATGTGGGTTACAATAGGTTTAACAATAGCAGCTTCCTATGCCCTCTAATCAGGCCAAAGAAGAAAGGAATAAATCTTGTCCTCTCTCAAATTCACAGGAAGCAGACTTAGATAAGGAGAGGAGGAACACTAGGGTTTAAGCGGTAGAACCAAAGTTAGAGGCTCTTTTAAGTCAGAATAAAAGGTTTTCTCCATTCAGGTCAGAAGAATGCCTTACAGTGCCAACTTATAACAAGATTGCAGGATGGCAGTTCAAGCCTATTAGAAAGTCCACAGTGACTTTCCCACAGATGAGAGAAACTCACAATGTTACAATGAATTTGGTTGGCAACACAGAGGTACTAGATCTAAGGAGATTTCAGGAGACAGTGGTAGACTGCTGAACACACCCTATGTGAAACAAGTATTATATAACTAAGAATAAGCAACTAACCCAATCTTGAGATGGCTCCAGGAAAGGGCATTAGGCCGCAAGGGAGAGTTTCATGTTCTTGGCTCCAGGACAATTTACCAGAAACAACTCTGATAAAACACTTCTCAGAAAAACCATACAATTTACTGGCCTTCACCTTTGCCCTCTGGGGAATGAAGGTACTCTCCTAGGATGATACAATATTGGTCCAGCCAGTCAGCCAAAAGGTCAGCATAACCACCCCATCACCAAGTGCCTCATTGTTACTGTAATCTGCCCTCTAAAAAAGATATAAAACGTGTTGTAAGTTAGAATCAGGGTCTCCTTTGGTCTCTTGCTTAAGAGACTGCTGAAGGTCGATCCTGGTGCATGGAAAAATAAACCTTTTGCTTTGCATCAATCCCAGTCTCTATCTGAGTCTAAATCCAAGTCTTGTCTCCTCGGAGGTCTCCCGACAGGTAAAGATCCTCTGGGGCTTTATATTTGGGGCTCATCCGGGATCTGAGTGTCTGAAGTGTGGAGAGTGAGTACTTCTCTGTTCCTTTACTTTTACTTTTTGCTCCCAAGCAAGGGCGATAACAAAGGAGAAGGCTACTGAACAAGAAGGTCAATTAACGGCAGGCAGACTTGCCACATTGTAGTGACCATGGGAGGTCTGGAGGACTCTTTAGACTCCCCTGGAGGGAGTCAAGAGGACTCTCCTCCTTTCTGAGCCTGTGGGTATAGCAGGTTGCCAATTCTGGCCGAGTCACACTCTGTCTCTGTCTTGAAGTGTTCAGTTTCTGAATTTGTTGGTTATCTTGTTCTGTGTTCTTGAATTTAAGACTGATTATATTTTTGGACATGGGATAGACTGAGTCTACCCTGCTGAATATCTTAGTGACACATTGGAAGGAAGTTAAGGAAAGAGGAGAGAACCTGTCTTTTGTAGTAAAAAAGGGCAAATTAGTCTCTATTAGTCCTGGGGTATCACCTGGAGGATGGGCAGAGATGGCTCTCCCAAGCCAGGATGGGCAGAGATGGCTCTCCCAAGCCAGGAAGATCATATTACACATCCTCCCACTAAAGACCCCACACCAGGTCTCTAGTCTATAAGGAGCCCCTACGAGGTAACAGTCTCTCCCTGACCCCACACCAGGTACTCTAGTCTATAAGGAGCCCCTACGAGGTAACAGTCTCTCCCTTGACGTACAAACCAACCAGAAGTGTACGTACCATAAGCTCAACCAATCCTGTTGAAGATGACCCATGCCAGATTGTGCTTTTGACACAATCAAGTTAGCCTTGGTGTCAGCCCCAGCACCTTGACTTCCTGACATCACAAAGTCCTTCCAACTGTTTGTAGTGGAGAGCAAAGGGAGTGGTCATGGGGCCCTTGAAAAAGGCCAGTGACCTACATCTCAAAGAAAGTTGAGCCAGTATTGTCTGGCTGATCACCCTCCTCTGTGTGGTAGTGGCTGACTATGGGATAGAACCTGTAAATCACAACCTCCCACTCGATGGAGAGCTTGGTAAACCAGCCCCCAGACAGATGGTTAACCAGTGCCCGAGTGACCCACACCAGTCCCCCCTCTCAACCCAGAATGGATCACATTCACAGCCCCCTGGCTTCCTTGCCTCCAGATGCCAATCTGGAACTTCCTTTGCATGATTGTCAGCAAATACTTGCAGAGGCACACTGCTGGAGGAAGAACTTAACTGACCAACCCTTTTCTGATGCGAAGTCATGTGGTTCACTGATAGGAGCAGCTTCTTGGTTGATGGTCAATGGAAGGCTGGAGTTGCAGTGGTATCCTATCAACAAGTAATCTGGGCCAAGGCGTTACACCTGTAATTCCCACCTAGAAAGAGACTGCTGAAGGTCGACCCTGGCATGCTGGAAAAATAAACCTCTTGCTTTTGCATCGATCCAAGTCTCATCTCACTTGGGGGTCTCCAGCAGGTAAAGGCCCTTGGGGGCTTTACAAACTAAAGCTATATAGAGCAATGTCAGATCCAGGTGCTAGAGAACTATCCATTACATCTTTAGCTTTGAGGATGCTAGTGCTGAATGCAAAGGGGCTATTGGACTTTCAAGGGTCATATCTGCAACTATTGATTTATGCATTAAAACTACTTTGGATATCAGATCTAGTGTTTCCAATTCAGTTATCGTTGGGCAGGCAATTGCAAAAGGTGCTCCGAGTGCCCAGTGCTTTAGCTGTGGCAGATGTTTCCTAAAGGGCTGGAGACAAGCAGTACCTAATGAGAGGATCTAGATCCATTTTAGAACAGATAGCTATGTTAGGCTTTAAACTTCAGCAGGGGCTTAAAGCAGGTAGGAAAAGTTCCTATAAGGTAACAGTCTCTCCCTTGAGGTACAACCAACCAGAAGTGTACCATACCATAAGCTCAACCAATCCTGTTGAAGATGACCGAGCTGCAACTGGAAGGCCCCCAACTGGTTTTAAAAGGGGCCCATGAACTTCCTACATGGTTGCTGCCATTTTGCTTGGATAATTGACTCCTACATGCTGGTCATTTTGCAGAATAAACACTCTCTGTCTTTGCATACTATTCGAGTCTGGGGTCTTTCTTTCAGTGATTCTAGGAACCTTACATTAAGAATAAATTTTTCTCTAATGATAAGCCAGGGAGAAAGCTTCCTGGGATATATAAAAGATGTGAAAGGAACAAACACAGGGCTTATAAATGTAGACCGTCCAGAGATACAAATATTCTTTACTGTTGGAAAACTGACAAAGGGGTTTGCTGGGTCTCTACCAAAAACCACAAAACAAAATAAAAAAAAACATGAGCCATCTAGAAAAAGTAAAGCCTAAAATGACAGCACTGCTCTAAACAAAGCCATTTAATAAGGGTGGAGTGACTCCAATAGATAGAACAAGAGATTACAATTGGATGGAATTGAGATTGATTTCCTAATGGATACAGGAGCAAATATGACAATAATTCCACAAGATTCATGGAATCGAGCTTGGCTGCTTCGAAAGGTATCTTCACAGCTCCTAGGGTACAACCAAGTCTAAAATGGACTAAATATATAGAACCAGAAGGTTAAGGCTACATGTGGCATCGATTTATGGGCAAGAGATTTATTGCAACAGTGGGAGCATAGGTTAGCATTCCTCCAACTTAAGGGAAAAGCTATAAAATTGATGTTCTGGATGAAGGTATTGAAAAATGTTATCAAAAACAATTACAAACTGGGCTATCCTTAAACAGGACACAGCAGAAGTTGGCTTCAAATTTATAAGGAAGCCACCAATGAGAATACCAGCCACCCTTTGATCAAGATGGTTAACTGATAAGCCTGTTTGAGTGGATCAGTGATCCTTTTTTTTTTAAGGTTTTTTTGAGACAGGGTTTCTCTTTGTGGCCCGGGCTGTCCCGGAACTCACTCTGTAGACCAGGCTGGCCTCAACTCAGAAATTCACCTGCCTCTGCCTCCCAGGTGCTGGGATTAAAGGCGTGCGCCACCACCGCCTGCTGGATCAGTGATCCTTAAATAAGGAAGAATTACAGGCACTAATAGCTGGTCCAAGAGCAGCTGAAGGCTTAACATATAGAAGAGTCCACCAGCCCTCGGAATTCAATATTTGTCATAAAGCAATTTGGAAAATGGAGAATGTTGACATATCTGAGAGCAATCAATAAAGTAATTCAGCCTGTGGATTCCTTACAACCTGGAATCCCTTTTTGTAATGGGTTTGTCTGATGTTGCCTGTTTTAAAGTAAGTTCTGTGCCCCTTGATCTGGTTGCTCCAAGTCAAGCAGATCCTCATGTATACCAGCTCTTGTTGTGTAAACATTGCCCCCCAAGTTATCCATGATTGGTTACTAATGATGCTTACAGCCTGTAGCTTGGTAGAAGAGTGATAGTCAGAACCTGGGCTTGTGGGGGAGAAGACACCGTGCATGGTATAAGTGGATCGTATGCATGGTATAAGTGAACCGTGAGCCCATGGCCATGAGGGCCAGCCAGTTGTAGTAGGAACAGCCCAGGCAGAACATAGTAAGTGATATTTTGGTGCTATTGACAGGGAATTGGGAAAATAGCACAGAGGGTTCATATCTGACCAGCTCTAGTGCTTTAAGGCTTATTATAAATATAAAGGTTTTGTGTTTATTTGGTAACTAAATGATCTAAGGTGGGGTAAAAATCCCCAAATAATATTTACTGCATCACCTTTTAACTTATTTGTTATCTAAGTTATGGCCTATTATAATGACTAATTTAAAAGATAACTTTTTCTCAATACCCCTTGAGAAACAAGATAAAGATTTGCTTTCACTCTGCCCACATTTAACCATTAAAAACTAAGAGATACTAGTGGACATTTACCTTGTGTCAATATTTTGTACAACAGCCATTAGAAATAATTTGTAAACAGTTTTCTCAATTTATAATTTATCATTATAGGATGATATCTTGCTGGCCGACTCAGATGGAGATACCTTATTTCAAAAATGCTTGATGAAGTAACAAGAATTTTGCCTTGTTGGGGATTAGAAATTGCTCCTGAAAAAGATACAAAGAGGAGATTCTATTAATTATCTAGGTTATAAAATAGGTTTACAAAAAATTTAGCCACAGGTACAGATTAGAAGATACCTGTATCAGAAGAATTACAATCTTATTTTCAAAATTTACTAGGAGATTAATTGACTACAGCCTAAAATTAGATTAACTACTCCTGACCAAAGTAATTTATTTCAAACCTTACAAGGTGATTCAGATTTATAAATAGTCTTAAGTCAATTATCAGCTGAAGCTGAAAAAAAAAAATTGTCTTTGGTAGGAAAGAGATTACATGATGAGCACGTGAATCACCTGGGTCCAAAGCTGGAGTGTATTTTACTTATTTTGCCTTCTATTCATTCTCCCACAGGAATTCATATGCAGAGAGAAGATAATATCTTAGAATGCATATTTTTAAGCACATAAATAGTAAAAAAATAAAAACCTATACAGAAAAGGTTTCTGAATTGATTGTGAAAGGAAAAATAAGACTTTAGTTAGCAGGAACAAACCCAGCAGATATTATAGTGACTTACACTAATGCTGAAATTTACCTCATGGCTAATCAATGAGGATTGACAAAGAACTTGCAATAGCATTTTGGGAGAAATTAACAACAAATACTCCCAAGAACAAGCAACTTCAGTTTATAAAAAGAATTAATTGAATTCTTCCTTGTATGATGAGAACCTTTTATACAGATGCCAATACATCAGGAATGGCAAGTTATAAGTCAGAAAATATAAAGTAGTTCAAAGCCCATATGTTTCAGTTCAAACATTAGAACTATATGCTATTCCATAAAAGGCATCATGAAAATAGTAGAAGTTTGAAAAAAACTTTTTTTTTTTTATAACTTTTTTATGACAAGCCAAGGAAATTAAAAAAAAAAAAAAGTCCTACTTGCTCTTTGTATAGTCAAGCTCTGTTACCTGCTGGGAGCAACTCTAAAGGCACACAAATAAAATTTTGCAGAGGTTAGAAAACTAAATTATGTATATCAAACAGTTAATACCTATTCAGGATTCCAATGAGTTCTGAAAAGGCTGCTTCTGTATTTACACATTGATTAGAACTAATGACTATCATAAGGATACCTTTGCAAATTAAAACTGGTAATGCTTTCACACAATCTATCCAGTGCAATGAAACAATTTTTTATATATTATAGCATTAAACATATTGTGGGTATACAACCCTACAGGTCAAACAATTGGGTAAAGATTTAACAATACTTTAAAGGAGATGCTTGTAAAACAGAAGGGGGATATGAGATCTCCCAGAGATAAATTACATAATAATTTATTAACTTTAAATTTTTAAAATGTCAGTGAGACAGGTTTTCAGCTGCTGAAAAACACTGGATTTTAGAAAGACTGATGAATTAAACCTGCCTATATATCATAAGAAAGTGTTAACTTCAGAATGGAAGTCATGAGATGTGTTCTGATGAGGAAGAGGCTAGGCCTTTATTTCTGCAGGAAATGAAAAGCTATGGAGTTCTTCAAAGTTAATAAAGATTAGATTTGACCATGGAGACTTTCTGGAAATCTTGGCTGCTGATGTGGTGTGAGGGAAGAAACCTGGAAGGATGGCAAAGCAGGTTATAGGAACGGTGATCCCCGTACGTAGGAACAGTTCAAGAGACTATCTGAAGGAGGAAAAGTTATAGTTCACTGGACCGAAAACGTCTGAATGCTGCAAACCTGTTCCTGGTTATGGTATCTATGGTAACTACACAGACTCAAAGCTTTTATTTCTAACCTGCCGACTCTCAGAGGAGTAAGCTGAGGACACATGGTTGTCTCCACAGTATCTGATGATCTTTTTGGCTATAAGGGGAAGTGCTGATACTAAGGTCTTGTTCCCCAATTGGTTCTTGACTTGTCAATAAAGAAGACTGGGGGTCCATTGCTGGACAGAAGGTACAGCTGGGACTTCCAGGTCCCAAGAGGAAAAGGAAATGCAGAGAAAGAGAGAGGGGCTTTTCTGTCATGCTTTGGAGGAAAGAGGACGCTACTATCGTGTAAGGCCTCAAGGCAGCGAGGGCCTATGGCCTCCACTACAGGTTGGGGGAGGGCAAAGATAGGAGATAATTGGAGCAAGCCATTAAGCTTAGGGCAGAAGGAGAAATGGAGATAAAACATGGATAAGGGCACGCCTTTCAGGCGGGAAGTATCTGCATCCAGCAATTGTGCCACAAAAGGCAAGCTGTAAAGTGACAAGCTGAGTGTGTGTCCTTCATCTGTGGATTCTGGGGTCTCAGGAAGTGGGCTGGTAATGCTACCCCTCCCAGAGCAAAGGCAGATAGAGAGAGCGGCCAGGTTGGGGATGGTTGTGATCATCCCAGAGCTAAGTCAGGTGGGACAAAAGGAAGCTGGGAGACAGAGCTGGCAGCTCCTGGACAAGGCCGTAGCATGTCTTTAAAACTACATGCAACAACCTAGTTCTTGAGACTTAGTACATGTCATCCTCTCCTATGGCATGGATGGGAATCTATAACCCTCCCCCTTTACAGTCCATGTAATGTCCATTGGTCATGCAGTCCAAACTGAGTTATAAAGACTTACAGATACCCTTCACCAGCTCAGGCATACAGCAGAGTCACCATTAGCTGATTTGTGCACACCACAAATTTCACAGATGTGTTAATACAAAAATGCCCCTACAATGTTACTTTTAATAGTTTATGTGTTGGGGCTGGAGAGGTGGCTCTGGGGTTAAGAGCACTGACTGTTCTTCCAGAAGTCCTGAGTTCAATTTCTAGCAACCACATGGTGGCTCACAACCATCTGAATGGAATCTGATGCCCTCTTCTGATGTGTCTGAAGACAGCTACAGTGTACTCTGTTACATAAAAATTAAAAAAAAAAAATCCTTAAAAAAAAAAAAAGAATGTTGGTGTGTTTCCAGAGCAAAATGTCTGACGCCAGTGAGGTAAAAAGGAGCTAGCCTCAAGTGGTCCACCCTCACACACTGCCTTAGCTGGTAATTCCTCAAAATCTGCATCCAGGACAGCTTCAAAGCAGCTAGACCCAGATGGTACAGCCTCACAGACTGCTTCAGCTAGACCTGTGCCTTCCTGGACAGCAGCTCTCCCAGGATTTGGCCAGCATCGCAATTTTCTTAGGGCCCCAAAGATGCTATTGTCCCAAGACAACAGGAAGTAATCTAAAGAACACAACACCCTCATTCCCAAGAGGGGTGGTTGGTGGTTATTGGTCATCTGGTGGGATATGGGTGGTTATGGGTTGTTAGTAGCTGTGGAAGATGAAAGAAAGTTAGATTTAGGGATCCCTCTCTCCCCTCTATTCTTCTTTCTCTCCTATCCAGTTTTGGTGCATGAAACCAAGTAAGAAGTGGGGTGGGGGGGAGTGAGAGGGAAAAGGAGAGTGGACTATTGTATCTCCTTTTAGACTAAGAAAGCAACAAGTCTCATATTTTAGATTGGTATTGATTTTTGTATGATAGAAATTTAAGGTTATATTTGTTACAACACTACACACACACATGTACACACACATGATTCAACTCTTATTTAAGGTATATGTACATGCAACTTCCATCTCATTTAAAAATGTAATGTAAAGTCCCAGTCTTATGAAAGCTTCATTGTAAACTGTTAAGGATAATTAAGAAATACAGGTTAGTAATCAGTCACCTGTAAATAACCATCCTTTAATGTGTTCAGAACTATACTTGTAATCATGCTAAGTACTAATGTAGTTGATTACAGGAGTAGATTTTATTTAGCCACTTACGTATATTTTTTAAAGACTTATTTATTTCGTATGTACACAGCATTCTGACTGCACGTACACATGCATGCCAGAAGAGGGCACTAGATCCCACTACAGATGTTTGTGAGCCACCATGTGGTTGCTGGGAATTGAACTCAGGACCTCTGAAAGAGCAGACAGTGCTCTTAACCTCTGAGCCATCTCTCCAACCCCAGCCCTTATGTATGTTTTTAAGTTAAACAAATAACTAGAAACAAGCAAGTTTGTCTACTTAGATATACTTAAGATACATAGTTCGTTCTCAAACAATTCAGAGATTTGCAGAATATGTCATTTAAAACGTTTAATAAAAGGCTTGTAACAAACACATTAGCTTCTGGAAGCGCCCCTAATCTCCTCCAAAGATGATGGTGGGCACAGAAAAACTTCCACCTGGAGCTCACTTCATATGTGGCAAAGCTGGCCACAGGGTTATAACTGCCTGTTACCTGGACTGCTGACAGTATGCTGTCCAAACTAGAGAAGCAGGGCATTGGGGAGTCAGTTGTCCCACTTGTCCTAGACGAGAAGGATAGCACAGTCCTCCCAAGTTCTTGCTTCACAAAAAAGTCTGACAGATCCTCTGGGCCTGGCAGGCAAAGATGCATGGCCCCATTGACACAGGAACGTTGGGTGACTGTTCACGTAGCCAGTAAGTCTCTATCATCTTTATTAGATTCCGAAGCTGCTTGCTCTGCACTTCCTGTTTACTCAGGTGAAATTTATCCTTCTCTGGTCTCTGATGGATTTGAAGACTAGACTAGTGATAGACTAAAGTTCAGAGCTAACATTAATCAGCGGAGTTCTGATAATTGTCATAGTCACAAGCTTGAGATCTTAAAAATTTCCTTTGATTATCTTTTAAATACAAACTTAAAAGAGACTTCTCATTGTGCTCATTTGTCACAAACATTACAGAACTTTGGAATCCCCAAGACAGAACAAATGAACTAGACATTGTGAATATAATTTTTTATTGGATATTTTCTTTATTTACATTTCAAATGTTATCTATCCCATTTCCCAGTCATCAGCCACACCCTGAAGCCCAGTATCCCATTTCCCCTCCCCTGCTTCTATGAGGATGTTCACCCACCCACCGACTCCCACCTCCCTGCCCTCAAATTCCCCTACACTGGGGCATTGAGCCTTCACAGGACCAAGGGCCTCTCCTCCCACTGATGCCCGACAAGGTAATCCTCTGCTACAAATGATGCAGGAGCCATGGGTTCCTCCTTGTGTAATCTTTGGTTACTGGTTTGGTCTCTGGGAGCTCTGGGGGGTATGGTTGGTTGATATTATTGTTCTTCCCATGGGGTTACAAACCCCCTCAGCGCTTTCAGTCCTTTCTCTAACTCCTCCATTGGGGATCCCATTAGGAACTTTGTGCTCAATCAAATGGTTGGCTGTGAAATCCCCTCTGTATTTGTCAGACCTCTCAGGAGACAGCTATATCAGGCTCCTGGCAGCATGCATTTCTTGGCAACCACGATAGTGTCTAAGTTTGGTGACTGTGTATGGGATGGATCCCCATCTTTGGATGGCCTTTCCTTCAGTCTCTGCTCCACATTTTGTATTTAATCCTGTGAGTATTTTGTTCTCCATTCTAAGAGGGACCAAAGCACACACACTTTGGTCTTCCTTTTTCTTGAGCTTTATGTAGTCTGTAAACTGTATCTTGGATATTCTGAGCATTTGGGCTAATATCCACTTATCAGTGAGTGCATACCATGTGTGTTCTTTTGTGATTAGGTTACCTCACTCAGGATGATATTTTCTAGTTCCATTCATTTGTCTAAGAATTTCATGAATTCATTGTTTTTAAAAGCTACTCAGTAATTAAAGGACCTTTTGGCTGGGGCACACACCTAGGTGGTCTGCTCTCATGAAAACACCATATCCTGAGCCATCCTAGAGGAACTACTGCACTCAGAGCAGCAGAATTTCAGGATCCCAGAAGTGGCCTGAGTCCCAGGAGTTCTTCCAGCCAGGAGCTCAGAATCACAAGATCAGAGACATCTGAACTTTGAGGAGTTCTGACACAAGCAAGATAACTGGAAAGGCAGGCTCCAGTCAGAGACAGTGAGTGCAGGTTAACCAGATGGCAAAAGGCAAGCGCAGGAACGTAAGCAACAGAATCCAAAGTTACATGGCATCATCAGAACCCAGTTCTCCCATCATAGCAAGCCCTGAACACCCCATCACACCTAAAAAGCAGGATTCAGAAGTAAAATCACTTCTCATGAAGATGATAGAGGACTTTAAAAAGGACATAAATACCTCCCTTAAAGAAATACAGGAGAACACAGGTAGACAGGTAGAAGCCCTTAAAGAGGAAACACAAAAATCCCTTAAAGAATTGCAAGAAAACACAACCAAACAGGTGAAGGAATTAAACAAAACCATCCAGGATCTAAAAATGGGAGTAGAAACAATAAAGAAATCTCAAAGGGAGACTACCCTGGAGATAGAAAACCTAGGAAAGAGATCAGGAGTCATAGATGCAAGCATCACCAACAGAATACAAGAGATAGAAGAGAGAATCTCATGTGCAGAAGATACCATAGAAAATATTGACACAACTGTCAAAGAAAATGCAAAATACAAAAAGCTACTAACCCAAAACATCCAGGAAATTCAGGACACAATGAGAAGGCCAAACCTATGGATAATAGATATAGATGAGGGGAAAGACTCCCAACTTAAAGGGGCCAGTAAATATATTCAACAAAATTATAGAGGAAAACTTTGCTAACCTACAGAAAGAGATGTCCATAAATATACAAGAAACCTACAGAACTCTCCAAATAGTCTAGACCAGAAAAGAAATACCTCCCACCACATAATATTCAAAACATCAAATGTACAAAAAAAAAAAAAAAAGAAAAAATACTAAAAGCAGTAAGGGAAAAAGGTAAAATAACATATAAAGGCAGACCTATAAGAATTACACCAGACTTCTCACCAGAGACTATAAAAGCCAGAAGATCCTGAGCTGATATCATACAGACCCTAAGAGAACAAAAATGCCAGCCCAGACTACTATACCCAGCAAAACTCTCAGTCACTATAGATGGAGAAACCAAGATACTCCATGACAAAACCAAATTTACACAATATCTTCCCACAAATCTAGCACTACAAAGGGTAATTGAAAGAAAACTCTGACACAAGGAGGGAAACTACAACCTAGAAAAAGCAAGAAAGTAATCTTCCAACAAATCCAAAAGAAGATAGTTACACAAAAATAATTCCACCTCTAACAACAAAAATAACAGGAAGTAGCAATCATTTTTCCTTAAAATTTCTTAATATCAATGGACTCAACTCTCTAATAAAAAGACATAGACTATCAGATTGGATACATAAAGACGACCCAGCATTTTGCTGCATACAGGAAACGCGCCTCTGTGAAAAAGACAGACACTACCTCAGAGTAAAAGGATGGGAAACAAACTTCCAAGCAAATGGTCCCAAGAAACAAGCTGGAATAACAATTCTAATATCAAATAAAATAGATTTTCAACCAAAATTAATCAAAAAAGATAAGGAAGGACACTTCATATTCATCAAATGAAAAATATACCAAGATGAACTCTCGATTCTGAACATCTATGGCCCAAATGCAAGGGCACCCACATACATAAAAGAAACTTTACTAAAGCTTAAAGCATACATTGCACCTCACACAGTAATAGTGGGAGATTTCAACACCCCACTCTCAGCAATGGACAGATCATGGAAACAAAAACTAAACCAAGACACAGTGAAACTAACAGAAGTTATGAATCAATTGGACTTAACTGATATCTATAGAACATTTCATCCTAAAGAAAAAGAATATACCATTTTCTCAGCACCTCATGGTACCTTCTCCAAAATAGACAATATAATTGGTCACAAAACAGGTCTCAAGAGATACAAAAAGATTGAAATAATCCCTTGTACCTTATCAGACCACCATGGACTAAGGCTGGTCTTTAATAATGACAAAAACAACAGAAAGCCCACATACACGTGGAAACTGAACATTGCTCTACTCAATGATGACTTGGTGAAGGAAGAAATAAAGAAAGAAATGAAAGACTTTTTAGAATTTAATGAAAATGAGGACACATCATATAAAAAACTCAGGTAATAGTAGACGCTTGCAAGGATGTAGAGAAAGAAGAACACTCCTCTATTGTTGGTGGGGTTGAAAGCTGGTACAACCATCCTGGTAATCAGTCTGGCAGTTCCTCAGAAAATTGGACATACCATTACCTGAGGATCCAGCTATACCACTCTTGGGCATATACCCTGAAGATGCTCCAACATATATAAGGACACATACTCCACTATGTTCAAGCAGCCTTATTTATAATAGCCAGAAGCTGGAAAGAACCCAGATGTCCTTTAACAGAGGAATGGATACAAAATATGTGGTACATTTACTCAACTATTAAAAATAATAAATTCAAGAAATTCTTAGGTAAATGGATGGAACTAGAAATTATCATTCTGAGTGAGTTAACCCAATCACCAAAGAACACACATGGTATTTACTCACTGATAAACGGATGTTAGCCCAAAAGCTTGGAATAGCCAAGACTCAACTCACAGACCACATGAAGCTCATGAAGAAGGAAGACCAAGTGTGGATGCCTCGGTCCTACTTAGAAGGAATAACAAAAATAGTCAAGGGAGCAAATATGGAAACAAAGTGTGGGACAGAAACTAAAGGAGAGGCCATCTGGAGACCATTCCACCTGGGTATCCATCCCATGTGCAGTCACCAAAGGTAGACACTGATGTGGATGGCAGGAAGTGCATACTGACAAGAGCCTGATAATAGCTGTCTCCTTAGAGGTCTGCCAGAAGCTGACACATTCAGAGGCCGATGCTCACAGCTAACCACGGATCTGATCAAGGGTTTCCCAATGGAAAAGTTAGAGAGAAGATTGAAGGAGCAGAAAGGGTTTGTGGCCCCATGAGGAGAACAACAATACCAACCAACCAGAGCTCCCCAGGGTCTAAACCACCAGCCTGGAAGCACATAGGGAGGGACCCATGACTCCATCTGTACATGAAGGGGAGGATGGCCTTGTTGGGCAGAGGTAGGAGAGGAGATTCTTGGTCCCATGAAGGATGAACACCGAGTAGGGGGGAATTCGAGGGTGGGGAGATGTGAGTGGGGGGTAGGTGAGGGCACATCCTCATAGAAGCATGAGGAGGGGAGATGGGATAAGAGGTTCCTGGGTGATGGGGGAAAGAGGGGTAAGGGGATAAAATCTGAAATTTAAATAAAATGTCCAATAAAAATAAATTAAAATTCATAAATAAAAAACATATCATACATGTAATAAACATATACAATCTTATATGTCAACTTAAATGTTTCAAATATGCTAATAAAATCATGACAGTATGATAAAAAAAAAAAAGAAAAAGAAAATGGGGATACGTCATACCAAAACTTGTGGGACTACATGAAAGCAGTGCTAAGAGGAAAACTCATAGCTTTAAGTGCTTACAAAAAGAAACTGGAGAAAGCATACACTAACAACTTGACAGCACACTTTAAAGCTCAAGCACAAAAAGAAGCAAATACACCCAAGAGGAGTAGACGACAAGAAATAATCAAACTCAGGACTGAAATAAACAAGGCAGAAACAAAAAGAACTATACAAAATATCAACAAAACCAGGAGCTGGTTCTTTGAGAAAATCAACAAGATAGATAAATCCTTAGCCAGAGTAACCAGAGGGCACAGAAACAGTATCCAAATTAATAAAATCAGAACTGAAAAGGATGACATAAAAACAGAAAGTGAGGAAATTAAAAAAAAAAATCATCAGATCTTACTACAAAGGTTTATACTCAATAAAACTGGAAAATCTGGATGAAATAGACAATTTTCTAGACAGATACCAGGTACCAAAGTTAAACAAGGAGCAGATAAACCATCTAAACATAACCATAACCCCTAACAAAATAGCACTAGTCATTAAAATTCTCCTCACCAAAAAAAAAAAAAAAAACCCAGGACCAGATAGTTTTAATGCAGAATTCTATCAGATCTCCCAAAAAGACCTAATACCAATTCTCTTCAAACTATTCCACAAAATAGAAACAGAAGGAACAATACCCAGTTTGTTCTATGAAGCCACAATTACACATATACCTAAACCACACAAAGACCCAACAAAAAAAAGAAAACTTCAAACCAATCTCCCTTATGAATATCAATACAAAAATACTCAATAAAATTCTTGCAAACTGAATCCAAAAACACATCAAAACAATCATCCATCATGATCAAGTAGGCTTTATCCTAGGAATGCAGGCATGGTTCAATATTCAGAAATCCATCAATGTAATACACTATACAAACAAACTCAAAGAAAAAAAAACCACATGATCATATCACTAGATGCTGAGAAAGCATTGGACAAAACTCAACACCCCTTCATGATAAAAGTCTTGGAAAGATCAGGAATCCAAAGCCCATACCTAAACATAGTAAAAGCAACATACAGCAAAACAGTAGCCTAATCAAACTAAATGGAGAGAAACTTGAAGCAATCCCACTAAAATCAGGCACTAGACAAGGCTGCCCACTCTCTCCCTACCTATTCAATATAGTACTGGAAGTTCTACCCAGAGCAATTAGACAACAAAAGGAAGTCAAAGGGATACAAATAGGAAAGGAAGAAGTCAAAATTTCACTATTTGCAGATGATATGATAGTATAGTTAAATGACCCTAAAATTTCTACCAGAGAACTCCTAAACCTGATAAACAACTTCAGCAAAGTGACTGGATATAAAATTAACTCAAACAAATCAGTAGCCTTCCTCTACTGAAAAGATAAACAGGCTGAGAAAGAAATTAGGGAAATGATACCCTTCACAATAGTCACAAATAATATAAAATACCTTGGAGTGAATCTAACCAAGTAAGTGAAAGATCTGTATGATAAGAACTTCAAGTCTCTGAAGAAAGAAATAGAAGCAGATCTCAGAAGACGGAAAGATCTCCCATGCTCCTGGATTGGCAGGATTAGTATAGTAAAAATAGCCATCTTGTCAAAAGCAATCTACAGATTTAATGCAATCCCCACCAAAATTCCCACACAATTCTTCACAGAGATAGAAAGAGCAATTTGCAAATTCATTTGGAATAACAAAAAAACCCAGGATAGTGAAAACTATTCTCAACAATAAAAGAACTTCTGGGGGAATCACCATTCCTGACTTCAAGCGGTACTACAGAGCAATAGTGATAAAAACTACATGGTATTGGTACAGATACAGGTAGGAAGATTAATGCAATAGAATTAAAGACACAAATGTATTCACACACCTATGGTCCCTTGATCTTTGACAAAGGAGCTAAAACCATCCAGTGGATAAAGGACAGCATTTTCAACAAATGGTGCTGGTTCAACTGGAGGTCAGCATGTAGAAGAATGCAAATTGATTCATACTTATCTCCTTGTACAAA
>JANHMN010000033.1:135083-192926 GCA_030674055.1 Rhabdomys pumilio | reverse complement strand
TCTCCCTCTCCCTCTCCCTCTCCCTCTTCCCTCTCCCTCTCCTTCTCTTCCCCTTCTGCTCCCCCTCTCCCTCTCTCTCTACTCCCTCTCCCTCTCCTTCTCCCTCTCTCTCCTTCTTTCTCTCTCTCCCTCTCTCTGCCAGATGTCCCAGATTTCTCTCCTTCTCCCTCTCTTTCCCTCCCTTCTCACCTCTCTCTCTCTTCTCTGACAGATTATAGTCCTTTCAGACAAGATCATTTTACTGACAGATAATTTTTCCACACAGCACAAGAGACTCACTATATACACAGTATACCAAGAATGAACACAAAAGACTAGAGGATTAGGAAAAGTCCTATCCTAAATATGTATAGGAAATAGCCCATTTAGGAATAAGCATAATGTTATGTATACATTACCATGAGATACACCATCCTTCATTTTGCCATTGGTTAGATCTTAGTTAGAGTAATGTTTCTATGTTGCCTTTTCACATTAAAAATATGTTTGTTTTAAGGAATTCCCAGAAGCTACCTGTTCGTGGACATATTAAAATTAATTAGAAATTCCAGGGAAAGGCAACCAAAACCTTTGAAGACCATACAATCATATGTACAAGAGCAGACTTTAGAACTGAGCTTGAGAGTCTACTCTGCCTTTCAGAACCACCAAAACTGAACTAATAATCTTTCATATAAAGCCATGGAAATCTTACTCATGGAACCAAAGGTTGTTTGCACATCAAGATGCAATCGTAGTAGATACAACGTGTGACAACAGATCAACACCAAAGTGACCCGCTTACGCATTGTGTCACTATTTCTAAATTTTGTATCCACCTGACAGGAAGTGATATTAACCCTAAGTGCTAACGTCTTTCAGTAATAAGCATTTTATTTTTTAATGCCTACCAGAGGGAAACAGAAAGAGTTCTTTCTAGCATTTAAATCACATGTGCAGTAGAACACCATCCTCTGGGAGCATGGCTGTGGCCATCCACATCAGAGCAACTGACTGCCCACAGGGATGCCTCCCAACATCAGCCCTGTTGCTGACTCCCCATAGGAGGTTGCTGTGAGTCTTTAGACCTCTATCTGAGACTCCAGGCACTCATTTCTGACCGCTCTCCCACAGGTCTGCAATTCTACCTTCCTCCTCAGCGTCTCCGGAAGTGCTAGCTTATAGAGACAGATCATTAGCCGAAGGAGCTTCTGCTTTCTCAGCCATGAGGAAGCCAGCAAGTGCACTATTTTGGAAATGTAAGCTGTTTGCAGGTCACTCATACTCTAATAAATAACCAAGTTCTTATCCATGCTCCTGTAAAAAACAACAATAAACAACAATAAACCCACTGGTTCACCAAGCTGGACTTGGGTGGAATCTTTCCTTGGGTCTGTCACTGATAATCAATTTATGTTGAGGCATTTATTCATGTCTACCCAGGTAAAGTCAATACAACAAAATGAAGAATATTTAATTACATAGTTACTTTGTTCCATTCCTTACACCCAATAAATAATCATTGTGATAGAGGGGAGATAGAATAATTTGAAGTTACTGAGGTTTCATGGGCAGCCAGTTTAAACTGACAGTTAAATGAGTCTATGATCCCTTCCAGTGCATAAGCCCCTTTGCACTTTGTGTGTACTTGTGCATGTGTGTGTGTATGTGTGTATTGTACAAGTATGCGTGCATTGGTGTGATTTCTGTATAGAGGCCCAAGGTTAATGCTGGTGTCTTCCTCAATCTCTCTCTACTTTATTTATCAAGGAATGGTCTTTCACTGAACCCAGAGCTTGCTGCTGCCAAGTAATTCAGCTGGTTATTTTCCCTGTGGATTCCCTGTCTCCACCTCCCCAGTGCTGAGCTTACAGGTGACTGCTGTGTCCGCCTGGCTGTCATGAGGGATCTGAGGTCTGGCTCTTTTGCTGACAACGCAATCACTTTTTTTTATTGAGCTCTTTATGGTTTGTTGCAATGTGTCCTGCACTCCCCAAAGCTGCTGCCACTCCACTGTTATTATCGAACACAGAGCTTGGGAAGTCAGCTCTGAGCCAGTTTCTGTCTATTGCATAGTAGAAGAACCAGAGGGAATTCAAAAAGAATCACACAGGCAAACTCCAATCTTTTTACTTAGTTTCACCACCTAATAATGCTTGGGTTTCCATTTTGATTACTGATGACTCTGTGCCTTCTGTCCACATTAGTCTGTTTTTAAACTGTGGAGTTTTTTCTTTTCTTTTCTTTTCTTTTTTAAATTCACACCTTTATTATAAACTACAAAAATTTTAGAAAATATAAAAAATAATTTCCAAACAGGATTATTTTTCTTAATTGGCCACATTATAATTCAAGCCCCTTTGTCTGGGTTCTTAATGCTAAGCTTAAACTAAAAGAAGACATTGGGCTTCCACACCCACTAGAAGTAAGTGCTGCGACACTGGCTTGGTAGGCTGTCTGTGCCTAGTGGCAGCACCTCTGGCTGTGACCTCCAAACAAGTCAAAGGCTCTAGTCAGAAATCTTCACAGTGCTAACAGAGTTGTCCTACACAGCAAACACCCTAGGACAGGCCTTTAATTTATGCTGTAAATCATTTGGTTCTAAATTAAATTAAATTAAAAAAATTGTTTCTTGGATTTGCAGTTCAAATGCAAACAAATAGGACGTATTTTTGCTGAGGTCTCTGAAGTTTCTGTCTGGCTATGTTGGATTTCAACTGACTGTTTGAAGTCATGGTAAAATAGGATCCTTGTCAGTCAGTAGCTGAATACACCTGTCCCTGAGAAACACCGTAATATCAGCACTGTTGGAGCCCTCGCCTCAGGTAGCCTGGCTGGTACATGAGCATCAGATGGACTCCGCTCCTCGTCTCATGCATCCTGTTAAGACTTCTCAGCCACACTCTCTGTTTCTAATAAAATTAGGGTTCAATCTGTTTATTAGGCCCATCATCTATAAGTTTCAAATTGATTACTTAGTAGACAAAAATCAAACATTAGTATCCGTAGTGAGAGGTATTGGAAGTGGCCTGTGAAAGCTGCCTCCTTGGAGTAGGCCTGCCCTCTTCTAGTGTGCTGTGGACGAACGCCTCCCAAAGAAGAGCCACCAAGCCAGCCTCCATCTGGCCTCTCTTGCCCCAGTACATGATAGGGACCTTAAAACTGGTCCTCCAGAGCTGTGGGTGCAGTGCCAAGGATCCAAAAGAATCAACCCTAAATAAAAGGGCTCAGCACAAGGAGCAGCGGCCTCTGCTGGCTGAAACTGAGACTGCCCAGGCTAGGCCAGGCTGTAATTACTAGAAGCAACCCCAAACCCAGCAAAGGAGCTGAAGGGAACTGAGCTAAGGACCCCCCAGCTTTTAACTGTGAGCATATTATTTTCTACTCACCTCACCCCACCCCACCCTCCCTCTGTATCCTGAAACCAGAAGATTGCAGAGAGACACAAAACCCCTTTGTGAGAGGAAAGAGCTTGAGGCAGTGAGACAGGCCATACAGCAAGCAGGGCCTCACTCTTGAGGAATGGAGAGGATGCTCTGAGAGAGACAAGAAATCCCAGTCCAGTTTACTTAAAGCTTTATGACTGGACATTGTGTGTGTGTAGGGAGGCATATGTGTGTCTCTATGTATATGGGTAAGTGTGTATGTGTGTGTGCACACATGCATGTCTATGTGGGTGATGTGTATGTGTATGTCTGTGTGTACATGTACATTCATGTGTGTGCATGTGTGGTGTGTGTGTGTGTGTATATGTGCATGTGCATGCATGTGTCTTTGTATGTGTATGTATATGTGTAAGTGTGTGTGTATGTGTGTGTGTGTGTGTGTGTGTGTGTGTGTGTGTGTGTGTTTGAAGGCAGTACTACAAATCAGAGACAACGGATTCCAGCCTCCCTAAGGACATGTTCAAAGAACTCCTTCAGTAAGAGTATTTGTAGCAAGTATTGGTGGGCCATCCATGGTTCAAGTTGTGCTCTGTAATTCTCTATCTTCAGAAACCCTCCCTCTTAAACAGTCCTAAGGCTAACTTATATCATATCAGCGACTGATTATGCAGGCTCTTCAGAAGGACTCTCAGGCAAGCCAACCAGCTCCAAGGCCCCATCTTTCTCTACCAGGATGCAATACCTTTTGAAACCACAGTAATATCAGGGGCAGCAGAGGTCTTCTCAACATGACTGCTTCACCCTCTCAGAGCAGGACTTACCTTCATAAGAGACAATGAGAGCTCCTCTGTCACAAGCTTGATTCCGGGAAGTTCCTATGGTAGGGAAAACATGAATACGCATATCAACCACCCATGCTCAGGCCTTCAGGAAGTGTCTTCTGCATAGATAGGAGCTGAGGACAGCCAGCTTCCTGTATGAGAACTTCTACTTCAGATAACTTCCTAGGTCAAAGATAATAGGGCAGTGTGTCTCTTGCCTTGGAAAATGAAATATTACGTTTTTGGTTTTGTTTTTGTTTGTATGGTTGGTTGTTTTGTTTTTTGTGGGGGGTTGGGGTTGGGATTTTTGTTTTGTTTTGGGTTTGGGTTTTGTTTTGATTTGTTTTGTTTTGTTTTGTTTGAGAGGGTTTCTTTGCATAGCTCTGACTATGTCCTGTAATTCACTCTGTAGAGCAAGCTGGCCTCGAACTTACAGAGATCTGTCTGCCTCTGCCTCCCCAGTCCTGAGATTAAAGGTGTGCACCACCACCCCACTTTTTTCTTTTTCTTTTCTTTTTTAAAAAAGTATTCTTTAAATAATAGCTGACTGGTTCTCTAAAGAGAGAGGAACAATGATTGTGAGAAAATACAGAACAAATACTGTATTTTTAGACATTTCTACTTAAAAACAAACGAGGGAAATTATATTCAAGCTATTAAAGTCACAATTAAGTGAAAGCATCCCATTATCCCTTTCTGCTCTTGTCTTCTTTCACTATTTGTAGCGGGAGTTGGTTCTGTCCTCTCTAGAAGGAGCAAAAGTGAATGGGGTTCTCATGCACTGTGGTCCACCTAGATGTCAGGGCCTCATAAAGAGTGTGTGCACAGTCCAGTGCTAAGGTGTGCAGTCCATGCCAGCTAACCCCACCCCTGGCATCCTGCTAACTAGTGACCAGTAGAACAAGCCTGGTGAGCCAGGAGTAGTTGAATGTCTAATTCCAGGCAAGAGAGATAGAGGCAGGAGGATCATGAGTTCAAGGCCTTCCTCAGTGTCATAGGAAGTCTGAGCCCAGCCTTGGCTGTATGAAACCCCACCCCTTAAAGTGCTGGGGACCAAATTTAAAAGAATAAACTTCCCAAATTGCCCTCATCCCATGGATACTTGGAAGAAAATGTCTGTGTGTTAACTATGTAGTTTGCCTTTCTGCCAGTCAATTCAGATTTCCTTCAAAATGTAGATGGCACTAGAAAGCAATTTAAGAGTACTTTGTAAAAATATCTGATTGGTGGGCCCATGGATGTCTGCATGTCACCTACACACTATTCTAACAGGAGGAAGTCACCTGTGGTGAAGCAGTAAACTGCAGACCATCGGTGCTACTGAGTTTCTGTAGGTAAGGATCTCCGTGTGCTTCTGTCACCAATGCTCCATGACAGACACCTCAGAGCAGCCCTGTGACACCAGGTTCTGTGATGTTAATATTTATTCTCTTCTTGGCAGTGTCTAGAACATCTCTGACATGTCTGTGAGGCATAACTCATTAGGTGGATTGAGGTGGGAAGACCAGCCCTACACACAAGCATCACCTTTCCTCGTGGGAATGAGACTGCACAGAGATTTAATCCAATGTGGCTGGAGCACTACAGCTCCTAACTTCGGGCTGTGGTGCAGTATGGCCAGCTGCCACCACTATGCTTTCTCCACCACGAAGGATTGTATCCAAAAAACAGTGGGAAAAATACCTCTTCTCTCTTAAACTGCTTCTTGTGGTATTTTATTTTTCTTACAGCAACAAAAAGAGTAACTTATGTAAGTTACAAATAGCATTTTCAAAGGTACAATAGTAACATTTTAAAACAACTATAATTACAATGCACAGTTTAGAATTAGCTATGAGCAAGAATATTTTCTAGTATATTACTTAACTGTGTAGAAGGCCATTGACATGTATAGACTCTGGGTACAATTAAATCCAGAGTTTGGGTCTTTTGGTGTTTTTTGTTTGTTTGTTGTTGTCCTGTTTTTTAATAATAGTTTATTTTAAAATCCAACTGCTGGTAAGTGCAGTGTTATACATCTGTGATCCAAGTGAGAGGCTTGCCTAGAGCAAGCCTGAGAGAAATAGTGAATTCTCTGTCTCAAATTAAAAAAGAAATCCAAGTCAATCTTTCCATCCGGATATGTGAACTTGCTACTTCCTGTGTAACAAGCATTAGGGATGACTGTTGACTAAGGAAGGGTAATATTTGCATCATTACCAAAGATGAATGTGAAAGCACAGAGCATGGGATTGGAGGAGGCCTTTTATGGCAACTTTTTCCAACCACAAGAACTTTTAAAGCCACTCCGTAAACCCCAAGATAAGTCTAGCATATCGAGGTTATAGCTATGGGTTTCTCTACATTTTCTTGTGGGACTTCTGGGTGTCATATGTGTATGTTCACAAGGTCTCCTGGGCCTCAGAGAGCCTTGAGAAATGAACAAATGAATCTCTACCCATAGGGATGGTGGCCTCACACAGCATCCAGGTAAGAACACAGCCCAGGGACCACTGCTCCCAATCCAGCCTCTCCACACCTCAGTCATAAGACAGAAGAGCAGTGGGTAATGCGCAGAGGGAGCTGAGGTGTGTGTTTCCTGACCCGATGCTGTAACCTGCAGACTTCCTGCTGCATAACCACACTCTGAATATACATTTGTAAGTCGTTTAAAAGAACACCACAGTGTGTGCCTAGGAAAGGGAGAAGCCTGGTTTTTCCCCTTGCAGTTTTACACCATAGCAAAGAAATCTATTAACTATAATCCAAAAACCAATCAGAGAAGGCCTTCAGGAAAACACTACTATCGTATCAAAACTTTAGAAATTAATCAAACATAACTGTGTATGCTGGTGCATGCCTGCAATCCCAGCACTTGGGAGGGAGAGGCATTTGGGAGGATCAGGAATTTAAGGGAATCAGCTACACAAGCAACTGATGCAGACCAGGCTGGGTTATATGAGCCCACATCTCAAAACAAATAGAAAACAAAACAAAAAATATTAAGTAAATCAAATGCATTTGACTCTTTCTTTCTTTTCTTTAGACAGGGTCTCACTACTACTTAGCCTAGGCTAACCTCCAACTGGAGATCTTCCTGCTTAGGCCTCCTGAGTGTCAGATTACATGCATGCTCTTTAAGTGTCTCTACTAAGTGTGTTGAGACAGAGAGAAAACACAAAGTGAAAAGTGCCACAAGTTATCTAGTACATATTTCCCAATGCCGGTTGCCTAAATTTTGCTTAAATACTGCTATTTACCTTTTTAATTCAACCCCTGCTTCAAGACCAAGCACACTGCTCCACCATCTAACTGAAAGGGGAAGAGGCAGGCGCTGTGGGCTGCCTCATGTGGAACAGCGTCCTGGAACATCACCACCTACAGTTAAGGTGTCTAGACCAATAGGAAGCATGTCTTTGATTCTCCCTGAAGCTTTGGAGTTGCCTAATTTTCTTTAAATATCTTTATAAAAACAGGGAAAGTTATCCTAAAAGTCAAACTCTACCAAGAATCATCACAGTGTTCTAGCCATTCCTCATTCATAACACCTATTAAATACTTGAATCTGGTCAACACAGGAGTAAAAATGTCTTATAGGATACCATCACTGAGGTTCTGTTCTGCCTGCCAGAAGAAAGAGTGACAGTCACCCTGTGTTTGCCCATCATGCTATTGCTTTATGTAAATACTTCTGGCCAGTGCTCACTGTAGGCTGAGCATCCTTGACCAAGGTGACTCAGATTTGGCTTTTAAACAATTTTAGGTTTTGAAATCCTCCATGGACATGAGGTCTTTTAGTGAGAAAACAGAAATCTACACAGGAAATTTATTTGTCTTTCATAACACACACACACACCAGAAACATGCCTTCGAGTCTTTCCAAAGCATACAACTTTTATTGATACAGCAATACTCCTTTTGCATACACATGTCAGAATATGTATATATACATGCATATATGCATATGTATGCATATATGTATATAGGATTTACCACAAAAGATAAGTATTTCATATGTTCATATTTAACCTTTAAAATGTTGCAGATTTTGCAGCATGTAGATTTATAATTTTCTGATTAGGGTTGTTTATACCATCTGACAAGAAATTTCAATTCAGCTCCTTGTCGGTCAAAAGAGAAGTGAAATCATAAAGCTGGTTACCATAGCAGGAATGGTCTCCCCGGACCCACAGTGGTAAGTCCACCATGACTTCATTACTGACTGCATTCCAAGTCAGCACAGAGGAGTAAGGGAAGAGCATGTTCACACCATCCAGCTCTGGAGACACACTCCAATAGGAAGAAGCTGAGCAGGTTATAAAATGAGACATAATAGAAATAGAGAGGTCAGCATGGTGATTAACCAAATCTAGTTAAACCAGTAAGTCCTCTCCACTCATTCGTGTCTCCAAACGTCAGCCATTATGATTTTATCTACAGCTTAAAATGTTCAGGTGCTCCCTTTACAATGAGAATAGTAATTTTAAAAAAAAATTATTTTATACTTCTTGGTACCATGGCATGATGCCAGTCATACGTAGCCAACCAACATAAACCTGGGCTAAGAAAGATCCATTTTACTGAAATTTTTGTTAATAAGGTTATAGAATCAAAATCTGATCTTTATCTCATTGGTCTCTGCAAACCACAGCTTCTTGCAAAATCCACAAGAGAATGAGATTTCATTAGCCACTGATTGCACTGAAGTTTTAAAAAAATTTACGCAAAACCCTCCTAAACAGCATTTTGACCGAAGCATTCGTTATCAACTTACTGATTTCCCTCAAGCAGAAGGTTGAACATACAACTCACAGCACAGCACCAGCAACACTTACCAATTAGAAATTCTTGAATGAGGTCAAATGAATGACAGGCAGAGAAACGCTCGGACATCCATTGAATAACTTTTAAAAAGGAAGGCCACAGAACTCTGTTGGCTTTTAAATCTATACGGCGACCCACCAAAGTAGTACAAAATAGGTAATATATAATATATGAAGTTTTAAAATTGTACATCTATTTTGGAGTACCCTGAAAACCTACCTACTTCCAGTTTAAAAGCCAATATAGTCCTGACAGTATTGTAAATAAGATCATTTGAAGATATCCTTTTAACAGAACCCTTTGGGTAGGCTCCAGAAGAACCCTCCTCAACCCAATATGCATTTTTTTTTCAAGCACGGATGGTGTTATACAAAGTACCCATTAAGAGATCTAATGCACAACAAAACCACGGGGCTTACAGACACCAGCCTTGGGTTGCAGCCCAGTGCAGCCATCACTGTGCATGGCACCATCACATCACTGACCTTGAGGAGTGCCTCTGTCCTTCCCTTTCAGCTGACAGGAATCAACAATTACATCAGCAACTTCTCACATAATTTCTATCCCTCCATTCAAGTGCTGGAAGAAAGACGTTCTCACCTTTTACTTGATGACTGAGGGAAGACATGCCCAGCCATAGCTCACTCTCGACAGGATGCTTTATTCTAAATCTACTGTGCCAGTTGCACTTGTTTTAACACAGGCAATTTAATCAAAATGTCTACAAACAAGTTCAGTGCAGATTGCATCAGTAAAAGTAGCATATTGCGGCAAGAGTCAAAAATCATGTTTCTATGACACAAGACTAGAGTTGGATTCTGAAACACTAAATGACTAGATGTAGGAGAAACAACTATAGAAAATGGGTAAAGGCAAGTCTACCCTGTTTTCTACATTATTGATATCCTTAGAAATAAAATGTTTAGAGGCCGAGGAGATGGCCCAGTAGGTGAGGAGACTTACATGAAAGCATGTCTCAAAAATTAAGGTGTAGAATGCCTGAAGACACCCAACACTTCTGGTGTTCGACACACACGCACATAGATGTACATGCACATACATGTATGTACACCCATGAAGATACATATAAATGTATATCCACATGCACAAACCTTTTAGGAAGGACAGGAAATCAGAAAGTATTGATTTTATGGAAGAAAAATGACAGACGTTTAGTTAGCTCATTCACAAAGAACAGGTCTTAGTCTACACTAAAGGTAGGCAAATAAATGTATCTTTTTATGTTTTATGTTTCTTTTAAGTGTACTTTTTTCAACTAACTAGTCAACAACTAACCCCAGTCATCACTGATTGATAAGAGGATTTTCTTGACTTTTTAGAATTGCTTCAGAAAGTAAGTGACAAAGTAGTGCTTTATAAGTGGCAGGGTGTAGTACAAAGTAAGCTAGCTTATTTAAAATGTAATCAATATTTGCCACTGAAAGATATAGAAAACTTATGAAAGGTATAGAAAGTTTTTATGACCCACAGACCGGTTCACTAGTTCCACAAAGAAAGCAGAACTAAATGTGAGATTTTAGGTCTTCACTGCTCCTGGATACATTCTACATTCCGGGAGGAGTACATTATTCTGGAGTCAGAGGACACTTGCTGGGTTGACATTCAGGAGAGGAAGGGAGAGGCTGATCAACATTCCTCAGACCTCAAGGAAGAGAACCCACCTGTGGGTAGGGAAGGCCCAAAGCACGGAGACACATTCCTGACCACAAAGAAAGATGCAAGTCATCTGGGTGGTCCTAGGAACTAGCTGACCACAAGATAAATGGTTGGGCAAGGTTACATTCTTACAAAAGATGAGTGTACAAGATGTTTTCCACATGACCCTGAGTAAATTATGGGTTGGGACTTTTTGGGACTTTCCATTGTTTTTATGCTATGTTTCCTTAGTTACGCCTTCACACCCCCCCTCATTTGTGGGTTCCCCTATATAAGACCTCCCCTAGCCAGGGTGTCTGGTCAATTTCTCTGCTCCTGTGTGAATTATGGATTGATCATCAGCTCGTTGATTCTGAAATATTCTTCTCACTGATTGAATCTAGATGGGTGTCTTGTGAGTTATTGGGTGGCCATGACATTCCGAGACTTGAGTGAGGGTCTCCCCTCTCAGGGGTCTTTCACCACAAGGTCTTAGACCTTTGGTGTTTGTTTCTTCTGAGAAGGTTGGTACAGGAATTGATTCTATAATCCAAGATATCATCAAACTTACTGTGTAGCCCAGGCTAGCCCTGAACTCATAGAAATCTCCTGCCTTAGCATTTGGGATTGCAGGTTTGAGGCACTATACCTGCCCTGCTTGGCCGTTTTGGTAATGCATTATCCCAGATACAAAGAGGGAGAGGGGAGCAGGTCATCTGAGAAACTCATTATTTTCTGAGTGTGTCTTTGTTCTTCTATGAAATTAACTTTTTGTTGTTGTTATAAGATTGTTACTCCTTCTTTTATGAGTTTGTGGCTTTTTATTTCACTGTCATTCTAATATACTCATTTTTGTGTGTGCTATATTGGGAGTTTAAATGCAGCCCCAATCATTCTCAGCACACATTTCACCATAGAGATATATCCCATGATATTTAAATTTTGATAATAGCAATTTTTATTAATTTCAGCAGTAATAGCCAACCCACTTATTTTTCCTTGTCATTTTCATGTTTGCTATCTTATTTGTGAAAGAGTTTAGTAATAAGAAGATTACAAACACAGGTCTATATTGTTCTCTTCAACAGCCTGGAGATTCCTTCTGACTTCGAGTCATGCCAAACTGTGATTTGTGGTTTTGACACCAAAAGAAGAATTTCAAGACTGACTACCACCACCATAAAGCAGGTTTGATGTTCTATCAAAAGTAGCCAAGCCCACTCAGTCAGTCAACAGGTTCTCCAGGGCAGGAGTGAGGATTAAAAGAAAAGAGAAATTGCAGTATGACCCCAGCCAGTTCTGAGGCTGAAGGCTGAGGTGAGTTTGTTTATTCCCACTTTTCTTTTAAACCCTTTTAATTAATTACATGCAAGTATTTAGGTCAGTTCTAGGTTGAGGAACCAACAATACAATAGATACAAACAGTCAAGGAACAAACAAGGCAATATACAAAGTCCCTTGATCATTCTCAGGATTGCTGTTTCTAAGGGTTCATCAGGATGACAAAAACATCTGAGCCTACTTCCTTGTCCTAGCCCACAGTCATATTCATGCCTGATGCCTACTTCTTTGTTCTAGCCTAAGACTTGGATTCCTGACTGAAATTACTTCTCTGTTTTAGCCTAAAATTAGATTCCTGCCTGAACTTACTTCCTTGTCATGGCCCAATGTCAGATTTCTGCCTAAAGCTCATTACCTTGTCCTTGGCCAATGTCAGATTCCTGCCAAGCAGCCCCAAAAACTCTCCACACAAAAGTATTTTGGTATAGACTTTGAAAGACCCCCGAAGGGAGACCCTCACTCAAATTCGGATCTGCGAGCACCCAGGGACACACGAGAGACCTTCTTGATGCAATAGCAAAAGGTAGTTTAATGGCGAGGGTCCTTGGGTAGAAATATATCTCATGCAGGACATAGAGGATTCGACAAAGACCCCAGGAAGCTTAGGATATTTATAGGTAGAGGTTGGGGAGAGTGGGAAAATTTGGCGCAGTTACAGGTGATTGGATATTTTAAACATCAGCAATTTGCATAAGCAATCATTTGAGCTGGCAGGATGACTAGTTATCTTTGACCATGGGAGAGAGAGAAAAAACACCAGATGGCCCATTACTCACTTGGGCTCGTCTAAACATGTCAGGGCATGTCCCTGCTTGTCTTTTCATTTCTGGTCACTCTGCCCCTGGAAGAACTGGATATATATTTTTTATTATGGCTATACTTAACATGTTGTTGGTGGTTTTTGCTGACCATGAATTTTTGTTATTTGTTTCAAGCTGCTTTCAATTTTTTTATTCTCACATTCTCTACTCCTGTTGTTTAGAATAACTTTAACCTTAAAGTTAAAGATAAGTGTCTTCTATTTTGTTCTCCACAATTTCATATTCTTGTCTCAACACTATTAACTGAGCAGCATCTATTCTAGTCTGAACAAAAGCTATTAATTTGTCTATCACACATGGCCCAAAAACTAGAAGTAGAAAAATTATTATTATGGGACCGGCAGAGAGCAGTGTCATCAGCCAAGGAGAGTGGGTGAATCAAGACTCAAACCAACCTTGTTGAGCTTTTTTTTTTCTTTCTGTCTTTTATCTAATCTTTCTCTGTGTTTATTCATAGTCTCTAAGCAACATTTTTCTCTTAGAGCAGCACACAGGCCCCCTTTTATAAGGAACAGCAAGTCTAAGCCTCTTCTGTTCTGCAGAACAACTTCTGAAAGGGAAGTCAATGACTCTTTTAACTTTGATACTGATTGTGGCCCTTTGAGATGTCTCCTGGTGCATTAGCTTTTGCTATTATATGGCCTTTTGTTTCTCAGTGGTTGGTGCATTTGTATTACCAAAGAAGAAGCCTGTTCCACTGGTGTGTTCGATTGGAATGCCTGCTAATTTGGAGCCTTTAAAACTAAATTGAAGAAATGGTCTTTTATTCAAGACTGCTGGGCCTGAACAACCTAAGAGATGGATTGGAAATGAAGTGGAGTTCACAAGAAAATCACAGTCTGTGATGATTACATTTCTTTTTTGTCCAGTAGTTTGGTTTATATAAATATTCTTTGCACTATGAAAATGGTAACATTTTAAAGACTAATATTGCTGATACTTGAAAAATCAGTCTCAACTAGGTTTTAAGTAGCATCCATAGACTTACTCTTTTTGAGCTTGAAGGACTTTTTTTTTTTGAAAATGAAGAAGTAAAACTACTTTTATTTATAGATACGATCATTTGTGTAGAAAAATCTGAAGAAATTTTCAGAAAGTATTTTTTTTGTTGAATATTTTATTTACATTTCAGATGCCATCCCCTTCCCCCAATTCCCCTCCCTAGAAAACCCCTATCCCATGCCCCCTTTTCCTTTTTGCTTTTATACATTTTTTTTTAAATGTTAATCAAAGGTTTTATAAACTTGGTAATGCTCAATCAGAAGTGTAACCCAATACTCAACCTAGATATATTAGCTATCTTTGACTGGTGGAGACACGTGAACATCTGCCTCCATGTCCCCCTCTCTCCTTCTCTCTCTTTCTCTCTTTCATCACCTAGCTTCTCCTCTCCTTCTTCTCCTCCTCTCCTTACTCCTTGTCTTCCTCTCACCTTAGCTCCTCCTACATATCACCCTTCCTGTTAAAAAAAAAACTTTTCTTTCAAAACACAATTAGAGCATAATTATACCAATTTGTACCAGTGAGGTACAAGATAGTCCTAATATCTAGTCCATCATTTTGTTGACTAACCAGAACCTCTGTCATCTCTCCTAACTAAAACACTTAGTTCTGAACCTGGCTTTTTTCTTGGCTTTAGAATGAATGTCAGCTGAAAACCATCCACTCAAATCTTTTCTCTCAAAGTAAATAGCCAGGATTGGCTATGAGACTATAAGTTTTCAACCCCGTCAGAAATCCAGAATGACTGAGTTAACTGAAATTATGGGAAGCACAAAGCATAGCTTCTAAATCTTAGTCAATTTATAGAGACTGCTGAACATCTGGACAGTTCCTATACTATAAAACGCTGAAGCATCTGATCTTCAGCCTTCTGGCCCAGGATCATCTGACAGACCTTACTTATGCAAAATTATTAAGGGCTGATTACTCTGTCTAGGCAGATATAATCAGTCGACTATTCTGCATGTGTGTCCTTTTCTGGACAGTAATTTGTCTTTAGATGGAAAGAGGCAATTCTTGTCTAGTGGCTGTCTCACCACAAATGAAGTAACTCCAAAGATGCTCAATTTCTTCTTAGAATCCAAGACAGGAAGCTGTCAGGAGCAGACAAGTCTCTAATCAAAATGAACATTAATACAGAAATGTTTGTAAGGTCAATTCTGTGGACTTCTGACGTTTTGAAAACCAACTATCCATGTAAGGCAATCTGGACTGTTGTCTGTTAACTCCTCTCAGCTATTTCTAAATAAAATATAGAAAACACCCTAACAATAAACTCAGAGCCATGAATTTGCTATAGGCCCTTAACTCACTGGCTAACCATCTCAATTCAGTTAAAAAAGTTAAAGAAAGACGGATCTAAGCCTTGTATTCCTAAATGTGTTATACAGGCACAATGGCTATGAGAGTAACAATATTAATCTCACTTTTATATCAATAAGAAGCTCATACCAATGAAAACCTTAAATTTGAAATCGAAGGAGATTTTGTACAATTTAAGAAATTATAACTTCATCTTGAGAATAATTAAACATATTTCTACCAATAGGTTATGGCTATGAAATAAATCCTAGCTAATCCTCCCTGTTCCAACAAAACCACTACTTTTCCCTAGAAAGACAGCCCAATATTAACCACCTCAGTCCCCAAGCCCAGGGAATAGGGGCGCTGACTCTTCATTAACTTCTTCAAGCTGATTACGGGCGTTGAAATATTAGAAGAGGGGTGGGGGAAAGAGTAAATTGATAAGCCTCTGATGCTGTGTCTTCACTGCATCCAGATAGAATTCCAGGACATCAGAGGTTTGAGCAGGTCTGCTCAGCTTGCTTGATGAGTAGATACACCAAGGCTGTGTATTCTGCAATATACAATTCTCAAAACAAATTTTAGTATCAAGCTAATTTTTTATTTTTATTTTTTTTCATTCTTTTCTTTCTTTTTTTTATTTAATTTAAAAAAAATTTGGGGGGGGTATTATATTTACATTTCAGATTTTATCCCCTTACCCCACTTCCTCCCACCACCCAGAAACCTCCTATCCCATCCCCCTCCTCATGCTTCTATGAGGCTGTGCCCCCACCTACCCCCCATCCCCACTACCCCCTGTCCACCCTCACATTCCCCCCAACACACTCTGTGTTCATTTTTCATGGGACCAAGAATCTCCTCTCCCACCTATGCCCTACAAGGTCACCCTTCCCTCCATATACAGCAGGGGTCATGGGTCCCTCCCTATGTGCTCCCAGGCAGGTGGTTTAGACCCTGGAGAGTTCTGGTTGGTTGGTATTGTTTCTTTCCTCATGGGGTCATAACTCCTTAGGAGAGATATTCTTCTATTTTCCTTTAGGTAAAAGTTTAACCGTTTAAAAAGGCCATGTGGGGCTTTTGTTTGTTTGTTTCCTTCCCTTAGACTGTGTCCATGCAGGAGGCAAAACACCCACTAGGGACAGTTCAGTATAAGATTATGTCTGTTTTAATGATGTATCTGCTTATTTCTTTACTGGAACAATTAGGATATGCCAACACCTATGAGCTAAGCTTAACCATATTTGTAGAATATGTATCTACACTAGAAAAATACTCAAGTTTTATGTGGCTGACAGTGCTGGTACCCACTTACCTATAAGAAGTTGGACCTGGGCTGGAGAGATGGCTCAGTGGTTAAGGGCACTTACTGTTCTTCTAGAGGTCCAGAGTTCAAATCCCAGCAACCATCTGTAGTGAGATCTGATGCCCTCTTCTGGTGTCCGAAGACAGCTTCAGTGTACTTATATATAATAAATAAATAAATCTCTTTAAAAAAAAGAAAGAAAGAAAGAAAGAAAGAAAGAAACAAAGAAACAAAGAAAGAAAGAAAGAAAGAAATTGGACCTAAAGTAACATAGTCTATGTGGAAAGTTTTCAACAGCATTTCATGTGTTATGGGTTTGGGGAGATTAGTAAACAAAAAGAAAGGGGATAGAAGCAAATGAAAGCTGACTAGAACCCAATTAAGGAACAGAAAGGTGGGGCATGCTGAGGAAACATAAGAAATATATTGTTGAAATAAGATCTGATTCTCTTCTTCAATATAATAGTAATGATAATGTATCCTATAATTTTTGCCTTGTAGCACATAAATAAGAAGAAAACATTCTATTTTTTGTCAGGCTACTTAATGAAAAACTAACATATGTGGAGAAAGTTATTTATTGTTGTATCATTAAATTACCCATGGATGCATACTAAACATACCCCATGTTTCTGAGGTACTAAGCTGCAGTAATACGAAACTTACCCATTTCTTCTAGGACACGGTGCTACTGCTGATCCAGTTCAGGCACAAAGGGGCCTTTGCTAATGCTGTTCAGAATGTAACATCAGTGGATTCAGTTTATGTTGCAGTTTTAAATATACCATGTTAATGGTGGAAAGAAATTCAAATTGGCCCTGATTGAATATGAGCCTCATATATTGGAAAATCAAGTGAATTAGAAATTTTCATGATATTCTAAATTATAGTCAAAAGACCCTCAAACTAGAGAAGTGGTATTATTTATTTCTTCTTCATTGCATTAGATACAGTTGACTGAATAAAATTGAGAATAGACCTTAAAATGTTCATTATATGAGGTAGTTCATAGCACTGTTGATGCATGGATTTCACTGCAAAATTATTTCAATATCTTACTGGACAGCAATACTGGAGCATTAAACTACTCTTTGTCAGTGATTGAAACTGCCCTTTTCACAAAGAAATTCAGACAATGAGTTATTCTAAGATGTCAAGAGACAATGACAACTACTGGTTAACTGGTTCTAGAACTGAATTAAAAATTGATAGGAGATTTTTCAGATAAGAAATACATTCTAAGTTGGTCTAAAGTTGGAATCTATTTGTGTGTGTGTGTGTACGTGTGTGTGTGTGTGTGTGTGTGTGTGTGTGTGTGCGTGAGCGCGCGTTTTGAAGGAGATATTTTAAAACAGCAGCACCCAATCTATCTTGCAAATCAGGGCCACCATGTTCATGACTAGGCAAGGCCTGTGGCCACAAGCTGTGGTTCAGGTGGCCAGAGACACTGGCCCTGCCACCCACGAGACACCAGCATGGAAGATGGCTTTGCCAATCTTCCACTCTGTCTCCACAAGTCTGGGCTTTACCCAGACCATCCCACCATCCTGGTAGGAAATGAGACTCTAATGCTTAAATATCAATCAAAGGCTTTATATATTTGTTAATGCTCAATAACAATATGCACACAAAATTATAGATGTTTCCCAATTAACTAACCTAGATATAAGTTGTTACCCAGGATTGCTCCTGGTACATGAGTACCATGGCACCTCCTACATCTCTCTGTCTCTCCCTCACCTCGATCCTCCTCTTCCTTTTCCTTTTCCTCTCCTTATTCCTCCCACCTTAGCTCCTCCTACATGTGTGTGTGCCTGTGTGTGTCTGTGTTCTACAGCTATGTAAAGCTATGATACGACTGGGATTGTGTTCAATACTATCACTTTTATTCATTTAAAAATCTGTGCTTCGGGTTCTTAAAAAACTTTTTTTTTAATTTGCTATGTTTTGCTTGCTTTTGTTAGTTTTAAGGTAAAATTTCAGTTTATAGCCAAGGCTGATCTCAAACTCTTCAGGTGAGGTAAACCCGTGAGAATCTAAAGATTCATAGTTCTCAGCTTCAACAGGGTCCTCCAACATATCCACAGAAGTTTTCAACTTCTCCATGGTTGTCAACCCTACTTCCTTCCATTTTGAGACCATTGGTTGGGTTGGTTTTGCTTATTTCTTTTGGTCCCTTGGGCCTTTAACAGAATTACCAATTTTGTGAAACAACAGATAATTTGGCAGCAAAACCTATCCAGGTACATTATCATAGGTTAGCTATGGAGGAGCAAAAGACTCAAGACGAGGTTGATATTCCACCCAGGTTGTTCCCAAAATCCATCACCACCCAACCTAAAAAAGGGGACTCCTGCTCCTGGATCAAGTAGAGAAGGGCTACCCAGAACCCCCTCTGACTGGCAATCTAAGTTCTTACTTAGGTTGCGAGGCAAAGCACTGCAAGGGAATATAAAACGAAAACTAAAAATATCTTTCTGGGTTTCCTGAGGGGCAAGCCTTACTACATATGGGGTTGATGTCCAAACTATTCCCTCTCCAGGAAAAAGACATCAGGATGGGTATGGCCCCCATGCCTCACTGGACAACACCAGGAGGACCAGAGACATTACAAGGTCCTCTTTAATACTGGAGGTCAGACCTCTATTCCTGCCATGACAAAGATTAAAATTGCCAGGGTCCTAGTATACAAAGAAAAAGGGGGAGATGTTGGGAGTGACCTTGCTTAAACATTAACTGCCTTGTCGGTCATAAGTGCTTACTGGCACAAAGTCTTGGCCTCTGTGGAAAAGTACTAGCCCAGCTGAGAACAAATAGCTATAGATCTGTGGACAGGTGCCTAGCATCCCATTCTGTTCTATAAATACACTCTGCATAGTAACCCCTGCCAGACTCCTCCTCCTATTCCTTCTTCAAGTCTGCATTATCCCTCCAAGTCTAAGAGACCCATGAAGACCTAGGAAAGGGCCCATTACAGTGATGACAGTGTGATTCCAAGACTATGAATAAACAATAATCAATTCAAGAAAGAATAAGCAAATTCTGAAGCCCTCAACCAAGAGGGATCCATGGCACTCCAATAGAAAGAGGAATCTCTACCTGTCCTTGGCTGTCCAATGTAATGGGGAGACATCAAAAGGTATGGGGAAATAATCTGAACAGGACATGACACACAAGGAAAGGACAAACACTCTACCTTTTCCTTAACAATTATCTCTGTAAAACCCTGTATAGGTCCCAGATGACTAGAGCCAGATACCAATCTCAAGGTGTGAATCACTTTTTTTTTTCTTGAGGCTTCTCAGGCTGGCAGGACAACGCTAGGAGGGGTAACAGTCTCTTTCACACTTAACAAAATTTAATTACATTGCCCCAAGGCATGCTAATGGCTAAGAGGCAAAATGTATAGAACAAGAGCTGCAGATTCTCCAGTCCAGAATCAATGAAAGGCAAAAATAGCCATTTCACAAATGTTGCTGTCCCTGACAGGCACTTTCCAATAGAAGGCAGTATTCATAAGCTCCCTGAGGTTCTCTGAGGCTTCAGAGCTCTCATCTTATTAGCTTGAAGGTCTCCTATAAAGAAAGAGTTGACCTGTGGAGGACCTGAACCCCAGGAGGATAAAACCTTATGAACATAGATCATGTATACTCTGTCTGTGTCCTTGATGACTCCATACCAGTATATGTCATATTCTGTGTCATATATTCTGAGAAATTATGGTGGCTATTAAACTTGTTATACTGTTGCAAGGCCAGCAGAGGCTGTATGTACAAGTAGAGGGTACCTGTCTGCATTAGCTCCCTAGTAGGCCTTGAGGGGGAGTATATACTATTATGTTCTCAGGAGTCTAGGCCACGGGTCTTGGCACAATAAAGACCTGTTATTTCATTTCTATAGTTTTCACAACAACAATTCTGTATTCATGAAAACAATTACTGCAGTGTGAGAGGTTGCACATAATTCTGAGGATGAGACCCAAAAGCAGAACAGTTTTAAAACCTGCCCAAATTATTTCAATGTGCCTCCAAAATGACCACATATGCCAAGAACAGTGCTGTGTTAAATGGGGTTCCCAGATCTCAGCAGCAGCATCACCTACAAATAGTGAGGCAGACATATCCTCAGGCCAAAACACAAGGGTAGAGAAGCCAAGAGACGGAAGGAGAGGAAGCGACATAGAGAGACACAGTAAGACAGAGACAGAGGAACACAGAGAGAGAAAAAACAACAGGATACAGAAAAAACGCACAGAGCAATATTAACTCAAAGTATAGGATAAACAGGAGGATCAGCAATGACCTGAGTCGTTCCAGTTAAGACTGAGATGGGAAATTGGGATCAGGCCCCTGATCTGTCACTATGACCTTCCAGCACACAATCATCTGGCAGGGAAGATGAAGCATCACAACCAATTTACAACAGTGTCACACAATTCACTACTTGTCAAGGCCTTTCCAAATACATTTTGGGAATGTCCTCTCCATTGCCTTGATCCCTGATTTCTGTCATTCAGACTACAGGCTATCATTTTCATTGGAGGAACCAAAAGATATAGGGGATTACATTTCCTATCTCACTCCTGCCCAAGCTTCTGGTTCTTCCTCCCGTCTGAGAAGCATTTAGGAACATGAGATTGTGCACAGGGACACCCTGAAGGTACAGCCCAAGGCCTTCAAAGGAAAGGTTGGTGCTGACATAGCAGACCTGACATAGAAATAATGGTGTCTGAAGCAATGCATATATATTGTCCAAGATTCCTTTAGTCATCAGGATTAGATCTCAAAGGTCATTTCTCTCACTGGCCATCAGCTACTACTGTACGGTCAGCCTCTACATTTTACCCTTCAGTTGTGTTAGCATTCTGTCCAAGCTCCACCCCACAGTTACCTGGCAACTGCTAGGTAGGCCTGGCCCACTATAAAAGGGGCTTTTAGCACCCTCCTCTCTCTCTTGCTCTCTTGTTCCTCTCTTGCTCTTGCCTTCTCTCTCTCTTTGCCTCTACTACCTTCTTGACTCCGCTCCCCATGCCCTGAATAAACTCTATTATATACTATACCATCCGTATTAAGTTTACCCCACAAGGTCTCAGAAGATTTGAATACAGCTTCAAGAGTCTGCCTAGATTGTGATGAAGACATGTCCAGTAAGTAATCTCTTCTCTCCCAAGGAGCTTTTGGTTCTGGTGTTATTATGATGCAATGCATTTATTTTTAAAAGAAAGATTGTTTTATATATTCAGATAAATGAATTGATATATCTTTGAGTTAAAATGTGAGATAAATATACATCTGCCCCATTTAGAAGGGGGATGGGGTGAAATTTATGTGTGCCTTTGCTTTCAGATGCAAATGTATCTAGAAGACTATGTAGGAACACTGGCACCAAAAGAAGAAATGGGGAGAACTTCCACCTTGTGCCCTTTCATAGCTTCTCAACTTAAATTATGTGATTTTATTTCTGTTAGATTCAGAGCCCTCCCCTTCCCAACACCCCAAAATCTGTGCTGATGATGTAGAGTGAAAAATTATAAAGACCATTTTATAAAATATATACAGGCTCACTAGTTCCAGGAAGGCAGAACTGAATGTAAGATTTCGGGCCTTCACTGCCCCAATACATTCCTCAAGCCTCAGGGAAGAAAATCCACCTGTGGGTGGGGTAGGCCCAAAGCAGGAAGACACATTCCTGGCCACAAAGAAAAGTAAAAAGGCATGCCCAGACAAGTCCTAACTAGCCATCCTGCCACCTCTGCAAGTTGTCGATATTTGAAATAACCAATCATGTGTAACTGCGCGAAAATTCCTTCCTTTCCCTACCCCCTACTATAAAAGGTTCCTTAGCCCACCACTCGGGGTCAAACTGTACTCGTGCACGAGTGTGCAGTTTGAACTCTGGTTGCCAGCTCTCTTCCCTAATAAACCTCTGCTAATTGCATCCAGGTACGGTGTCTTGGAGTTTGTGGGTGTTCGAGACTTCCCCAGACTTGAGTAAGGGTCTCCCGAATTTGGGAGTCTTCAATGACATTTGCCTAAATAGAAGAACTTTGGCCAGGTAAACACAAGGGTTGTTTGATCCTCAATAAGTCCTTTTTTGAGCCCATCGAGTGATCTAGTTAGTTTTTCTGCTTCATTGGTTATAATTTCTGTTTTGACAAGGAAAACAAAATTGGGGAGGGGAATCTACCTAGGCTCTAAAATGCTTTCTCTTTTCATGGCTTGCTTTTGTTTTGTTTTTTTTCTCCTAAAATATTTGGCAGGTTTGCAACTGCTCTCAGGCTAAAGTCCAATTCTTTATTTTTAATTCAATGGTTTTGTTGTTTGTCTTGTTTCTTATAATTTGGTCTCATGGTTTCCTGCCTGGAGTTTTCTATTCTACTCCAGTGCTCTCTTGTGACCCCTCCTCTCTCCCTTTTCTTCTCCCTCCCCTCTTCCCTTTTTCCTCTCTCCTCCTCTTTATGTTCCTCTAACTCCTCCCCCAATATGTATACTCTAGCATTTCTGTTTTCCAAGCTTTCCAAAAAACTCAGTTAGGAACCTGGGGGGATAGAGGGAGTTGGGGCATCACTCAGTGGTGAATTACTTAGCATGGGGAAAAATCAGCTGTCAGATCAGCTCATGTCTATGAAGTTTCATTCACCTTCCAGTCTTCTATGGCTCTTCTTTTTGGTTCCTACAATAATGCATAGTCTGCTATACACCTGGGGCCCATTCTCTTTAGTCTTATTAGGAGTATGTATACTCTGTCCCCCGCAAACAAATGACCAAACTTTTTCAACGATGACTGGGTATGATAGTTTTCTGAAACTCCTTTTTCTTGATGTAGTCATATGTTTGGTTGATGCTCCAGTAATACCTTGTTTTATTGAGACAGGATTTCATGTAGCCCAGGATAGCCTTGAACTTGCTGTGTAGTATAGGCCAGGATGAACTTGACTTCTGAATTCTGGATTACAGGTGTTCGTAGTTTGCCCAGCTCCAATGATGCTTTTTGTTGGTTCTTTCTTTGTTTTGAGTCAGGGTCTCTATGTAGCTCTGGGTAGCCTAGAACTTGGTATGTTGACCAGGCTGGCCTTAAACTCACAGAGATCTGTTAAAGGTGTGTGCCACCCCATCTTACTGCAATGAAGAGATTAGTCAGTCTCTTCTTTGTTAAAATCTTTTTTCTTGTATACGCTTATTTGATGTGCTTAACGGTGGTACTAAGCTCCATCATGGCAGCAAGAAATTATCACTCAAAATCACCCTAGCAGAAGAAAAGAGACCCAGGTAGGAATTAAACCCAGGAAAGCACATGGTATTTTACTATTGTATATTTCTAAACAGAATATTTTTGAGAAACAAGATGCATAAAAAATCACCCTTCTCATTTGGCTTACTTACTTCACTGCATTTTAGGGTCAGAGCACTGCTTTTAGTCAGAGCACTAGTCACCATGGTGAACTAATTAGCTGCTTTGCTATGGGATCAGTCAATTCACAAGTTCCATATTTCAAGTCAATTGAAGAATTCTACTAAAATCTTGACACTTCTGATCCTTGAGTCGCATTTTTCTACACCTATGTTCTTTGCTCTGTTTTTTTTTTTTTTTTCATTGCATTGTATTGGTAAAAATGTATTCTTTGAGGATGAATGGAGTGCAACAGGAGAGAAACAGAATTAAGGGGACGTAGGAAGGGAAAGGTGTCCCGGCTGAAGAATTCTACCAGCTGGGCAGAGAGTTCCCTGACAGTTAACAGCATTTGCTGTTACAGGGCAGTACTTCTTTTATATAGAACTATTTTCAAATAAGAATATTGAAACAGAGACCATGTTTAAGGTTTACTCATATATGGCCTTACTCTTTCCCAGATGGAAACTGCAGTTTTCTTGAATTCTCAAATACAGGAAGTCTGTAAATTCCTTTACAGTAAAAATGTAGCTTAACTCCCTGTGAAACTCTTGTGACCCAGAGCCCTTCCCTAATCATCTGCAATCCTACCCAGTGCACCCTGGGAAATGCCCTGTCATCTCATTCAGTTCCTTGGAAATCCTTGAGATGAAACTCTAGAAGTCAGAGGTGTCTAAACGAATAGTGTAAAAACACTGAAGTGAGCTCCCCGGGAAGTCCACATTCACACTTCGGGTTACTTGTATATGGCACATTCCATTTTGTGCCTCTCTTCTGGGTGTGTGTGTGTGTGTGTGTGTGTGTGTGTGTGTGTGTGTGTGTAATAACTGATGCCAAGAAAACTCATCCAGGGAAGCTTTAGAATGGGAGGGAAAATGAGTCTGGACAATTTTGATCCCTGAAACTAGTAAAAATAAAAAGGCAAACTACCAAGAACAATCAATGTGGCATATGATCTGTGTGTGAATCACTGCTACACGATGCTACAGAACTTACCACTCTGTGGAGGCCAAGAGATGAGACTGTTAGCTCAGTGGGTTACACTCAGCCAGGCAGGTTGCAGGCTGAGTTGTGTTTATAGTAAGTGATGGCAGCAGGAACTGTTTTTCTCTTCTACACATGAGGAAAAGACTCCAAGAGGCTAAGGGATTTGACCATAATCACAGGGCTAAGTGAGAGAGCCAGGATTCTGATACAAAGCCACTAATGTGTGAACCATCATGGCTAACAAAAGCAGTGCTACATTAACTAAGTGCTTTGTTCTTTGTGAAATTTCTCCTGATTATTCACCTTATCATGCTAGCTCTTCAATTCAAGTTAATTTTCTTTGGTTCCAAGAGTACACAGGAAACTATTTTTTTTCTTAATCATTCTTGTCTTCCTGAATGTTGTCTTGTAAGACTCTTGGGGAGCCTTAGCTTACCAGAGACCCCAGTGAACCACTCGGAGACGTAAATTGATGCAAAAAACAAGAGGAATTTTAATTGATCCAATGCATTGGGGCCATCCTACATGGAAGGTGGAGTGGCAACCCAGGAAGCCCATTTGGTCAGTTTTTATACAGTTTAAGGGGTGGACTAGAGAAACAGTGACTAGGCACAATATGACTGGCAGAACAATGTGACTTTTAAACTGATTGGTCTTTGGGAATAAGGTGGCAAGGACCTCCCTTGTCTGTAAGTGGCAAGAGTTGGTCTGTCCTGCAGAATGTGTCTATGTGCTCTGGGCATTACTCATCCATAGGTGGGTTCCCTCCCCTGTGGTCTGAGGAATGTTAATCAGCCTCTCCCTTCCTCCTCTGAATGTTAGCCCAGCATGTGTCCTCTAAGAAATGTTAATTAGCCTCTCCCAAGGAGGTGTGTGGGGGAGACAAGTGTTTCAAAATTCATCTTCAGTCTCTCATTGATTACAATATCACAACATGTTCAACATGCTCACGCTTGTGAAAAACTCTCACAAACAACTGCTTTTATTCCTCACAGTAATTCTGAAAACTAAGCCTATTTTCAGAACATAGATTTAGTGAGAGTTATAGCCAGCTATGCAGGCCTGCTACTTGGGAAACTATGGACTATGATCGCAAACTGAAGGCCAGCTGAGTCACCCTAATAATATAGTTTGTCAAAACAAAAAAGACCTAGGAACAACAGAGCCTCAGAGGTCCGTCTTAGCGTTCTTAAGGCCATTGGTTCAATCCTCAGTGTTTTAGTTGCTTTGCTCATTGCTCTGGCAAAAGCAAGTTAAGAACAAGAGTTTATCTGAGATCAGTTAGAGTGTACAGTCTGGAAGTCATAGTGGCAGGAGCATGAGACATCTCCTCCCTAGACAGAGAGCAGATCAATGCTGTCATTGTTCATTTCTCTCTCTCTCTCTCTCTCTCTCTCTCTCTCTCTCTCTCTCTCTCTTTTTAAATAGTTTGGGATCCCAGCCATGAGATGGCAATGCCACTTTCAGGTGAGTCTTAAAACCCTCAGTTTCTGGAAACACCTTCATAGACTCACCCAGAGGTAGGTGTCCATAGTGTTTCTACATCCAGTCAAGTTAACAATAAAGATTAGCCGGGCGGTGGTGGCGCATGCCTTTAATCCCAGCACTTGGGAGGCAGAGGCAGGCGGATTTCTGAGTTCGAGGCCAGCCTAGTCTACAGAGTGAGTTCTAGGACAGCCAGAGCTACATAGAGAAACCCTGTCTTGAAAAACAAAAAAACAAACAAAACAAAAAAACAAACAAAAAAAACCCAATAAAGGTTAATCATCACATAAACAAAACAGACTTACAGGCATGTCTCAGAGTTTTCATTTATGTGAATAGGACAACATTTAATTGGGGCTGGCTTACAGGTTCAGAGGTTCAGTCCATTATCATCAAGGCAAGAGCATGGCAGTGTCCAGGCAGGCATAGTGAAGTGTGGAGAGCTTTTGGGGCTGCTTGACTGGAATCTGACATTGGCCAAGGACAAGGAAATGGGCTTTAGGCAGGAATCAGACATTGGGACATGACAAGGAAGTAAGTTCAGTCAGGAATCTAAGTCTTAGGCTAGAACAAAGAAGGAGGCAAGAATGTGGCTGTGGGCTAGGACAGGGAAGTAGGCTCAATATTTTTGTCATACTGATGAGCCCTTAGAAACAGTGATCATGAAGTGATTACTGGACTTTGTCTATTGCCTTATTTGATCCTTGACTATTTGTATCTATTGTATTGCTGGTTCCTCAACCAAGAACTGACCTAAATACTTACATGTAATTAAAATGGTTTTAAAAAAAATTAGGAAAACATAAACCTGTCTTCAGCCTCAGAACTGGCTGAGGCCATGCTGCAATATTGTCTAATCATCTCTTTTCTTTCAATCCTCACTCCTTAATGTTCACTGACTGAGCTGGCTTGGTCAGTGAAGGAGCTGAGAGTTCTACCTCTTGTTCTAAAGGCATCTAGGAGAAGACTGCCTTCCAGGCAGCTAGGAGGAGGATCTTAAAGTCCATGCCCACAATGACACACTTCCTTTACCAAGGTTATACCCCTTAATAGTGCCACCCTCTGGGCCAAGCATAGTCAAACCACCACAAGAAGTAAGCCTTGGCAACCCCTTAGGGACATTTGGAAAAGGGAGGAATAAGGGTAGTACTCTTGTCAGAATACCAAGAGAGACTTGTTTGTTGATTAGTTAGTATAGATGAAGACCACAAAGAGGGAGACAAGACCCCTTAGCTCTTGGTTCTTATAACATTATATGTACTCTATTGAGACCTGAACCTGGAGACACATCAAGAACACACAGTCACATTGATGAATCTAAACCTTCCTCTTTTAACAAAAACTATATCTGAGGAACATTAGGTAACAAGCTTCAGGTACTACAGTATTGCCCTCATTCACCAGCCTTGTAGTAGGAATCACAGTTGAGGTAAAGCAATGCCACCTAATGGCTGTCAAGGAGTGAAAGAAACTCTTCACTGGATAAATGGCACAGACTCAGAGCTGGCCATCACCCCTGCCTACATCTTTCAGCATAATCCACAAGTTTTATTGACTTACCCTCTCTTGTTTATCCTCCTCTCCAGTTTGACTGACACTGGTTTCTTGACTTCCTTAGGCAATGCTAAGATTCTTCCATTGTTTTTCTGCACATTCTGTGCATAATCTTATAGTCAGACTTCAGAATATATATATATATATAATATATAGTCAGAATATATATACATTCACATTGGACTGGGATAAACTATTTAGTCCCCTCCTAACCACTCAATGATGAAAGAAAAGTACATCTTCAGCTGGGCGGTGGTGGCGCACGCCTTTAATCCCAGCACTTGGGAGGCAGAGGCAGGCAGATTACTGAGTTCGAGGCCAGCCTGGTCTACAGAGTGAGTTCCAGGACAGCCAGGGCTACACAGAGAAACCCTGTCTTGAAAAACCAAAAAAAAAGAAAAGAAAAGAAAAGTACATCTTCAGAACTAATCTTGGGCTGAGGTTATAGTTCAATGGTACAGTCTGTGCAATTCAAGTGCAAGGCCCTGGATTCCATTCCTGCCCTAAAACTAATGAGCCCTTAGCTTCTGGCTCTTATAATGAACAAATAAACACAGAAGTATTCTATCTCTAGCATCTACCATATAGTAAGGCTCCATGAGGGTTTCAGAAAAGATTACCTCAGTTCTATTGGACTTGATGGGCCCCATGCCAGGTTCACTGCATTATCTATTAGTCAAGCATGGACAGAAAAGTTTCTGAAACAGACAGAAGTGTCTGCTCTGGAGCAGCTCAGTTGACAAAGAGGTACTTAAAGATTAAAGACACGGGAGTGAGGGGGTGGGGGTGCAAACAGTGGCACTCACACCTTGGCAGTCACTAAAAACATCTAGTAGGACTTAAGGCCTGAGCAACAGGAGGGAAATAGTGCCTGTTCCTGGGAATCTAGCCAATGAGAGACTAGTGAAATTACGATCTCAATAAGAACCTACCTTATTAAACTCACTACTCTGCTAAACTCATTCCTATCTGCATTCTGAATACTTATGAGTATACCCATGGATAAGCATAGATCCCAACCCCCACCAAAGCAGCTTTTCTTCATGACAGGCAGAGATCATTATAGAAAAGCACAATAGGAGGGGGAGGTTTGGGTGGGTGATGGGTCCTGAGTGCCCCAGGCTCTCAGCTGCAGTTCCAGGGTGTAGGCAATTACAGAAATGACACCCTTCACAATAGTCACAAATAATATAAAATACTTTGGTGTGAGTCTAAGCAAGCAAGTGAAAGACCTGTATGATAAGAACTTCAAGTCTCTGAAGAAAGAAATCAAAGATCTCAGAAGATAGAAAGATCTCCCATACTCATGAATTGACAGGACTAATATAGTAAAAAAGGCCATCTTGCCAAAAGCAATCTACAGATTCATTGCAATCCCCATCAAAATTCCAACTCAGTTCTTCATAAAGATAGAAAAATCAATTTGCAAATTCATTTGGAATAACAAAAAACCCAGGATAGCTAAAACTATTCTCAACAATAAAAGAACTTCTGAAGGAATCACCATCCCTGACCTCAAGCTGTACTACAGAGCAATAATGATAAAAACTGCATGGTATTGGTACAGAGACAGGCAGGAAGATCAGTGGAATAGAATTGAAGACCCAGAAATGAACCCACACACCCATGATCTTTGACAAAGGAGCTAAAATTGTCCAGTGAAAAAAGGACAGCATTTTCAACAAATGGTACTGGTTCAACTGGAGGTCAGCATGTAGAAGAATGTAAATCCATCCATTCTTATCTCCTTGTACAAAGCTCAAGTCCAAGTGGATAAAGGACCTTCACATAAAACCAGATACACTGAAACTAACAGAAGAGAAGGTGGGGAAGAACCTTGAATACCTGGGTACAGGGGAAAAGTTCCTGAATAGAACAACAATGCCTTATGCTCTAAGATCAAAAAATGACAAATGGGACCTCATAAAATTGCAAAGCTTCTGTAAGGCAAAGGACACTGTCAATAGGACAAAACGGCAACCAACAGATTGGGAAAAGATCTTTACCAATCCTACATCTGATAGAGGGTTAATATCCAAGATTTACAAAGAACTCAAGAAATTATACTTCAGAAAACCATATAATCCTATTAAAAATGGGGAACAGAGCTAAACAAAGAATTCTCAACTGAGGAAACTCAAATGGCCAAGAAGCACCTAAAGAAATGTTCAACATCCTTAGTCATCAGGGAAATGCAAATCAAAACAACACTGAGATTCCACCTCACATCAGTCAGAATGGCTAAGATCAAAAACTCAGATGATAGCAGATGCTGGCGAGGATGTGGAGAAAGAGGAACACTCCTTCATTGTTGATGAGATTGCAAGCTGGTACAACCACTCTGGAAATCAGTCTGGCAGTTCCTCAGAAAATTGGACATACCATTACCTGAGGATCTAGCTATACCACTCCTGGGCATATACCCAGAAGATGTTCCAACATATAACAAGGACATATGCTCCACTATGTTCAGAGCAGCCTTATTTATAATAGCCAGAAGCTGGAAAGAACCAAGATGTCCCTCAACAGAGGAATGGATACAGAAAATGTGGTACATTTACACAATGGAGTATTATTACTCAACTATTAAAAACAATGAATTCATAAAAGTCTTAGGCAAATGGATGGAACTAGAAAATATCATCCTGAGTGAGGTAACCCAGTCACAAAAGAACACACATGGTATGCACTCACTGATAATTGAATATTAACCCAAAAGCATAAAATACCCAAGATACAACTCACAGACCACATGAAGCTCATGAAGAAGGAAGACCAAAGTGTGGGTGCTTTGGTCTTTCTTAGGAGTAACAAAATACTCATAGGAACAAATATGGAAACAAATCGACAGAAACTGAAGGAGGGGTCGTCCGGAGACTGTTTAACCTGGGTATCCATCCCATTTGCAGTCATCAAAGGTAGACACTGATGTGGATGCCAGGAAGTACATGCTGACAAAAGCTTGATCTAGCTGTCTCCTTAGAGGTCTGCTAGAGCCTGAAATATACAGAGGTAGATGCTCACAGCTAACCATTGATCTGATCAAGGGGTTCCCAATGGAGGAGTGAGAGAGAAGACTGAAGGAGCTGAAAGGGTTTGTGGCCCCATGGGGAGAGCAACAATATCAACCAACCAGAGCTCCCAGGGTCTAAACCACAAGCGTAGGATCACATAGAGAGTGACCCATGGCTCCAGCTGTATATGTAGGGGAGGATGGCCTTGTCAGGCATAGGTGGGAGAGGAGGTCCTTGGTCCTGTGAAGGCTGGATGCCCCAGTGTAGGGGAATTCAAGGGCAGGGAAATGGGAGTGTGTGGGTGGGTGGGGGCACACCCTTACAGAAGCAGGAGGAGGGGAGATGGGATAGGGGGTTCCTGGGTGGGGGGAGGGGAGGAATGGGGAAAGGAGATAACATCTGAAATGTAAATAAAATACCAAATAAAAGATTTTATTTTTAAAAAAGAAAAACAAGAAAAGCACAACTGGTCAAAATGCAGAATCACTGATCTGGGATGCCCAGGCACTGTGGATATATTTACAACACAACTTCTGCATCTAAGGCTCAGGAAACTCTGTAAAACAAGAGATGAAAACGTTGTAAGAACCAGAGATTTAGAAGTCTGCTGTGAGGATGTGTCTCATAAAAAAGATAGGGAAGCTGCCCCTATGACACCTTTACAATATGGCTGTCTAAATAAGACCTGAACAATGACAATACCAACAGACATGTAGACATAGAGGGGAAAATGTCATGAGGCCCCACCCCTAAACAAAGAACTACAGACAGAGGGATACAGAGAGTGGGAGAAATAGTCTTCCCTCAGGAATAAGACTCCTAGTCAATTATACTAAATGGTCATCCTGGAAATTGTGTATATGCAAATAACATTGAGAGGACTCAGCTGGGTGTGTGTGTGTGTGTGTGTGACAATAACAATTGAAGAGGTCAATAATTTTTAGAAGGAGTATGGAGTACTGGAGAGGTTGGCAAAAGGAAGGGGAATGGAAGAAAACCATGTAATTATATTTCAATTTTTAAAAGCTTAACAAAAAAAAATACCAGGCTGCAGAGCTGGCTTGGTGACTGAGTGTGTATCACTCTTGCAAAGGACCTGGGTTTGGTTGCTTTCACCCACTCCAGGGAGCTGACAATCACCTGTGACTCTGACACCAGGGGAATGCGACACCTCTGGTCTGAATAAACATCAGGACAAGGGTACATATCCACACACAATATATACGCATATAGGCACGCACACAGAATACAGACATACACATAGGCAAAAACGTCCATACACATTTAAAAAAAAAAAAATTACTCTCTTAGAGCTTGAGAAATCTAGACCTGTCATCAAATACTCAAAGGACAACCACCAACCTTCTATCTTAAGGAGGACACGATGTGGGCCAGAATATTATGGCTTGTTGAGTACTAGAACTTGCAGTGGACGAGGAAGCCCCACTCACACGCAGCCAACAGCAGCCACATTAATTCCGGTATGATTGTTGACATGTATTCTGTCCGGCCAAGAGACAAACAAAAATGGTGGTGTAGCCTTTAATCCCATCACCAGGTAGGCAGAGATAGGCAGATCTCTTGAGTTCCAGGCCAGCCTGGACTACATAAAACGGTTCTAGGACAGCCAAGGTTACAAAGTAAGACCCTGTTTCAAAGATAAACAGACAAATAAACCCAGATTTCATGCGAAACTTCCAACATTTGAAAATGTTGGCAAATGAAAAACAGCATGGGTACAAGGTTGAAGAAAACCTCAAAACTGCTCCATTTTCGTACTGCAACCGTCTGCAAAAGGCGGTGCTAACTCAGCGCACCTTTAATCTCAACACGCGGGATGCAGGTGCAGGAGCAGCTCCAAGGGTGGAGGGCAGCTGGGTCTTAAACAGTGAGCCCCTATCTTTAAAAATAAAAGAATCCCCGCCCCACCCCCTCCAGGAAAAGCCCGATTCATACTAATAACAACAACAAAAATGCGTAACGGACAAGAAGACAGCAGTGAACCCACAAGGCCAACGCCCTAGGGGGCGGGGGAGAGGCGGAGCTAGGTTGGTGGAGGGCGATGGATTACGGCCTCTGTCGGCGATGCCTCACGACTCCTGTCGTAAAGGCCGCTTGTGGCGCATGCGCAACTCCCCTCACTTCCGGGCTTCGGACGCGGCGGTAGTTCTGGAGACTCGTTCCGTTGGTCCGTCGTCGACATGGTGAAGCTGAGCAAAGAAGCCAAACAGAGGCTGCAGCAGCTCTTCAAGGGCGGCCAGTTTGCCATCCGCTGGGGCTTTATTCCTCTCGTCATTTACCTGGGTCAGTGGTTGAAGAACTTGGGAGACGCCGCAGGGCTGGGGTTGGTGGGTCTCAGTCTCTTTTTTTTTTTTTCCCCCTTTGGTCTTCCGGGACTGGGAAAATAAACCGGGCCTCCGTGTTGTCCACATTTTCCGAGGTTGTCTGGCCGGGCTCAAGAACTCATCTTCGAGTTCATTTTAGCTATTTGGGTAGCGTTTAACCAGTCACACAACCCCTTGTATTCCTTACGTATATCTGTAAAATAAAAGCAAGACCTTTCAACGTTGATTTTAGGTTTATATGACCCCTAAAGAAAGATTAATCCCGCCGGGCAATGGTGGTGCACGCCTTTAATTAATCCCAGCACTTGGGAGGCAGATGCAGGCGGATTTCTGAGTTCAAGGCCAGCCTGGTCTACAGAGTGAGTTCCAGGACAGCCAGGGCTGTACAGAGAAACTTTGTCTCGAAAAACCAAAACAAAAAAACAAAAACAAGAAGAAGAAGAAGAAAGATTATCCCCCTATTTGACTTCCAGAGTGTTTCCTCTCCTGTAGGTTAGCCTAAGTGGAAAGATGCTAATCAGGTTAAAATGCCTTAAAGCATGATTATTACAGTAGTTGGATGCTTAAGCTTTTCATGTATAATGAAGGATTTTGGTGATTTTTTTTTTCTCCCAAAAGTTACTGACCCCATTTTGCAGGGAAAGAAACCGAGCCATAAAGTCGTACTTTCCTTGCCAAAGTGTCTAGACGTATATTTTCACCTAGACCTTATTCTGTTCTGGTTGAGTAGTTTTAAAATTTTTAATCTTAATTGCCTTATTCATCTCATAAGGTAAAAGGGAAACAGCAGAGGATTTTAGCTCCAGGTCTCAGAGCTCGAATATGGAATTTGACATTTCACATGTTAAAGCAGAACCCTCACAAGGTACTGCTTCTGGTTTGTTTTAGATGACTTGCATTATGTAAGATAAAATACATTCATTTGCAGTCTTGACAGAGCCTTTAGCTAGGCTGGACATATTTCTCCAGGTAGCTGTTGTGAGGTGTATATGAGCTGTGATAACCTGGATATTTTGATAGGACTTAAGTATTTTTCTTGGTATTCCTAAGCACTACTGTTGTTGAGACAGTGCCTCATATAGCTCAAGCTAGCCTTGAACTCGTGATTCTCTTTTTCTGCCTTTCAAGTGCTTGAATTACAGGCCTGCACCATCACATCCAGCTCTTTCCTCCTCTGTTTTGAAAGAAAAAAAATATCTCAGTGACATTATATAGGTATCAGACAAATAATTGTGACAGCTTACTTTTTGTTGTTGTTGTTGTTGTTGTTACTTGTTTTGAGACAGGGTCTCTCTGTGTAGCTCTCTGGATATCCTGGAATCACTAGGTAGACCAGGCTGGCCTTTGCAGCAATCCTTCTGCCTCTGCCACCTGAATGCTGAGATTAAAGGCATGTGCCACCATCCATTGCTAGCTTTACTTCTGTATGTCATGTTGTCCATACAGTTCTTGCAGCCCACCTGCCTTCGTTTTCATAGTCTGCCTGTAGGTGTCTGGCTGAGCTTGCAATTCTGCTTCATCTCTGGTGTAGTTGGAATTACAGGAACACTAGACTCTTCCTTTTGAGATACACTCCCATCCCCGCCACCACCAGGCCCTTTCATGCAACCTAGGCCAGCTTGGCTGTACTTCTGGATAATGGGTTACAGGTTTGCACAGCTCTGTCTAAAAAAGATCTAGATCGAGATTCTGTTTAACTAGAAGCTTTAGCTACTTATCAGAATCTTTTGGTCTGAGGACTGAATAATGCTCATTGGTTCCTTTCCTCAGGCTTGTCATTGCAATGATTTTTGCCCTAGCATCCAAGTCAGGGTATTTAATATTGGTGCTGATAGGGCTGCCCTCCCAGCACTTCTAAATGTGTGTATGCCTGACCCAGACTTTTATCTTCTACCAGTGTCAGAAACCAGCAGTTGTTGCTTCACAGTAGAATAAATTCAGATCCTCACAGTTGTGGTGTGTGGCTTTTTCTTATCAGACTTGGGATTCCAAGTGCTGGCTATCATACTCACTCAGCCCTTCACAGTTCTTGACATTCTTAATTTTAATCATTTATTCAGGAAGGTGTGTGTGTGTGTGTGTGTGTGTGTGTGTGTGTGTGTGTGTGTAATAAACTGAGTTTACATTGTATTTAAATAGTAAATGGTTTTTTTATACTTAAAATTAGAGTGTATTATTTTCTCTCCTTTTCTATCTTGAGTTTTTGCTTTATAAAGAGAGGAGTTTAATAAGATATCCTCAATTATACTTTCAGAAAAGGTGTCACTTTCCTCTTTAAGCTTTTCGTAGTTTTCCAGTGTGGTTTGGGATTTGCAATGGTCTGAGGAGTGACTGAATAAAAGTAGGCCATGTTAGGATGATCTGCTAAGTGCACAGTGGAAACAACTGTCCTTTCTGCTGAATGATCATGGAGGCTGCTCCACATTCTGGTGAAAACTAGAAACCTTCAGCAGCACAAGTCAGCTGAGACAGGTATCCCAGATTGGATTGAAGACATTTTGTCTGCTGGACTTGTAATTGTTTCATTTGAGAATTTTTTATTTTTTCCCTTCAGGATTTACGAGGGGTGCAGATCCTGGAATGCCTGAACCGTCAGTTTTAAGGTAATGCTCTTAATTATCAGCATTTGAAGCCAGATGCTCATATATTAATTGGTATTCAATCATTGGGAAGTGGATGACCAGTCATTATAGTATTGGGTTCTTAGAAGAAATACTGTGGTCTAGTCTAGTTCGTATTAATTACTGTGTAGCTGCTTTGCTTTCTTCCTCCCACCTTAAAAATCTTGACTATGTTATAATCATAATGATACACATTTTAAAAAGAAAAGGACTAATTTATCTCCTTATCCCATGAAACAGTAGACTTGTATATTGAATTCTAATAGCAATACATAGAATTTTGATCTTTTCACCTAAAATTAGAATTAATATCCCTATATTTTTTACTTGTCTGTTACTTGGGGGCTTCAGTAATTTTTGTAACAATGTAACATTTAAAGCTTTACAAATTATTCTTATTATGTGTATTAGTATTTTGCTTACATGTATGTCTGTACTATGTGCGTGCCAGGTGACTATGGAAGCCAGAAGAGGGTGTCAGATCCTCTGGAACTGAAATTACCCACAGACAGTTGTGAACTTCTGTATGGGTGCTGGGAACTGAATTCTGGTCCTCTGGAAGAGCAGCCAGTGTTCTTAACTGCTGAGTTATTTCTCCAGCTTTCCAAGATTTTACTGCATATAACTTTTGTTGATTGTATTTCTTTATGATAAATTCTTAGGAGATTAGTAAGTCAAAGTATGTGAATACATATAAGCTGTTTGAAATTTTCATGCACACAGTTTGTATATTAATGTATATATATCTTTGTGTGTATATTTACTATTAGTCACTGTTTTATTATTGTGACGAGTCAGTCAGTTTATAAAGACCTTTCGGTTTATTTGGCTGACAGTTTAGGAGACATTGACCTGATACTTTGATCCGGATGCACAGCCTATAACAGTAGTAGGAGTGAGAGAGTGTCTTTCACCTCCTAGAGATGGGGAAGCTTGCAGATGATAAGCTGGAGAGGCTCAGCACCCTATTCAAGGGCATGCCTCCATGATCCAACAGCTTTCTATAAGACGACTTCTCTAAAGGTTCTATCTGCTTACAGTGTTTTATAGGTTGGTTCATAGATAGATCTTCAGTATTTAAGCTTTTGAGCACATTCAACTTTGAAAATGCAGCAACTTGTGAAAATTGTATATATACATGTGTGTAAATGCTGTAAATATGGTAAAAGCAGAGTCTCAACAGGTGGGTGTGGTCCTGAAGGACTGTCACTCCAGTCACTATGACAACCATGGACAGTGCAGTGATGCTGTGGGATTTCAGCTGTGTTTCAGATATATGCAGAAAATACAGATTGAGTATTCCTTGCCAGAAGTGCTTACACTAGAAGTACTTCAAATTTCAATTTCAATTTTTCTTTTTTCAGAGTGCTGGGGGAATGAACTCAAGGCCTTGTGCATGTCAGGCAAGAGCCTGACCCCCAACAAACCCTTCTTTGTTCAAATTAGACATGGGCAGTTTGCAGTAATATTACTCATAGATGTCTACAATGGAGCCAGTTTCTTTAGGTGTTTTCTCTTTAGGTGTTTTCTGTAGTTGTCGCTTCAGTACTACCTCCAGAGCAGGATACATAGTTGATAGGTGGTAGATGTCCAAAGCCTCTATATAGTCTTGCCCAGTGTGCAGGTAGTTTCTCCTGTAAGAATTCCTCATATATGGCCTTCACTTTTTTTTTTTTTTTTTGATTTTTTTTTTTTTATTTTTCGAGGCAGGGTTTCTCTGTGTGTTCTGGCTGTCCTGGAACTCACTCTGTATAGACCAGGCTGGCCTCGAACTCAGAACTCAGAAATCCGCCTGCCTCTGCCTCCCAAGTGCTGGGATTAAAGGCATGCGCCACCACCGCCTGGCTGGCCTTCATAAAAATGAGTTCAATAGAAAAACAAACTGAATGTGTAAGCCCTGGTTCTTCAGCTGTGTGTAGAAAGTTTTTGTTTCCATGTTAATTTATTTTTTTCTCTTCATAAATGTTTAGCTTACTTTGGGGATAAAGGACTGTTTGGACATCTGGATTTGGATGCAGTCCAACATGGAAGGTGTGTACTCCGGCTGGATAAGAAAGGAAACGTCATTTCAACACATCTCTGGCAGAGTGGAGTCTGTACTGACTTATGATAGACTATCAAAATAAATATTTTTAACAATGTTGTATTTTTGTCTATCTTTCATACTTTTTAAAACGTCACCTCCCACCCCTACCCCTCACCCCTCACCCCGTTTATATTATATTGTACCGGTGTGGAAGTCAGAGGACAATCTACTGTAGAAGTTTGTTCTCCTACCATGTGGTCTGGGGTGTAACTTAGTAGCAGATGTTTTACCCACTGAAGCTATCTGTCTGGTCTGCCATGAGTCTTGGATTAAGGATGCTGGGACTAATAGGTAAGAACAGAGTCTTTTATTACATCTTTTTTAGAACGGAAAATCTATGTGTGTGCTTGAGTACTGCCTTAAAAAGTAAGAACTTTTCCAAGTGAATTTCTGGTTGTTCATTTGTCAAGTGTCGTTCCCCCTTTGCAGTGAACGAATAGCCTCCGAAACGTTCTCAGTGGGGAGGGTAGGAATGTCAGTCTGTAACCAACTGGATGTCCACTGCACTGACAGGAAGGTCTGACTGTAAGAAATGATGGTTTAGTGTCTGCACTGCTAGGGGATGGGAATGGTGTTGGGGAATTGTGTCTGATTTATTTGTAGGTTAAGTGTGAGCAAAGTGGAGCTGGCTTGAGAAGAGGCTCTATACTGCATATCAAAGCAGCACTTCCAGTAGAAGAAGAGACAGCTAGGAATGAGTCATGTCTGGTTACTGCTTTCCTGGGACTTCTTGTATTTTGTTTTGGCCTTTAAAAGAAAAATATTTATATCAGTTTATTAGCTGTTCTGGGACTGTCTCTGTAGATCAGGCTGGACTTGATCTCAAGAGATCGGTGTGCCTTTACCTCCCGAGTGCTGGGATTAAAGGAGTACACCACCATACCTGGCTTATTCTGACCTTTTGTTGGTGGTGGTGGTTTTTAAGAATCTTGCTGGGAAGCCCAGACTGGCCTTGACCTCATTACCTTACTATTTTCTCTCGTGGTAGGATCACAAGCCTGTACTACCTTGCTTGCCTCTAAATATATTTGAAGCCTGCTTTACTGTTTAGCTAACAAAATAACATCATTTACTTACTTGGAAATTGTAATTAATGAAACAAGGTAGAACCAAAACAAGCTATGACATCATTTGGGAAGGGTCCATTGACTGAATGTTTTAACACTCAGTGTTTTAACAGCATGAACATGAGAATGACCTCTGCCTGGACTGCCATTCCAAAAACAAACACTGCTCCCCCGCCCCCCACCCCTTTCTATTGGAAATAACTCGTGGCTAGGGAAGTTTGTGTCCTCAAGTTTTGTTACGTTTGCCATGGAGGCAAAAAAAGAAAAAAGACTTATTGCATAAATTAGGAAATATTTTAAGTGGAATTCTTGAGTGCTAACTGCAGGAAAGCATTTTTGGTGAGCATTTAATTGCTTCAACAGTTCTGAATGTAGGCATGTATGATTTTGATTTAAAATCTTGTTGGCAGTGTTCTTGCTCCATCCTTGTCTGTCACATGTTGTCAGTGTGTTCCTGTTCGAGGAGTACTTTGGTGGACTTTAATCAAGCAGGGTTTCTAGAAGTAAGGAAGTTGTAGGGGGCTGTCTGTTTAAATGACACAGCAACAGGAACAGTTAGCATCTGGTTTTGTTGTCTTTCAGGGTTTTACTTGAGCTGACTACAGAAAAATTTGAGCAAATTTTGGTGTCTTACTTGAACAATGACTCTAAATTGGGTTTAGTATTTTGGAGATATTGCATTCAGTATAAGAAAGGCTGGGCATGTAAGTGGGAAAGCACTTGCCTAGCATGCATAAAGCTCTGGGTTGATCATCCTCACCATCAGAAAAAGATACACATAGACTTCTGTGTCACCCAGTTTGCCATGGTGATAAAGCCTTCCAAATCTCTGGAGTACTGATGTGGGCACCGACCAGTCAGTCAGCCAGTGGATCACTTGGCACAAGGCTTCTCCAGATCTTCCTTCCACAGTCAGTCCTGCGTCTACAGCTCCCGGCCCTACCTCTGGTAGCCAGCCATCTGTTTTCCATTGCTAGAAGTTTGCAATTTCAAGGAAGTTCTATGAATTGAATAACTTTGTGACTGTATTTTCTTCACCTTATTTTCCTGTACTCATTTGGTTGTATGTACAGAGCCTCAGTCCTTTATGTTCGCTGTTGGTGTCTGCATTCCTAAGTTTTAGCTATAAAACTGGGATTTTTTTTGTTTTCATCCATTAAAAAAAAACAAAAACAAAAGCCAGGCGGTGGTGGCGCACGCCTTTAATCCCAGCACTTGGGAGGTACAACCAAGCTAAACTGGTTGGTTCGACGTGACTGATCTGAGAGCTCTTCTCCATTGGCAGTAGCTTCTCTGCCTCCGTGTGATATCAACATCAAGAGTAATCTTTCCATGACCTACAAGACCCAGTGTAATTACTTTATGGGTCTCTTTGTTGCCTGGACTCATTATCTGCACCTTGTTTTGGTATCTTTCTGTCCACAAGAACGTCTGGTACGTTCTCAACATGTAGTCTGCAGAACTGGAATTCTCCACTGGATTCCTGTATGCACAGCTTCTTTATTCTAATCTTTGCCCAGATGTTATCTTGTTAGTGAGGGCTTCCTGATCCTTCATGGGAATTAGCAGATCCTGTCTCACCTACTTATTCTTTCTCTTAACCTTGTTTTTTGGTTTGGTTTGGTTTAGTTTTGTAGCAGACAAAACACCTATACACATTAAAAATAAGGTAAATTAAAAGTAAAAACGAGGCCAGGCATGTAGACAGTGAGAAAACACTTGTCTCAAATGCACAAAGTTCCAGATTCAAATCTCAGTCCTAAATTGGGGCTCTTCTGAAACTAGCCTGGAACTCACAGAGATCTGCCTCTGCCTCTCTGCCCCTCTCTTCTTCCTTTTCTCCCTCTGCCTCTGCTTCCCAAGTGCTGAGACTAAAGATGTGTGCCACTACTGCCTGGCTCTTCATCTTTAAAGAACTTTTACCAACCTGATTGTACACACATGCAAAAAATTGTATCTTTTGCCTGTAAGCCCCATCAGTGCAGTACTGTGCTTCCTGCTGCATATTTAGAGCCCAGTATATGCACACTGTATGTGTTCAGGAAGAAGGAAGGCGGGAATTACAGGATTGTGTGTGTTAAGGATATAATGCTTGTGAATGGAAACTTGCATAGCTTGAGTCATTGCAAAGGGTCAGTGTTTTTCCTGCCCAAGTCACAATGGGTGATTGCAGTCCCCAGTCCTCTCAGGACTTGGTGGAAGGTGGTAGGCTCACACAGGCATCTGTGTGAGGATGTTTACTGTGACTAGTCCCTTTATTCATTCAGTCTTCACAGTATCAGCTTAAGAAGGATATGCTTTTCCTTTTGAAAAGGAAACAAACTTGGTTAATTTTCTCCCAAATTAGAGAAAGAAAAAGACAAATAGGTTTGAACCCAGGTTGGCTAACTCTAAGAGATTGTAATCTTATTACAGTCGTATGTTACCTTTAAAAATGGCTTATGCAAATGATTGTTTTATAGCAGATAAAAATAATGTTAACACTTCCAAGTATAATAGAAGGCCCACACCTTTTGAATACTACTCAGGGCTTTGTATACAAATAACACATAGACCAGTCAAATTCACATAGTTTCTTGGAAACTATGATTCCTGCTATATGGAAACAGTAAATTTTTAAAGTTTCTCATTAGCATATATTATTTATACTCAATGGGTTTCATTATGAGAGTTTCATGTAGATATGCAAATATTTTTGCTCATATTTACTTCAGTTAATCTCTTCCCACTCCTGCGTGATCCTCTCTCTCTTCCCAACTAGAACTCTTTCTATTTTCATGTCTTTTTCTTGTGAATTACGGAGCTTAATAAGGACTCTTATCCAGAGCGTTATTTAAAGGCACATGGGCAATTTAACAGTGGCTATGTGGCTACATCACTGAAGAAAATGTCTTCCCCTCTTCTTGGAACCATTAGTTGCCTATAGATCTTCAGAGAAGGGTGGGGGTCTCATGAGCTGTCCCCTACCCCCAGCCATTAACTGCCCATAAATTCTCAGGAGGGGCGGAGTTTCTCCTTTCTATAGCAAAATGTCAACGACCCAGTATTATGCAGGAAATCACAGTTAATGAGAGCTCCTGACTGAGCTGTGCTATGGTCAGAAGATGGAGTTCCACATGATTTCATTCCTTTCTCCTCTGCAATGATTTGCTTCTCCCTGAGCCTTAAATGGATGAGCTAGATTACACATTTAATACTTGTCTGATAGGGGAGATACCATGATCCTGAAGGTGATTTTCCCAAGGGAAGCTTATCCATTGCACTCCAGATATGCTTACCCTCTGCTTTCCCCAAATGTGGGAAAAGTGCATAATTAAACTTTTAATAATAAGATGACCCATCTATACTGGCTCACATTTATTCTCGGGCATTTGATTCTGTAGTAACTGCTGCACACTGCACAAAGAAACTCTTCTAACAGCTGGCAGCATGATTAGTCTATTTGACAGGCATATCATGTCCATTTCATATACACCTCCAAAGCTAAAACAGAACAGTAGCTTCCCCATTAGAGCCGTGACGTCCCAGGCCAAGGACATTGTCCAGTTTTATAATGCTATTCCTCCTAAGGGACAGGCTCCAATCCAACCAAAAAAATGGTTATTTCATAACAGTATGCCACCATAATACAAGTGGCATATCTTGACTGGCATGCTAGAACTGTAGCATATGGGGTCCACAACTCCATAGATCTGCTGATGATAGTTCTCCATCTGGAACTATAAAAGCCAGCATGGGAGAGGCTTCTAACCCTATATTCTATAACCAAACCATGTGTTATCTTCAGCAATAGTCTTACCATCAAGTTCTGATAAGCTAGTCTCAGCTAGATCCTTGGGTTTCACCCTGTGATCCTATAGGGTAGGGCTAAGGATTGAGAAGGATTTCTGTGCAATTTATGGAGTTCATTCACTGGAGTTTTCTTCTATGCAGTTATACTGGCTACTTTTGTGAACTTGACACAAAATGGAGTTATCTGGGAAGAGAAAGTTCAAATGAGAAAATGCTTCTATCTGGATTGCTTATAGACAAATACTATTTTCTTATTAATGATTGATGTGGACAGGCTCATCCTATGGCAGGTAGTGCTAATGCTGGGCAGGTAGCCCTGAATTATATAAGAAAGCAGACTGGCTGCTCCCAACCAAGTAGCTTCTTCACACATCACATCCAACCTCGTCACCCAGCCTAATCCTGCACATTTTTCTCTAGCCAGGTGAGTCTGCTTGATCCACAGACCCTTCCCTAACCCCATATGTACCTTTAAACTCCAGGTTTGGATGAGGACATACATCGTGCACAACAGTGCAGTCCCTTGAGTGTACCAGACTTCATTCCACCTACGTTATATCCAAGCTCTAGGCCAACTCAACCTGTACATCCTCTTTTAGGACCCAACGTGCTCTGTCCATATCAGACACAGAACTAACAAAAGAAGTCCACATGCCCAGATCTCATCTCAAAAATAGGAAAAATATGAAAGAGCAAGGTTCTATTTTCCCTCAAAATCTACCAGTGCTGTAGAAATGTTTGCCAGTGATGAACTCTGGGCATACGATTTAAAAGATTTAAAAGAAACATCATAAACTTCGTCAAGGAACTCAAGGAATTTTAAGGAGATGCATGAGTAATGCCCAAGAAAATATGAACATGAAGATGATGAAAATGACAAAAGATGATCCAGGATTTGAAAGTGGAATGTAATAAAAAGAAACATTGAAAAGGACTTGGGCTGAAATGAAGGTGAAATGAAAAAACCTAGTAACCCAAGTAGAGGACTCAATGGGAAGAATTACATGTAGAACGAATTAAGCAGAAGACAGACTATCATGACTTGAAGATAAAGGAGAGGATATAGAAAAATAAGAATATGAAAAACGTAAAATATCTGACAAGCAGTGGTGGAACACCTTTTTAATCTCAATACTTGAGAGGCAGAGGCCAGCATGGGCTACAGAGATAGTTCCAGAATAGCTAGGGCTACACTCACACAACTGTCTAAAATAAATAAAAATTTAAAATCCACATGACAGGAACATACAAAAAACATGGAATAATGTGGAAAAAAACAACCTTTGAATTGGAAGCATAGACAAGGGAGAAGAATCACAGGTCAATGGCATCAACAAGATCCTATATGGACGAAAACTTCCCTAAGCTGAGGAAAGGCATGCCTATACAGACATAAGAATCATACAGCTCAGCAAATAGATAGGACCAGAGAAGAAAATCCTCATGACATATCATGGCGAAAATACTTAAGTATACAGAACAAGGAAAGAATATTGAGAGTTGCAAGAAAAAAAATCACATTTTAAAAAGACACATATAAAAGATCCTATCAGAATAACAATTGATTTCTCACTGGAAAATTGAAAGCCAGAAGAGTCTGTAGCAATGCAATCCAAGTGTTAAAAACCATGACAACCAACCTAGACTAATATACTTGGCAAAACTATTTGCCTTAGTTGAAGGAAAAATAAAACTTTCTATTATGTAAATAGTCTTAAAATTTTATGTCCAACAATCAAAACCTAAAGAAAATACAGAAAGAACTGTTTTGGACTGAAGAAAAGAATGAGCATACCCATGAGATAGTAGAAAGATTGTAGAAAGGCTGGCCAAATGTGTTCCAGTCAAACTGGATGAGGAAGCAAACAGGTATCACTCTCCTAATATCTGACAAAGTAGCCTTCAAACTAAAATTAATTCAAAGAGATAAAGGACATTTAATTCTAATCAAGGAACCAGTTAACCAGGAAGATAACTACTATCCTAAACATATATGCACTAAACTCCTGTACACAGTTTCATAAAATAAACTAAAAACATACTGCTGGAGCTAAAGACACAAATTAACATCAACCCAGTAATAGTAGATGGTTTCAATACTCTACCTAGTCTGGCCATCTGCGGGGGTTTGGGGGTGGGGTGGGAATGACTCAGAGAAACATCAGAATTATAAGATATCTCTATTATAAGATATGTATATATATCATACGGATTTATCTACATATGTACAGAATACTTAAACACCAATATATGTACATGTATACATACATACATACACACTGTACTCAGTAATATACAGAAGCGTCTTGTTGACACATAGAACAAATCTTTACAAATTCAGAAAGACTAAAACAAATTCATATATCCTATCTGACCATAATGTAATAAACATTAAAATTGCTAACAAATAAATATTTAGTAAATATACAAACTGATGGAAATTTGAAAGCTCATTACCAACTGGTGAATGGGTTAAAGAAGGAATTAAGGAAGAAAAACTTTGCTGGAACTAAATGAAAATGAAGATAACATACACACACACACACACACACACACACACACACACACACCTTTCTCTGGTGTCTATGAGTGAAATGTATAGCTTGAAGTTCCTCCATTAGAAAAACAAAACACAAGTACATAACTTAATGGTGCTATTAAAAAATTTAAAGAACAAGAACAGATAAAATCCAAATCCAGTTAATGGCAAGAAATAATAAAGGGGAAATTAGTGGAAATGAAGTGGAAACTAAGAAAACAACAGAGAATCAGTGGGGTCTCTAAGAAAACAAACAAGATTGACAGAGCCTTAGGCTCAACTAACCAAAGGAAAAAGAACCCAAGTTAAAAGAGTAAGAAACCAACAGGGGGGGCAGGCAATGGTGGTACAATGCTTTAATTCCAAGTTTTAGGACAGCCAGGGCTACACACACACACACACACACACACACACACACACACACATTCACACACACACTCACACACACACTCACACACACAAAATAAAAGGGGGTTGCACAATCAGGAAACCATTACAACAGAAACCAAAGAAATTCTGAATATTATAAGGAAATACATTAAAACTGTGTACTCCATTAAATTGGAAAACATGAAAGAAATGGACAAGCCCATTTAGTACATGCCCACTGCATGTTTTAGCTTTTCTACAGATGTGGCATACCTGGGACAATTGAGGTATTTAACAAAATAATCCTATGCTAACTTTTATTTTTATCTTCATTTTATTGATAAAGAGACTGAGGCTAGAGGATTTAAAATTATTTTTCTTAGGAAGCATGTTTTGTTACATTGTGAAGTAAATCAAAACTCTTTGTCTCAGTGCTTGTGATGAGTTCCATGGTGCAATTTCTTTTTTCTTTCTTTCTTTAAGACTTATTTATTTATTTATTTTATGTATATGAGTACACCATTGCTCTCTTCAGACACACCAGAACAGGGCATCAGATTCCATTACAGATGGTTGTGAGCCACCATGTGGTTTCTGGGAATTGAACTCAGGACCTCTGGAAAAGCAGTCGGTGCTCTTAACCACTGAGCCATCTCTCCAGCCCCGATCTGAAATTTCTTAAACTAATGTCTGCATACCTCATAATCTGGAAAATCTTAGATATGTTATTGCCAGCAAAATTAATTGATCAGGAAGCACTAAAGTACCATGGAGATGCTGTGACACCTGAAACCTTCACGTGGCTAGACTGGGCATCTACCTCACCTTCCATTCATTGCTGCTATTTTCAACAGTTCTAAAACTGGATGGCACAAGAAAGCCTTTCTTTCACTGGGGATATGACCACAGTTAATCACAAAGTGAGTAGGAAGCATGTAGCTCCCCTTTGTACTTTTTCAGTCACTAGCCCAGAATAAACAAAACCTGCTGTTTAAGTTCATTGTAAGTGGAGTTCATTGTACTCTCTGGGAGAACTGTGACGAGATATGACTAAATTGTATTTACTGTGAAGCATTTTGTTTCAGATTTCATGCATTTTTTGAAAATGATATCTTTCTTATGAGAATATTAGTGTACATCTATTCTTACATTCTAAAAAGTCAATCAAATCACTAATAACTGAAAAAATATATAAACACACCCACACACATTTAACTAAATGGGCTTAATGCTCTCATTTTCCACTGATTTTAAGTACAGGCTAAAATAATCTAAATCTCATACGACTAGGATGATGATGATGATGATGATGATGATGATGATGATGATGATGATTAAAAAAATTTCTGTCATGCTATAGTTAAAATGTTAGGGATAGAGAACACAGAAGGAACATTGAAGAGAAGCAAGATCTTTGACTAACAGAACATCATATTCTAAATTCAGTTGGCCCCTGTCCAAGAACACTTATGGCATTACCTTTCATCTATTGAGTGAGTCTTAAATCTTATTAGAGACAGTTAATGGTTGCATCCAAGATATGAGTACCATTATTGTGCCTTTAGGCATATCTTGCCATTCAATAACTTTTTTCTTTTTTTAAAGATTATAATATAATGACATTATTTTCCACTTCCCATTCCTACCTTCAAACTCCTTGCTGTCTTTCAAATTCATGGCCTTTGTTTTCATTAATTAGTGATACCTACCCACATGCCTATATACATACATACATACATACATGCATACATACATACATACATACATACATATATACATTCCCTAAACTCTCACCAACATGTACATCTACATATGAGCTGAACAAAGACAACAATGGACATGCTAAAGTGGGTGTGGGAAAGTTCATGAGGTCTCAACCCTACACAAAGGATTACAGGTGACTATGGAATGCTGTCTAAGAAATAGTCTTCCCCAGGGAAGAGCACAGGAACTGGTGCTCTAATACCAAATGGTTAACCTTGCCCTACTTTTAAGAGATGATTAATGCATCTCTCAGCAGTCTTCAGAGAAGCATAGTTGTTGACACAAGAAAGCACAGGGCCAAGATGCAGAGAGTAAGAGACTACAGAATGCTCAACCCTGACCGACACAGGTCTATCATATGTCTCTGCCAAGGCCCAGGAATCGGGAATGGTGGGGCAGAAATGTGTAAGAGCCAGAGGTAGAGAATGAATGAAATAAACATGGCCTCCAGACACAGTAGGACAGCTGCACACATGAACTCACAGTGTTTGTGAATACACTCCCTTTATAAGGTCAGCCCAGACCAAAAATCACATGGAGAGGGGGGATAGACAAGGAGCTATTGACTACTATAACTGGAAAAGAGGAAGAATTGATTTTCTAGGACTATTGCCTCTGGTAGGTTGACCACACTGGAGCAGAAGGCCACTCAGCTATGGGTATATGGGCAGCAAAACTGGACTCGATGTATGTTAAAGAAGGAGGAGGAGGAGTAAGAGGGGGAGCAGGAAGAAGAAGAGGAGGAGAAGGAAGAGGAGGAGGAGGAAGAGGAGGAGGAGGAGGAAGAGGAGATGATATTGTGTATAGGAGAGAAGTGGTCATGGATCTGGGATCAGGTGTAGGAGAGGATGGACTCCTTCGAATACACAGTGATATTTTCTTTTCAGTATTGTGTGACTTACAAAATATTAGGGTTTTTTTTTTAATTCCTTAAAGGAACCAAACCCAAAACAAATAACTTACTTATACATTTTAAAACATCAGTATGTTGAAAAACATGCAGTGCTTAAGTCAATGAATGCTTGAACTTTGTTTACTCAGTCTAAATATTACAGGTAACACACCAAGAATATATACATTGTATAGATTATCCCAACAGGGTATTGAATTGAAATATTTGAATACATAGAAGGTAATGTATTTGATATATGTGTATACACATTTTACACAATTATATTTCATTTTCTAGTTCATTTTATTATTTTATTTATTTTAGGTGTGTGGGGTGTTTTGCCTACACGGGTGCCCACATACCACAGTCATGCAGTGTCCACAAAGACCAGAAGAGGGCAATACATCCCCTGGAACTGAGTTTCAGATGGCTGTCTGTGCTGAAATGGAACTCTTGCCCCAAATTATTATCTTTTAGAACAAAGAACATCTTAGAAAATATTTCTGCTGTAAACAAGTGACTAGTGATTTTATATAGTATGTGAAAGAAAGTATGAATTTATATATGATTTAGCATCGTCATTAAAATGATGGTTGAGTTACAGTCCCCTGGGATCTTACTTTCTGTGAACAATAGGCAATTATGTGGAATTTATTTTGAAGAAATCAGCATTTCATTTTGCAAATAAACTTAGCCAAATAAAATATTTTGATAAGGCTTTTTCATGCCTTATTTAAACTACTTCTGATACTTGAAAATTAAAAAACAAATGTGTATAATGGGCCCGCTGTAAGAGTATGCCCAGAATTTTTCACTTATTTGTAGGCATAATTTCCCATGTTCATTGTATAGCATATGCCAGTGCTAGAATTTACAGCAGTTCTAAGAAACAAATACTTCCGTTGAGTTCCTAATGAGGAACCAAGAATTTGTATTTTACACATATATACATAACAAAAAAAAACAGAGAAAATATTGTTTACAAATGGCTTTCATTTCACTCTGCTGTGTGGGTGTACATGGTAGTATCTTTTAAATTTTTTTACTTACCCAACTCCTTTATTTTTATAACACTTCCTGTAATAACAAAAGGATAGTTGTTACATTGTGAACATGTTGGTCATAGAAAGAATCTGACCATTCCGTTGTATTTTTGAGTCAAAATAATCATAAAGAACTTACCCGCTTCTAAATATTTTGAATGGATAAACTTAATTATTTCTTGTGGAAGATAAGGCCAATGAGTTGTGGAAAAGTTAATGATAGCATTTTACTGAAGAGAAAACAGTTCCTCGGTGGCGGGCAGGTGGCTCAGTAGTACAGAGCACTTGAGGGACACGGCAACCCAGTAGAAGAGTCCCTAAACAGGCAGAAGAGTCGGGGACAGCCCTCATTCCCACTGTTAGGAGTCCGACAAGAAGACCAACTACACAACCATAACATTGTATGCAAAGGGCTTAGGTTAGCCCCAGGCAGACTCCCCAATTGTCAGTTCAGTCTTTAAGAGCCCCTATGAGCCCAGGTTAGTTGATTCTGTGGGTTTTCTTGTGGTGTCCTTGACTCCTCTGGCTCCTATAATCCTGCCTCCTCTCTCTCAGGATCCCTGAGCTCCACCTGAGGTTTAGCTGTGTGTCTCTGCCTTTGTTTCCATCAGTTGCTAGATGAAGCCTCTCTGATGATGAGTATGCGAGACTCCTATCTACTAGTATAGCAGAATATCACTAGGAATCATTTCATTGAGATTTTGTTTTGTTTTTTCATAGTCCCATTTGGCTCTATCCTAGATCTCTGGGCTCTCCAGCCTTTGGTTCCTGGCCCTCCAGGCAGTGTCAGGGATGGGCTTCTTCTCATGGTTTGGGTCTCAAGCTGGACTAGTCATTAGTCAACCACTCCCACAATTTTTGCACCGCCTTTACCCCAGCACATCTTGCAAGCAGGACAAACTGTAAGTCTAATGTTTTGTGGCTGAATTGATGTCCCAGTCCCTCCACTGGAAGTCTTGCCAGGAGACGGTGGTTTAGGCTCCTTGTCGCCAATTTCCAGGAGTCTTAGCTAGGGTCACCCGCATAAATTCCTGAGAGTTTCCATTGCACTAAGTTTTTAGCTCCTCCCTGAGATGTCTCCCAATTCCAGTTGTCTCTCCATCCTCACTTCCCAAACACAATCCTTCCTATTCTGTCCCTACTCATCCCCAGTCTATGCCCAACATTTATTCTATTTTCCCTTTCCAGAGAAATTCATACATCAATCTACCCCCTTGAGCCCTGCGTGCTACTTAGTCTGAGTGTGTGGACTGTAGCATGATTCTCCTCTACTTCATGGCTAATGTCCACTTTTACGTGAGTATATACCATGTTTCTGTTTCTGGGTCTGGGTTACCTCACTGAGGATAATTTTTTTTTTTTCTAGTCCCATCCATTTGCCTGCAAATATCATGTTGTTATTTTTTTAACAGCTGAGAAATACTCCATTGTGTAAAGTACCACATTTTCTCTATACATTCTTCAGTTGAGAGATATCTAGAATGTTTTCAGTTTCTGGCTATTATAAATAAAGCTGCTATGAACATACTTAAGTAAGTGCACTTGTGTTAGGATGGAGCATCCCTTGGGTGTATGCCCAGGAGTATCTTGAGTTAGGTCAATTCCCAATTTTCAAAGAAACCACATAATTGATTTACAAAATGGCTATCCACGTTTGCACTTTCACCAGCAATGGATGAGTGTTCTTGCTCCATATTCTCGCCAGCATGAGCTGTCACTTGTGGTTTTGATTTAAGCCATTCTAACAGGTGTAAGATGGAATCTCAGAGTCATTTTGATTTGCATTTCTCTGATGACTAAGGATGTTGAACATTTTTTTAAGTGCTTCTCAGCATTAGAGATTCCTGTCAAAAGTTCTCTTTTATTTCTGTATCCTATTTGTAAATTGGGTTATTTAATTTGTTGATGTCTTGTTTCTTGTTTTCTTACTATATTTTAGATATCAGTCCTCTGTTGGAGGTGAAGGTTGGTGAAGACTTTTCCCCTTCTGTAGGCTGCTGTTTTATACTTTTGATGGTGATCTTTGCCTTACAAAAGCTTTTCAGTTTTGTGGGGTTCAATTTATTAACTGTTGTTGATAGTTGTCTCAAGTACCAATGCATTCAAGGCTATTTCATACTTTCTTTGATCCCTTTGGACTTCAGGGAGTTTTCTTGGATATTTTATTTACATTTCATATGTGATCCCCTTTTCCCATCCCCCCAGGAACCCCCTATCCTATCCCCCTGCCTCCTGCTTCTATGAGAATGTGCCCCCATCCAACCACCCACTCCCACACCCCCACCCACTAATTCCCCCACACTGGGTCATCCAGCCTTCACTGAACCAAGAACTTTCTCTCCCACCTATGCCCAACAATGTCATCTTCCCCTACATATAGAGCTGGAGCCATGGGTCCCTCTCTATGTGTTTATAGGCTGGTGGTTTAGACCATGGGAGCTCTGGTTGGTTGGTATTGTTGCTCTCCCTATGGGGCCACAAACCCTTTCAGCTCCTTCAGTCTTCTCTCTAACTCCTCCTTTGGGAACCCCTTGATCAGTTCAATTGGTAGCTGTGAGCATCCACTTCTATATATGTCAGACTCTGGCAGACCTCTAAGGACACAGCTAGATCAGGCTCTTGTCAGCATGCACTTCCTGACATCCACATCAGCGTCTACCTTTGGTGACTGTACCTGGGATGGATACCCAGGTTAAACAGTCTCCAGACGACCCCTCCTTCAGTTTCTGTCCCACACTTTGTCTCCATATTTTCCTCCCTTGAGTATTTTGTTACTCCTTCTAAGAAGGACCAAAGCACCCACACTTTGGTCTTCCTTCTTCATGAGCTTCATGTGGTCTGTGAGTTGCATCTTGGGTATTGCATGCTTTTGGGCTAATATCCACTTATCAGTGAGTGCATACCATGTATGTTCTTTTGTGATTGGGTTACCTCACTCAGGATGATATTTTCCCTACATCTCTAGGATGAAGCCTAGTTGATCATGGTGGATGATGTCTTTGATATGCTCTTAGATTTGGTTTGCAAGTATTTTATTGAGTACATTGCATCAATGTTTATGAGGGAGATTGGTCTGTAATTTTCTTTCTGTGGTTTAGGCATCAGGGTGACTGTGGCCTCATAAGATGAGTTTGGCAATGTTGCTTCTCTTTCTATTTTGTGGAATTATTTGAGCAGTATTGGTATTAGCTCTTTAAAAGTCTGGTAGAATTTTTCACTAAAACCATCTGGCCCTGATTTTTGGTGGGGAGGGGATGGGCGTTTGTTAGGAGACTTTTAATGACTGCTTCCATTTCCTTAGGCGTTTTGTCTATTTAAATTGTTTACCTGATCTTGATTTAACTTTTGTAAGTGGAATCTATTCAGAAAATTATTCATTTCATTTAGATTTTCCAATTTAAGATCTAATGAATCTTTGGATTTCCTCAGTTTCTGTTGTTATAACCCCCTTTTCATTTCTGATTTTGTTAATTTGGATATTCTCTCTGTGTCTTTTAGTTAGTTTGAGTAAGGGTTTGTCAATCTTGTTGATTTTCTTAGAGAACCGACACTGTTTCATTGATTCTTTGCATTGTTCTCTTTGTTTCTATTTTATTGGCTCCAGCCCTGATTTCGTTATTTCCTGCCATCTACTGCTCTTGGGTATGTTTACTTCTTTTTGCTTTTGAGCTTTCAGATGTTCTGTTAAGTTGGCAGCATGAGATGTCTCTAATTTCTTTATGAAGGTATTTAGTTCTATGAACTTTCCTCATAGCACTGCTTTCATTGTGTCCCAGTAGTTTGGGTATATATGCATTCAATTCTTTCTTATTTCTGCTTCAACCCGGTAGTCATTCAGAAAAGAGTTGTTCAGTTTCCCATGGGTCTACAGGCTTTCTGTTTTTTCTGTTGTTGCTGTTGTTGTTGTTGTTTATATCCACCTATCTATCATCTGTGGTGGTCTGTTAGGATACAGAGGGTTATTTAAAATTTCTTTTATCTGTTGAAACTTACTTTGTGATGGAGTATGTGATCAATATTGGAGAAAGTTCTATAAGGTTCTAAGAAGAAGATGTATTCTTTTGTGTTTGGCTGAAATGTTCTGTGGACATCTGTTAAATCCACTTGAGTCATTATTTCTCCGTTAATTTTTTTGTGTGGATAACTTGTCTATTGATGAGAGTAGGGTACTGAAGTCTCCCACTATTAATGTGTAGGATTTAATATGTGATTTACGCTTTAGTAATGTTTCTTTTTACAAATGTGGGTGCCCTTGCATTTAGGGTATAGATATTCAGAATTGCAACATTGCCTCAGCCCACGAGGATTCGACGAGACCCTAGGGAAGGGGGCAAAAGAATGATAGGACAAGAGACACAAAGAAGCAGCACAGGTCTGAATGTCTGATCGAGTGCTTAAACTTTATTGTTCAGGCTGCTGTTATAAAGGCAAGCAGGCAGGAGAGTCATCTAACAGTCAGGGTCCAGGGTCATCCCATAATTGCAAAGTTCTCTAAGCCCACAAGAATTCCTAGCCCAAATTACTTATCTAAATATTTTCTCACAAGCAAGATGGCAATTAAAACATTCCTTGGCTCAAGTTGTTTATCTGATTAATATTTTCTCCCTGGCAGGAGTGCAATAAAGTCTTCCTTAACTCAGGCTATTTACTTAACTGACATTTGCTCCCAGGCAGAAGGGAGTCTTGGCTCCCAGCACAACATCTTCTTGGTGAATTTTTCCTTAGATGAGCATGAAGTGTTCTTGCTTGTCTTTTTAAATTAATTTTTGTTAGAAGTTTGTTTTCTTAGATATTAGAATGGCTATACCAGATTGTTTCATGGTTCCATTTGCTTGAGAAATCTCTTTCCAACCCTTTAATCTGAGGTAATGACTATCTTTGATGTTGAGGTTGGTTTTTTGTATCCAGCAGAAGGATGGATTCTGTTTTCACATTAGTCTGTGGCTTTTTATTGGTGAATTGAGTCCACTGATATTGAGAGATATTGACCAATGATTGTTAATCCCTATTATTTTGTTGGTAGTGAGTGGTGATGGATGGTGGTGGTAGTGATGGCAGTGTGTGTCTGTGTCTGTGTGTGTGTGTGTGTGTGTGTGTGTGTGTGTGTGTGTTTTTCTTCTTTTTGTTTTGCTGGTGTGAAATTATTTTCTATGTTTTGTTGGGTATAGTTAACCTCATTGGGGTGAAGTTTTCCATCTGGAACCTTCTGTAGGGTTAGATTTGAGAATAGATATTGTTTAAGTTTGACTTTGTTTTTTAATATATTGTTTTCTACATATATGGTGACTAGAATTTTTGCTGGGTATAGTAAGTAGTCTGAGCTGGCATCTGTGGTCTCTTAGCATCTGCAAGACATCTGTCCAGGGCCCTCTGGCTTTTAGAGTCTGTTGAGAAGTTGGGTGTAATTTTAATACGTCTGTCTTTGTATATTACTTGGCCTTTTCCCTTTCCTCTTTTAATATCTTTTCTTTGTTCTGTATGTTTACTGTTTTGATCATTATGTGGCAAGGAGACTTTCCCTTCTAGTCCAATATTTTTGGTTTTCTGTGGGCTACTTGTACTTTTATAGGCATGTCCTTCTTAAGGTTACAAAAATTTTCTTCTATGATTGTGTAAAAATGTTTTCTGGATGTTTGAGCTGGTATTCTTCTCCTTCTGTTCTTATTATTCTTAGATTTGCTCTTTACATAGTTTCTCAGGCTTTCTGGATTTTTTTTTGGGGGGGGTGGGAATTTTTTAGAGTTAACATTTGGAAGTTTTAACTAATACTATTTTTGCTACTGCCTTAGAATCTGTTACATTAGACTGTCTATAAAATGTAATAAAAATTAGACCCAAAATTCCAACAATTTTCTCCTCCATGAAACTGTTATGCTTGGATATTTTTTCACATTTTTGTTTCATTTATAGTATCAACTGGATATAAACATTAATGGTTGCATGGAAAACCCCAATTGTTTCACCTTCAGAATTCCTATTATTATTTATCAGGTATTTAAAAATATGCTGTTACTTAATGAATAAGTGTTTTGAACTCAAATTAAAATTTCTTTAAATTTTAAGAACCCCAAATCTTAATTTAAAAGCTTTACGTTTAATCTTTAAAAGTATAATGATTATTTTTTTGTTTTGTTTTGTTTTATACTTGCCCCTCATCTGATAAATGATAAGACTCTGGCAAGGAAAAAATTCAAAGGCCACTCATGAAGGCCTATCCTCTATTAAAACATTATTCATGAAGTATAAAGGTATTATTTTATACAGTGCACCAAGCTTCTAATGAGAAGCATTAACCTCACATCTAGAACCACCACTGTCTGTGTCTAGGACTTTTTCTGCTGTCAGGTATATTTAGATGTCTTTGATAGAACTTACTATAGGCATGCATACTCCACCCCCCTATCTTGTTACAGAGCACAGCCAGAGGCATGGCATTTGTTCCTGGGGACTCCAGGCCTAATGCCATTATGTCATATTTGAAACTTGACCTTGTCAAATAGCTCTTTACACATTTTCTTTTTTGTAGGACCATTAGAAGTAAAAAGTAATTATGGTCCTATTTATACTAAAAATGATTTAAGGAATTTAATCTTAACATTGTTACTAAAATTCTATACTATCGACAGGATAAAACTATCATGGAACACCATTAAATCTTTAACTGGCAAAATTTGATATTAAAAAGGTATATATATATATATATATATATATATATATATATCCATCCATCTATATCTCTACATAGTATGCTATATCTATTTGTGTTAACTTTAAATGTTTTTTGTAAAAGTTTATTTTCACTTTGAAGGTTAATCTTGTTTCTGCTACCCTAAAACACTTTGAATTAAAGGAGACACAACCTGAAGTATATGGTAAATAAGAAGACCTAGAAACTAGTCAATGAAAGGATCCAATGTTCTCATCAGAACAAGGTTATGTTTTTGTCTTCCTAGAAAATGGACAAAGTCTCAGATGACTCCTAACAGCATCCCATAGACCACCAGACTAATAAAATCTCTAAAGACAGAAAACAAATTCATCTAAAGGAGATGTCCCAAGAAGAAGATGACACTGATAACTTGAGGAGACCAGAGGACTTTCACTCATTAAGCTGAGACTTTGGTGTAAACAAGAACACTGTGCTACTGACCCCCAAAATGATGTTTACATGTTTGCTGACTGCATTACATATTAACTATCAGCTTGTCCATACATAATCCAGATTCCGTTTGTCAAGTGAGAGACAAAGCAGTATGGAGACAATGCGATATTGTTATACTATGCTAAGCATTGATTTTATCCTTTAGAACCAATTGTCTGGATAAAAGATGATATACAAACATTCAGTCACAGGAGTGGGGATATTTTTGTTGGACTAATTTAACTGACTAGTCCCAAAAAAGTAATATGAATTTTAGTATGATTAAGTACTTTTTAGAAACTTCTAGTAGTGGAAGCTATAGTTGTATGAAAACGCAAAACAAACTGGCTGACGTCTCGCTGCCCAAAGTTAGTGTCATTCCACCTGAAATGACAAAGTTAGTGTCGCTCTACCCGAAATGACAAGGTTGGCACCATTCCACCTGAAATAATACTATCTGTTGCCAATTTTTGGAAAATAACCTCTGGCATCAGTTGGCATATGCCAGTCAACAAGAACAATCTTTTTGTATCAGAGAAGACCCATCTATTCATGGACTCTTAAAAAGAAATATATATGGCACAGAATCAACTGGCTCACATATTCATACAGCCTACCCTGATAATCCTGTCACTGGTGTCTCTGTATCACACTGTGTGCTTTAAAACAGTTATGTACTTCTATCCCTCCTGACTTCAACTTCCCCTCTAACCACACCCTTCCCTCAGATGAACAACCACCTTTGGGATGGACGTTTTGCATGAAAATGCTATTTATTCAAGAAATATCTAATCAAAGCCGATCACTTACACAGCTTAGCCTCTTGAGCTCATACTCAGGTGTGATTAAAGGAGTGTTTCCAGAGATGCTTTAAGTGGGGAGGGAAGACTTGCCCTGAACTTGACTGGGTACACAATTCTTATTGATGAATTTCCTAGAGTCAAAAAGGGGGAGAGTGTATGCCATGATCAACATATATTGTACAAAAAGAAAAAATGGAAAAAGGATTAAAAATGCAAAACCATCCAAGCAGTAACTTTAATTTCTGTTTGCTTTGAGATTACAGGGTTGTTTTTCAGAGTTTCTGTCTTGATCAGTGCTTTCAAGATCTTTATATTTATTCAAAGAATTTCTCAAAAGAAGCATAAAGATTACAAGGCAACAAGAAAACTATTCCAATGCAAAGTGACCACACAAACCATAGCTGCAGTCTGCCGTCTGAATGAGAGAATGCAAAGTGACCACACAAAACATAGCTGCAGTCTGCCGTCTGAATGAGAGAATGCTCAGTGACCACACAAAACATAGCTGCAGTCTGCCGTCTGAATGAGAGAA
>JANHMN010000033.1:114122-127904 GCA_030674055.1 Rhabdomys pumilio | reverse complement strand
GGAGAAAACATAGGGGCTCTCTTTCCTATGATGTCATGGAGAAAACACAGGGGCTCTCTTTGGCGTGGTCATAAATTATATTTACTTATGAGTTTTAATGGTTAAAAAGTTCTAACTAAAAATTCTGAGAAAAATTTATGTATAAAACACATATGAACCAGTTTTCTCTTAGAAATGATTAAGTTAGAACTATTTGAGGAACTGATATTAAAATATAGTCAACACAGAACAATAAAATATAACAGGAAAGTTTCTCTGTGTGAAGATTAGTGCTTATTTTCAACTTCCCAAATCTGTGACAGTTGTCACACATCTCTGAGAGTGTTTGTGAGAATGCTTGAAGGAAGCCATGACTGAGGGGAAGCCTCCCTGAATGTGGGTACTGATGGCTCTCCCTGGCCCAATCAAAATAACCAGGCAGGCAAAGCTGTGTGTGCAGCAGCAATCATCTCGATCTCATCTCCAATGCACATGGAATGTGAAAGTCTGTCTCATGGTCCTACCACATCTTCTGCCATTGAGGACTCTGTTTTCTAGAACTGTTCTTTAAACTTGCCCTTCTTTCTTTTAGTTTTCCATCTACATACCCCATCAATTAGAAGAGTAACATATATAACTATATAGGATGTGTAGTTTTCAGTTGTATTAGTCACCATAGAGACAAAAATGTGGAAAATCTACTTTTTTAAGTGAAACATCTTTAACTTTGGAAGTACAGCTTCTCTCAGAAGGAAGAGAAGGAAGGAAAGGAAGGAGGCTTATTTAGACACTCTGTGGTTTTCTAACCATAGTTCCTACATGCATTGTTGTTTCAGCTTTGTTGTCTAGGACAACTTCTGTTAATTTATTAAGCCATTTGTAGTTAAATTAGGACACTCTTATCCTTGGATTCCTGTTTCAATAACAAAGGTGGAAATTACTCTAGTTAGATTTTTTTTAATTCTATGGAGAACCCTGTCATGGAGCCTAGATTCCCAGCATCATTATATCAGGGGGTTTGTAGTAAGAAATAAGGTCTAGTAAAGACAATTGGGCAAAACTATCTGCTATTTCATGATACTGCGAATTCCAATTCTTCTTGCTCTTTCTTTGATTCCTCTCAATAAATGGAACAGATTGGGTGGGGGTGTTACACTTATTCTATAATGTGCTTCTTCTCACAGGCCCAAAGTCAACAAATTCATTCAATGATACAATAAAAATCTAAGACTGTAACTCCAAATAATCACTTGATCATCACACTAAATAATTCCTTGTAATTTTGGAAAGGTGCTTACGACAGAAGGTTCTCAATTACTTCTCTAAGGAATCATAATTGAGCACAGGTCTCAACAATGAGCCCTAGGTACTCATTTTACCAAAGCAGTACAACAATGATGTTGTGACAGAGGACCTACTGCCTAGTTTGATGAAAAGCTACCTGTAATTTAGTTTATCTGTCCCTCTTTGGTGACCTCAGGGGTTCAACGCTGACTGTTCCATTCAATCCCCATGGTTTTTCCATCTCACACTCCTTGTATGTGATTTAGGCAATCTATATTCTAAATCCCAATTGACAAAAATAATTCACTGATCTGAAATATCCATTAAAAATCTACTTCCCAAGCCTCACAAATGATTGTTCCCCTCCAAAAAATACAGTGCAAGGGAGAGTATATAAACATAAATGCATCTTTCAGAATTGTCCTGAATTCTCATTTCTAAGTGAGGATTCTACTTCTCAGTGCATAAAATAAGTGTCTCATCACCCTTTTGGAGACAGCGTTTGCAGGAGCTAGATTGACATAGAATACTCAGGGCTGTACAATCAGATAAACTCTAAGTGGTTGTCTTAGTTTGGGTTTTATTGCTCTGAAGAGACAAAATGGTCAGGGAAGCTCTTATAAAGCATTTAATTGTGGCTGATTCCAGAGGTTTAGTTTATTATCGTCATGAGATTGTGCAGGTAGAGATGGTGCTGGAGGATCTGAGCGTTCTACATGCTGACTTTCAGAAAACAAGAGGACTGTGTCACTGGGCATAGCTTGAGCATAGGAAACCCCAAAGCCTGCCTGCACAGTGACATATCTCCTCCAACAAGGCCACACCTCCTTATAGTGCCTCCCCATAGTATTCAAACACATGCGTTTTATGGGAGCCATACCTATTCGAACCATCACAGAATTCATCTAAGATTACACTGGTAATCTATATGATTCAATTTAAAAGGATCCTCTTATTTTTACAATAGCAACTATATAGTGCTATATAATTATTAGAGCTCAAATATATCTGTTATATGAGATCTCATTCCAGGAATTTACTTAAGTGTTTCATTGAGGGTTTAGTCTTAATTGGACATTTACTTCATTTTTAGTTAACTATTTCATAATCTTGGAACAATTCTAAGATAGATTTGTTCACCAATATGTCCTTTGGGGTAGTATGTATTCACAGTGTGCACAAAGTTCAAAATTCCATATTAATAATTTTAGGTGGAAAAAAAACACAATTCACAGCTATGATACCTCCCCCACCTCTCTCCCTCCCTTTTTCTTTCCCTCCCCAACCCACCCACACCACAGACATCATCGCAGACTTTATCCCGAGATTCTCTGAGTGACCAGTGTTAGTTCCCAGTTTCTGGCAATCTTCCTGCCTCTCCATTCATGAGGCTGAGATTTAAAGCATGTGCCACCCTGCCAGCTCAAGATATACAGTTCTTTTCAAAGCAGCTTCCATGGTTTGAACAGATGAAACCTTGTGTTCCCAGCCGTTTGTTTTAGTAGATCATTTTGTGGTATATAATGTTATTTCTAAGCAAATGCTCTTTACAAAAAAAAAAAAAAATCACTTGACACTTACGGATTTCACTTTCTCAACTGTTGCCTAGAGATAAAAAGAAAAGTATCAAAGAATCCAAGAGCACAGGGTCTTTGAAGATTGTATCTTGTGATAAAGTAACTAACTACTCAGTACAAGCATTAGACCTTTGTTCAGAATGTAGTTAGAGTTTCTCTTACCAGAAACATGCCTTAGCAAGAAGAAACATCTTGCACCATGCCTGAAGACTGAAGTTAGACCACACAGCATGTATGGGAAAGTAGAGCAACCCAAACTCTGCTTGTTGTCTTATAGCCAAACAGGTGCCTTGGCACAGACCTGTAAATACATACCACACGCACAGACTTTTAATCTCTATTTTTCTGTGGTTCTACACCCATGATCCTTTGTAACTAACTTTCTGTGGAACCATAAACAGCTAAGGACTGGTACATTTCATGTTTCTTCCTGTACTTCCCATCTATATTCCCTCTGTAACTAGCTATATCAGAAGTGTGGACAATGCCTATGGCCCCAACACGCATCTGTGTGATATACGTGTCCAATGTGCTATGCATGTTGGGAGCCAGCTGTGCTTCCACATCCTCTGTTTCCTCCCTCTCAGGGTGTCCATCACTGCTACACACCCGCCTGGAAGGGTGAAGCAGGGCCCAGGATGCATGGGTCTGCAGGATCCCAGTCCACCTGGTAGTGAGTGGGGCTGGGGGAGGCCTTCTCCAAGGATTTTAATGAAACAGCTCGTTTAAAGATCTTAACTTGTGAGCATACCTTTATTAGGGGTGGACTTGTACTCATACCCTTTGTTTGGAGTGAACCAGGGCTATATAAGAACCTTGGAGAGTGTGAAGGGTTCTTCTTAGGGTGAGGTTTCATTTACTGGAGTTTAAAGTACTGTGAATGCCTCATATATATGGCGAGACATTCCAGGAATCCCATGTACTTGCTGGGTGGGTTATTATCAGGAAAGAGGAAGTTGGACTTGTGGATTTGCCAAGGGATACATGACCTTCCTCAGGTCAGGAGTGTGGGTGGTCCAGTTCCCCAGACAAGATTCAAGAAAAGGAAGCCCTGTTGATAAAGGTAGTCCTCCATTTTTTGCACCAAGCTCAGAGGAGATATCCAGGCATGGTAGACTTCGACCCCAATTAGCAGGGACTCCCTCACATCTGTACATGGACAGCATGTCTAAAAACACCAAGTTACAAAAGTGACAGAGCAGAAACCTCAAAGGCATTTGGTCAATTGCATAGTTAAAAATGCCTAGGACATATTTAATTGAATGATAACTACTCTAATTTCTGTAAGGATAATTCCACATTTTGCCCACTCAAAACAAGTTTCGTGCAAATGCTTCCAAGAAACAATTCACACATCCTGAAGTGAAAGTGCTTCCTCTCATATGCAGTCTGTGACAAACAGTAATAACGGATAATCTCCAATAAATTCACCAATGGATTTTTATATGAAAAAAAAAAGACACAAACTTGAACATCTTCCCCAAGCAGTGTAGAAATGGTTTCCCCCACATCATCCCCACAATCAAAGGACCCAGGAAGCTCACTAAACTCAGAGGCATTTTCTATTAGCTGGCTCAGCTCTGTGGAGATACTGAAGGTTTTGGTGAATGAGTGAGGAGAGGAAAGTACTGCGTGAACATGAAGTAGGAAACAGGCTGGTGTGTGTCTGAACATGCAGTTAGCCATTTCCTTACCAGAGCTGTTGTCTCTCCTCTTGGGTTTGTTCTTTTATTTTGAGAGCAAAGGGATAAATTCCATGACATTGTTATCATTAAAGCTACCTGCTTTGTAACATACCATATAACATACCACAGCATACATTTATATTCAGATACATGGATTAAGAAGATCCCTACCAATCGTATTTAAAAATGTTTAACTTTGAGAAAAAAAAAAATTCTCTATGTTAGGTCCCAAGCTCCCAAAACTTATAGTCCTCCTGATCAACCAGAAATGTGGTAGAATTACTGGCATATACCTCTGTGCCTGATTGTTTTTTTTCTTTTTTTTCATTTTTGATTGTGTTCTCTAGAGGGGTGCACAACAGAAGAAATTTTTCACTAATTCTTGCTTAATAAGTGGGGTCAATATACTTGCCAAAAGAGGAGAAATGTTTACCTGTTTTTATAGTAAGGGCAGCCTTTCCTATGAGAGAATAAATACATAAGTACATACACACAGTTAGACATGACCAAAACCTCGATAAACAAGGGAAGATAATGCTTCTCCTTTCTCTGGCCTCTTCTGAGCTCCGAAGGGCCTTGAAGCAGCAGATGTAAGATACAGACTTAAAGGTACAAAGCTAAATAAAAAATAGGCAAATGGAGAGAAACCATATCATTTCTGCCTCATTGTGCTGAGAAATAGCAAACTATAAAAAAATCTAAGTCAACATAAAAACTTAGTACTGGGTTGCTTATGTACAATTTTCATCTATGGACTGGAATTCTCCAGATTTCTATTAAAATGAAGCAACTCATCATAGACACGCGCCATCATAGACACGCTCCGATCCGCAACGCATCATAGACATTCGCAGATTCCATTTACAGACTGAGAAAAGGCCTGTGGCTACAGCACTCGGGCCTCTGTGGCACCAGCTACTCAAAGGATTTTCGATATTCATTTTATATAGGTAAATATAAAAACAGAAAATACCAGTTGTCAGGGCACCATCTGCTGGAAGATGCATAAGAAAGCAGTTCAGATTATACTAATCTCTTCAAATGTACTGTGATAATTATCTTCCTTTTGAACTAAGCTTCAGGCTACCAAAAATATAATTAATATTTAACAGCCCTATGAGAAAGCAATAATAACATAAAAGCTAAGTGTGTGATTAAGCATAATAAAACTACTAATTAAATTAAGCATCTTGTCATAAAGCAAATTTGCAACTTGTGTTCCTAAAGAATGCCTTTTTTATGGGTATGGCCCTCACGCCTCACTGGACAATGACAGAAGGACCGGAACCATTACAAGGTCTCCTTTAATTACTGGATGTCAGGCCTTTATCCCTGCTTTCACAAGATTAGAATCGCCATGGCCCTTCTATACTTGGAGAAGGAAGGAGATGTCAGGGGCACCCTGCTTATACACTGAAGGCCTAAAATCAGCCATAAGCCTAAAATCAGCAATAGGCCTGACATACATGCCTGCTAACACAAAGTCTTGGGTCTCTGTGGAAAAACACTGAAACAGATGGCTATAAGTTATTGTAAACAGGCAGCTTTGGTGGAAATTTACCAGCCTGAGTAGTCATAGACCTTGTAGATAGGTAGCCTTGATGGATAGTACCAACTTAGATAAGGACAAGTGAATCATAGGCAGAGTCATAGTGACCTGTCCCCTGAACCTTCACCCAGCTGACACTCTATTCTGGAAGATATCTGTACTCCCCCTGAACATCTACGTTCCTGTGTCATCCCATTCCCCACATCCTGCCTTTTTGTGTTTATAATCCCTGTGTGAAAAAGTAAAAACTATAATTTGATAAAGAAAAAAATGAATGCCTCTTTTATACAAAACAAAGGCACATTAAGAGCATTGATTATGCTCACTCCCTAGACTCAGTTACCCAAGAACCACTCTGCAGGTAGGGTGGCTGGGAATGCTGAGGGTTCCTCCAGGCGGGAAGTTAGGCACAGCTGCTGTGGCTCCACGGTTCCTAATGGTGTGGCCCCAATGACACAAGAAAGTCCATGAATTTTACAGGCTTTATTCTCATGGTGGATGTAGATGGATATGGATGCATCCTCCCTGAAACCCAGGGCAGACCTGAGTTAAATAGAGAGGGAGAGAGAGGGGAGGGGATGGGGAAGAATGTTTAATTGACTCCATCCTCTGGCCTTCAGGCATCTCATTAGTATGTAAATCTCTCTAGGGCCTGAGACCTGTTCCTTGTGACTATTGGCCATAGACCTCTCTATGGGAGGGGCTGTGGAGGGCTGAAGATAAATGAAAAGAACCAGGGCCTGGGAGCAGAGCCAAACTCCTGCCGTCCAATAAGGGTTCGAGGTTCCAAGGTCATGCTCAAACAAGCACCCAGCTGCTTCTCACAGCCCACCACCCCACATCACTCTACTGCCCTACCTTCCCCTACCTCACTGATAGGCCCCTGCCTCCAATTCTGGCAGACTCCAGCTGCTCAGGCACCAGCCCCAGCAATCAGAAGAACTAACAGACATGATGACTCAAATAACAGGCATCTACATGACATTTCACTCAAACATGGAAGAATGCATCTTCTGCTCAGTACCTCATGCAACCTTCTTCAAAACTGACCACATACTTGGTCACAAAGAAAATCTCAACAGATACAAGAAAGTTAAAGTAATCCCCTGTGTCATTTCAGACAACCATGGATAAAAGCTTGACTTCAACAACAACAGAAAGCTTACAGACTCATGAAAAATGAACAACTCTCTACCGAATGATCACCGGGTCAAGGAAGAAATAAAAAAGGAAATTAAAGACTTTCTAGAGTTCCATAAAAACGAAAGCACAGCATATCAAAACTTCTGCAATGAAAGCAGTGCTGAGCAGAAAGTTCATAGGAGAAAGTGACCCAATGAAGAAATTAGCGAGACTTCAAACTAGCGATTTAACAACACTCCTGACAGCTCTAAAACAAAAAGAAGCAAATACTCCCCAGAGGACAGGAAATAATCAAACTCAGGGATGATGTAGCATCTATTGGGGCATTGCTGGACTTTGAAGTAGATTGATTCCTAACTTTCTGAAAACTCACCACATGATTTCCATAGTGACTGTACAAGTTTGCACTCCCACCAGCAGTGGGAGGGGAGTGTCCCCTTGCTCCACATCCTCACTAGCATGAGCTGTCACTTGTGTTACTGATCTTAGTCAGTCTGACAAGTAGAGACTGAATCTCAAAAAGAAGTTTTCATTTGTCTTTTGTAGGCATATTTTGGGACTACTTTATTGGGTTCTTTTACCTACCACCTTTCACTACCCCAGTCCCTTCAAACCCCACAACACTAGGTTGGTGAAAAAGAAGGTTAGAGGGGAAAGGGGGCGCAGGTCTCTTCAGACTACTTCCTGCTATTAGGGCATTGAGTTCCTTGGGGCAAATCCAATCTTTGTCATTGAACTATCTCCAGCCAGCAACCAGCAACCAGCAATCCAGCAGTCCAAGCAGTCCAGCAGTCCAGCAGTCCAGCAATAGCAAAAGCAGCAACAAGAACCAGCAGCAGCAGCCTCCACAGGCCCTCTTGGGTCTCTCAAATTTATACCCTCTCAAGAGTCCTCAGAATTCCAAATGTAAATGATTTTTCAGGTGACAAAAAAAATCACACTCCTCTTAGAGTACAAGACAATCATATTTAATAGCTGTGGACAGCCTGAAGCAGCTCCATATCCCACAGCTGAGATGAAAACAAAAACATACTCCCATAACTGGATTTTTTACGAAACTTAAATTCTCATGACAGCCTTTCTCTGATGACTAAGGATGCTGAACATTGTTTTAACATTTTTCTTTCTTTCTTCCTTCGTTTCTTCCTTGCTTGCTTGCTTGCTTTCAGTTTGAGTTTCCCCTATAGAGAATCCTCTGTTTAGATCTGTATCCTATTTTTAATTGAATTATTTGTTTTGATACATATTTTCTTGATTTTCTTACATACTTTGGATATTAGCCCTCTGCCAGATGTTGAGTTGATAAAAAATGTTTCCATTCTATGGGCTGCCACTTTATCTGCACAGTGCTGTCCTTTGCCTTACAGAACTTTGCAGTTTCGTGAGGTCCCATTTATCAAGATTGTTGATCTTAGTGCCTGTGCTTATAGTGTTGTGTTCAGAAAGTTGTTTCCTGTGCCAAGGAATTAAAGGCTATTCCCTATTTTCACTTCTTTCAGGTTTAGTATATCTGGGTTTGTTTTAAGATTGTTAATCCATGCTGGGCAGTGGTGGCGCACGCCTTTAATCCCAGCACTTGGGAGGCAGAGGCAGGTGGATTTCTGAGTTCGAGGCCAGCCTGGTCTACAGAGTGAGTTCCAAGACAGCCAGGACTACACAGAGAAACCCTGTCTCGGAAACAACAACAACAACAACAACAAAAGATTGTTAATCCATTTGGAGCTGAGTTTTCTGCAGAGTGATAGGTATGAATCTTTATATTTTCTACATGCAGACATCCAGTTTGACTAATACCATCTGTTGTCAGTGGTGTCTTCTTTCCAGTGTGTATTTTTAGTTTCCTAATAAAACATCATTGTGCACAGGTATGAGGGTTTATGTCTGGGCTTTCGATTCCATTCCATTGGCTGACATGTCTATTTTTATGTCAAGTCCATGGTGTTTTTATTACTGTAACTTTGTAGGACAACTTGAAATATGGAATGATAATACCTCTGGAAGTTCTATATTATTATATTCTATATATTATTATTCAGGATTGTTTTAGCTGTCTTGGGTTTTGTGGGTTGTTTTTCCCCCTCCATATCAAGCATCCAACCCAGTTACAAAATCTTTCACCTACACTCCATCCTGCCTGCAAGACATGCTATAGAAACACAGGTGTAAAGTTTGTGGGAGTGACCATCTGTGCTGGAATGAATATGTTTGGCCCAGGGAGTGGAACTATTAGGAAGTGTGGCTTTGTTGGAGGAAGTGTGTCACTGTTGGTGTGGTCTTAAGATCCTCATCCTAGCTGCCTGGAAGCCAGTCTTCTCCTAGCTTCTTCAGAGCAAGATGTAGAACTCTCAGCTCCTCCAGCTGAATGCCTGCATAAACGTTGCCATGCTTCCTGCCATAATGATAGTATCCTGAACCTCTGAACCTGTAAGTAAGCTCTATCTAAATGTTTCCCTTTGTAAGAGTTGTTGTGGTCATGGTGTCTTTTCACGTCAATGAAACCCTACCTAAGACAACCCCTATAGATTGATGTATTTTAATGCTTGTCCTATAGGGAGTGGCACTATTAGAATGTGTGGCCTTGTTGGAGTAGGTGTGGGCCAACTGGAGGAAGTGTGTCACTGTGGAGGCAGGTTTTGAGGTCTCTTCCACTCAAGCTACACACAGTGTGGCTCACCGTCCCCTTTGCTGCCTGCAGATCCAGATGTAGAACACTCTGCACCAAGTCAGCCTGCATGCTGCCATGCTTCCCACCATGATGATAATGAACTAAACCTCTGAACGTAAGCCAGCCCCAATTAAATGTTGTCCTTTGCAAGACTTGCCATGGTCATGTTGTCTCTTTACAGCAATGGAAACCCTAACTAAGAGAACAACTCTGTGTGTTTAACATTCCCAGTTTCCCCAGTGCTCATCTGTGCACAGGACAATCTCCATGCCTCCAACACTGCACACCAGCCCAACCTCTTCAGTCCACCTAATGTATTGCCAACCTCTAGTCCCAACCTTCCTTCATATTCTCTCTTCTACTCCAACTTCTGTACAAATCAGACACAAAACTAGTGAAAGAAATGACATGAATAGATATCATCACAGCAAAAGAGACAACATGAAAAATAAAGCCACTATCTCCTTGGGAAACCTGTCATCCCTGTAGAGATGTTTGCCTCGAGAATTATCTAGATGAACCCCAGCACACAGAATTTAAATTTAGCAATCATAAACTCCCTCAAAGAATTTAAGGAGCTTAGAAAAGACACAGAAAAGCAGCTCCAAGAACTTAAGAAGAAACAATTTAAGAGCAATGTAAAGGCCCAGGTCATACACAAAGAACCAAACATCAGGAAATGATGATCCAGGACTTGGAAACAAAAATTAGTACAGGGATAGAAACACGAAAGAGGCCTGAAGCTGAGATCAAGATACAATTAAAAGAAAAAAGACAAAACAAAAGACATTTATAAAAATCTTAAGGGAAAGCTTTACAGGGAGAATACATCAAGCAGTCAATATGTGAACCCAAAAATAAAGTAGAGGAATGGCACATATAGGACATGAGGTGTGTAGGATATTACTATAAAAACCAAAACTTGGAATTATAGGCATAGATGAAGAAGAATCCCAAATGAAAGGAAAAGACTAGATATTCAACAGATCATAGGAAAAACAAATTTCCAAATGAAGGCGAGACATACCCATATAGATACAAAATGCACACAGGACAACAAATAGTCAGGACCGAAAAAAATACTGGCACAGACTATCAAGATTAAAACACTAAGTATTTATAATTCTGAGTATTGAAAGCTGCAAGAGAGAAAAATACAAGTCACATATAAAACACCCTTTGGGAAATCATACAATTTCTCAATGGAACTTTGAAAGTCAAAAGAGCCTGTAGCAATGCATTTCACATCTTAAAAGACCATGAATAGCTTAGACTAATATACCTAGTAAAACTTCTACCATATTTGAAAGTGAAAAAAAAAACTTCTCATGACATAAACAGCCCTCAAAAAACTTTAATCAAAATGTAAAAGAATACAGAAAGCAAAATATTGGACAGAGTGAAGAAATGAACACAGCCAAGAAAATGTAGAAAGAAATATGAAGCCAAAATCCCTAAAGAACAAAATACCTAAGAAAACACAAGTGACAACAGCCAACCCAACAACAGAACTGTAACAATGCACACATCTTAACAGTAAATGTAAAGTTAATGACCTCAGTTGTCCAGTCATAAGGGACAGGTGACTGGCTCAAGAAACAAACACTATCTGTCATTGGCTACAAGAAACACATCTAAGCTTTAAAGATAGTATCAGCTAAGAATACAGGGGTGGAGAAAAGTACTCCAATCAAATAAAACCGGAAAACTAGAAACTGTCTTCATCCTAACATCTGACAAAATAGACGGCAAACTAAAACTCATCAGAAAATATAAAAAGGAACGCTCCATTCTAATCAATGTAACAGTTAACTCAGAATGCATTACTATCCTACACTTAAATGTGGCAGGATACAGAATCAACTTGCACATATCAATAGCTTTTCTATACAACAACATACATATAAAGAAATTGTAACATTTTTATTAACTATAGCTTCAAAGAAAGAAATATATCTAAGAATAAACCTAACCATGGAAGTAAAGAACCTCTACAAGCAAAATGTGAAGCCAGCGAAGAAAGAGCTAGAGAAAGACAGTAGAGAATAGAAATCTCTGGTCAGAGACTGGTAGATTTAAGACTATGAACATGACTGTTCTATTGGAAGCTACTTACAGATTCAACACAATTCAAATCAAAATCCCCATCTCATTCTTTACAAAAATAGAAAAGTACTAACCTAAGATTCATATACAACCATAAATGGCCCTGTGAGTCCAAGACAATCCTGAGCAAAAAGAACAGGGCTGGATGGATTACAGTTCCTGACCTTGCAGCGCCACTGTAAGCAGGACAATATGCGACGGGCACAAAAACAAACAGACCGAAAATCAGAGACCCAGAGTACATATGAATTCAGAATATTTGACAAAGATGCCAAAAATGTGAGCTAGAAAAATATAAGCTAGAAAAATAAAAAATATATACAAAAATGGTGCTGGAAAATGAATTTCCACATGCAGAAAAATGAAATTAGATTTATATGTGTTATACAAAAACTAACTTCAATTGGATTAAAAACATAAATGTGAAAGCTGACACACTGAAAAAGACAGGAAAACATAGTCAGTCCCACCTAATATAGATATAGGAAAAACACTTTCTGATAGGATTCCATCTGCCTGAGAATCAAGACCAACATTAGAGAAGAGAGACTTAATAAAACTAAAAGGCTTCTGAATCAGTAAAGAAACTCACCTGGGTGAAAAGGAAAGCCACAGAATGAGGAGAATGTTTACTAACTGGCAGAGGATTAACATCCAGACTATATAAACAACGAATGAAAAATCACCCATCCAAGGCCTCTCCTTTTCTGAAGAGAAACAGAAGAGGAGTAGATGGGGTAGAGGGTGGGAGGCGGGGGAGGGAAGACTGGGAGGAGCAGAGGAAGGGGCACCTGAGACTGGTATGCAAATTAAAATAATTAATTAATTTTTTTTAAAAAATACCCATTCATAAAACAGGCCTGGTACTTGTAACAAAGTTCTCAAAAGAAGGAAAACATGACTAAGAAATAACTCAAAAAAACGTTCATCATTAGGGAGCCACAAATGCAAATCAAAGATCTCAAGATTTCATCTCCCTCTTGTCAGTTAACAATCTACAACAAACACTGGAGGGAATGAGCAAGGAAGAGCACTCACTAAGTGTAGCTGGAACTGCAAAGTGGTCCCGCTACTCTAGAAAGAAGTGGAGATAATTCTCAAAATTCTAAAAATAACTATGCCGCACGACTCAGATATACCACTCCTTTGTGTGACCCAGAAACCTGACGTCCTAACCACAGATCCGTGCTCAGTTACGATCACTGCAGCTCTGCTCATCGTAACCAGGAGATAGGAACAAACTGAATGACCTGTGACAGAATGAGAATGTAGTCCATGCACACTGTCACACTCTGCACACTCTGCACACTCTGCACACTGTGTGCTCTATGCACACTAGGTACACTATGCACACTATATACATTATGTACACTGCACACGAGGTACACTATGCTCACTATGCCCACTATGTACACTATGCACGCTATGTACACTCTGCACACTATGCTCACTATGCCCACTATGTATACTATGCTCACTCTGCACACTCTGCACACTAGGTACACTATGGACACTCTGCAGAGTATGTATACTATGCACACTATGCTCATTATGCACACTATGCTCACTATGCACACTATGTACACTGCATACTGCACACTATGTACACTATGCACACTATGCTCACTACGCACACTATGTACACTCTGAACACTATGTACACTATGCACACTATGCTCACTATGCACACTATGCTCACTATGCACACTATGCACACTCTGCACACTATGTACACTCTGCACACTATGCTCACTACGCACACTATGCACACTATGCACACTATGTACACTATGC
>JANHMN010000033.1:91286-114112 GCA_030674055.1 Rhabdomys pumilio | reverse complement strand
TATGTACACTATGCACACTATGCACACTATGCACACTATGCTCACTATGCACACTATGCTTACTATGCACACTATTCACACTATGCTCACTATGCACACTATGCTCACTATGCACACTATGCACAATATGTACACTATGCACACTATGTATAGTCTTCACACTATGCACACTATGCACACTATGTATACTCCGCACACTATGCACAGTATGCACACTATGTACACTATGCATACCGTGCACACTCTCAACACTATGAACACTATGCACACTATGTACATTATGCTCACTATGCACACTATGTATAGTCTTCACACTATGCACAGTATGTATAGTCTTCACACTATGCACACTATGTGCACTCTGCACACTATGCACAGTATGTGCACTATGTACACTATGCATACTGTGCACACTCTCAACACTATGAACACTATGCACACTATGTGCACTCCGCACACTATGCACACTATGTACACTACACTATATACACTATGTATACTCTGTAAACTGTGCACATATGTGCACTATGTAAACTATGTGCACTATGCATACGTTAAGCTATGTGTACTATGTACATCTCTGGGTGTCCCAGATTTAGTGATACTAAAATTGTCCAGGTTTTGTGTATCTCTCCCTATGACTATGTATGTGCTGTATGTGTGAGAATATGTGCCCATGTGAATGCCAGAGGACAGTCTCAGGTGTCACTCCTCAGGTGCTTTCCATGTTATGTTTTAATTTTTTATTAAATTTTTATTTATGTTGCACAAGAGTGGTGTACACAGCACTCGGTGGAAGTCAAAATACAATTTCCATTAACATGGTGTTTTTTAGGAAATTCTGAAGCCTCTAGTACACTTCCTATCCATAGCTGGTCGATTTCATCATTGCCTTGCACCAGAGGGCCTGGCAGGCCTGGATGGACCTTATGTGTGTTATGTACAGTGGGTAACTCCTATTTCTGATCATTTGTTGTCGTTGAATAAATAGTGAGGTCAGTTCAGAATCATCTGAATAAGTTCAGCAGTCTCTGTGTCAAACAACCCTTTCTGCATATTGAGAGTCAGTTACTATATTAAGGGACTCTTGAAAATCTGACAACACCATGATTATTGCATATAATCTGATTTCTGAACTGACTTATGGGAACCTTACTGACTTATAGCCACCTTACTTACATCTTCTGATGTATTTAAAAAAAAAATAATAACTGAAAGATGTTCTCTGTCTCCTGATAACAATCTTCCGGAAGTCCAGGTCACAGTACTCCACTACAGATCCTGAGTCCAGGTTACTAATAGAATGTGGTGATCTCAAAGCATTTGGCAACAGTAGAGTTTCTGAGCCTGCAACAGCAAAAGTCTTCAGAATCACTCAGTGAGTCGAAGGTGTCTGGCAGCGCTGGATCACCCGACTTCACTGCAGCCTTGGTTCTGAACACGCGACAGGCACACTCTGACTTCCCGTGAAGCACATCCTAAAGTGCCAGCAGATGCTGTCGCAAGTCAAAGCTCAGAGTCCAGACTTATATGTAATGAACCGCAGTGTTTAACTGCGTATATAAATTTGCTTATTATATAGAAATAAAATGGGTTAGTTACGGAAAACAAAGACTTTTAAGGTTTCCTGCTGTCATTCCTCAGCTTGTGTCAAACCTGTGTATTACATTATAGTCAAAGAATTCGTTACTTTATACAATGATTTATTTATTTTACTGGTCTGCCCCTTCCCTCCAGCGTAAGTGTGTACACTCCTTACAGGTGTACACATTCACACCCTGCTGTAAATGATGTTTTGTTCACTGGTGCTGGGATTGAATCTATAGTTTCTATCACACTGGGCCTCTGTCACTCATCAACCCACACTGCTCCTTTAGACGGAGTCTTTGGTTTTGTTTAGATCTGTTGGATGCTGCTCCTGTCACTGTAGTGATGAGGATCTAACTTAGTATCCTGACAGGTTGGGCAAGTGCTAAACTATTGAGCTATGTCCTAGTCCCAAACGTTTGATTTGCTGACTTAAATTTCATAAGAATAAAATTAAATTGGTAAGCGAATTTTCTGACTCAAGGCAAAAAGAATTTCCAATTACTGGGAATGGCTCTAAACATACTTCAGCTATTTTGTATTATTTTTCTTTTCTTTTTCTTTCCTTTTTTTTCTTTTTCCTTTTTTTTTTTTTTTTTTTGAAAAGTAGCATTCTCAGCTTTGACCATTATAAAATCAAAATACCAATCAACTCTGAAAAATATAGAAGATACTGTGTCTTGCAGTAGCAAGTATTCAGCTGGCATTTAATTCCTTAGGTAAAATTACCAAGCATATACATATGCATCAGTACACAAGTTTGCTTTCATTGTTAATGAACACTGAAATGCTTTGCTTCAGAGTTTTGCTTTGCTTTGGTTTTCCAGGGCAGGTCCTGTATCTCAGTCTGGCCTTGACCTCCCCATGCAGCCAAGGACGTCAGTGAACTCCTAATTCTTCTGCCTCCACCTCCAAACGTTACGTGTACAGGTGTGCACCACACCATTCTTCAAAGAACTGTGTTTAAATTGATTTCTTTCTGACAGTAAATGTCAGACCAAGGTTACACCAGAAACTTGTTGAAAGTGGAAAATGTTGAAGCAACTCTGTCTCAGCAGCAAACACTCTGAAGCTCGGGATCCATAAATTGAGACTTCCCACCAGTAGCCAGAGCCATCCCTGTAGTAAGCCACCTGGAGAATGCTAGTCAGGACCTCAGAACTGCAAACATTCTTCTTTTTTTAATCAACCAAATTCCGTGTTCCTATCTCTCAAAACCACATCATCAGATAAACAGGTATTGACGTGAGTGCAGAAGGCAGGGACAGGTACCAACCAAGCTCAGTCTCAGTTCATGAAAGAATTGACATCCGCCACACAGCGCATGTGCCCTCAAAGGCTGCCCACCACATCCATGTTTGTGTACCAAGCAAGACCCTGGAAGAGCATTGCAGGAACTGGTGTGGGGTGAGTAGGGGCAGTTTCCTGGAGAGAAAGTTGGATGAAGAGATGAGGTGCTTCATGTGACTGAACTGAAGAGGAGGCTGAGATGAGCCACCAGGACACTGTGGGCAACCTGGAGTTTCTGACCATACAGTATTTAGGGGGGAAAAAATCAGATCATGAAGTTGCTGAGCCAATTCCCTAGCTTCCTCCTCTTTGTCTGATCAAGTAATAAAGGTCTTGCCTCCATTGGCTTTCTGTCTACCTCTTCCTAAGCAAAGGGTCCCCAGTCTGCCACTTTGTTCCCATACCATGTGCTCCCCACGCTCCATTCCCTGCCCCCACACTATTGGAGCCCTGATGCTGTCCATTGACTTTGTGGGCACCTTCACACCCCAACCCCCAAATCACACATGGCCTCTCAGTGCCTGTAGCTCAGTATAACAGGGAGAGGGTTCAGTGGGTGGCAGAGTCTGGGGACTGTCTAGCTCCAGGTGAGTGCTTGAGGCAAGACTGAAATGGAGACAATAGTACAGATGTCATGGGAATGCTGGGAAGATGAAAAGAATAAGAACTAAGCCAACCTTGGCCAGATAAGCAACCAATATTTTCAATTCCAAGGACTCGATACTTTAGAAAGGACGCTAATGTTAATCCCAGGACCACCAACCCAATAATACGGAGTCATTTTCTCAATTGAGGTTTGTAGGCATACGTTTTTTTCAACCTACTTTTAATAAGGGTTCAACCTCTTCTCTAGCCCTCTACCCATCAGAGGTGGTGAAGAGAAAGTTATTAGGATGGGGAAGTGGACCTGTTCAGCAATAGTTCTTTGAGGGGAGAGGTTGATATTTGGCAGCCGTTCGGTCCCATAGCAAACACCAAACATGACTCAGCAGCTGCAGACCAGTCCTCTGGGCAGGCAAACCCCAGGCAGCTGTAGTTCTATCCTGAAGAAGCCACCCGGCTTGGCAGTCAGCCTGAGGCAAGGACGCAGAAGCAGCAAGCTGCCACAGGAACTTCACGAGCAGTTCTTGGGTGACTTTCTCTCTGGAAGCATTACCACAAGTTGAGCTCAACAACGTTATGTAAGGAGAACCAATACATGTCTGTGTTGTTATTGAAGAACAGCAAGGCAGAGCAAACCAAACCAATGCTCAAGGCCTGTCTCCCACTGTCTGGGGGGCAGTCGTATTTATACTCCTTCATCATCAGTACTGTGGTAATATGAAAAACAGAGTCTTTATGGTGGTTAACTCAAGCTGTCAACTTGAGGAGGACCAAAATCATCTGGGCCTCTGGGCACGTCTGTGGGGAACTATGTTGATCAGGTTAATTGCAATGTGAACATCTGTCCACGAGGTGGCACCACTCCCAGGGTCAGGGTCTTGGACCTGTAGGTGGAGTGAGCTAGCTGAGCAGAAACATTCACCACTCTTAGCTTCCTGCTGCTGACTTTCCCTGCCATGATGGATCTGAACTTGGAACTGTGAGGCAAAATAAATCCTTCCTTTCTTAAGTTGCTTTTGTCAGAGCATTTTAGCATAACAGAAAAATAACTAAGTCAGAAATATACACTTTATCAATCAAAATCGTCAGCGTGATTTTTTTAAAAATATACAGAGATACCAAGTATGGTGGTGCACACCTTTAATCCTAGCACTTGAGAGGCAAAGTAGATCTTTAAGTTAAAGGTCAACTTAGTGGACATAATGAGTTCCAGGACAGCCAGGGCTACACAGAGAAACCCTGTCTTGAAAAAACAAAAACTAAAATAAGTATATATGCAGAGAAAGGCAAATCAATGAGACTATAATCAGATAAGTTTGGTCACTGTCTTAGTTGAAATTTACTGCTGTGAACAGACACCATGACCAAGACAACTCTTATAAAGGACAGCATTTAACTGGGGCTGGCTTACAATTCAGAGGATCAGTCCATTATTATCAAGACAGGAGCATGGCAGCATCCAAGCAGATGTAGGGATGGAGGAGCTGAGAGTTCCACCTCTTGTTCTGAAAGCAGCTAGGATTAGGGTCCTAGAGACCACGCCCACAGTGACACACTTCCTCCAACAAGGCCACATCTCCTAATAGTGCCACTCCCTGGCCAAGTATATTAAAACCACCAGTCACAATCTTCTTGTCGAAGTTGGCAGTGAGTCCATCATCCTTTATTTAGGTATGTTTATGTATGTGCATATCTGGCTAAGTATACAAATGCCAAAAGAGGCCACTGGAGGGCGTTAGATCCCTTGGTATTGGAGTTACAGGCTGTTGTGAGCCATGTGAGATGGGTGCTGGGAATAGAACTCAGGTCCTTTACAAAAACAAGTGCTACTAAATGCTGAGCCAGCTCTCCTGCCTGATAGCCTTTTTCGAAACAATAACTTAAAAATGAATGATTTTCAAATGCAGGCATGGAACTGTCTTTAGAGAATAAAATGCCATGACGGTGGTACTACCGTCTGAGCCTCTCCACCTTATGTCTGACTTCCTCCATAACTGTCACATTATTAGAATCATACAACAGAAGATGCAGAGCACTGCTTCTGTTATACGTAGACATGTTGCCTTCTCAGAAAACCGCATTTGTCTTAAGACTCTGCTTCTGGTACCCGTGTCTTAGCTAGTCAGCTTCTTCCCTGCACTGTGCCAGACCCTCTGTCTTTCTAATTCCCATATCTATCTGCAAATTACATCACCTGTAGAGCCTTTTTAAAAATGCCCAGGTCCATGTTGCAACAGGACCAAGGGTAGAAGGTGAGAGGCGACAGAGTCACGTGATGTATCCCAGGAATCGGACTCCAAAGACCAGCATCAGGGTGCAGAGTTTATTGCCCAGCCCATAAACTTAATATACAATGTTTGAACCAATCCCAAGCCTCTAAATCCTTGACCAATCGTATCTCGTCACAGTGTGCTCCAGTGAAAGCCCTGCCTAATGAGGTAACTCGGAAAGAGTGGGGTTAAGTATCGTTATCTGTGAGAATGGGGACTATTTGTACTTTTGACAGTTTAATTTCAAAGAATGAATCTCAACAATTCGCAGAAAAAACAAGAGTCTTTAATCTCTCTATTGGAGCAGCTGAGAATCAGAGTTAACAGAAGCCTTCTGATCGTTATGGACAACATCGTATCTGTGTCTGAGAGAACGAGCATCTCTGGCAGAGGCTGGCTATCATTGGTGCGGTATAAAGGTCCGCGGGACATATAAACGGAGTAAGCCACTCCAGAGCTTTCGCTAGCTGAAAATAATTCTACTTTGCAAATTTTCATTTCTCCTTCTCACTTTTTCAGCCCTGAAAACCTTCGGTCTGTGTACTGCACATAAAGTTTTGAATGATGATCAACATTTAATAACTAGATAAGTTAAAAAATGAAGTGTAAGCTTTTTAATATTTTAATGACATGGTGTAATTTTGAAGTACTAATACCATTGCATTTAGTGTACCACTATTCTTTCGTGTGTGTGTGTGTGTGTGTTTGTGCAAGCGTGCGCGCGCGTGCCATGGCACACTTGTGATGCCCTGAACAATCTCAGGGGTCAGTTTTCATCTCCCATTTTGTCTCTACTGTTTGCTGCTGCACAGTGTAGCCCAGGCTAGGCAGCTTTAGATGGGTTCTGGGGGATTTGAACTCAGCTCCTCACACTTGCACATCAGTACTTACCTGCTGAGCAGCTCTCCGCTCCCCACCTCCACTACCCGTTGAGTGGAATGTTTCATTCCCTTTAACTTTCTGCAGTTAGGAAGTGAAGGCAGAGAAGGCTCAGCCTGGGAAGGGGAGGGGTGATGATGGAGATAGAGAGGAAGCTCCAGAGGTAGCGTCACTCTTTTCTCACTCGTAAACCTCTGGAAGAACAGCCCAACAGCTGAGCCACCTCTCCAGCCTCCAGGCAACAGTTGTAGACTGAGATAGGACAGCACTGAAACTCCTAAACTCACGCCATGTCAGAAGAGAAAAATAAAACTTTACAGGTGTAGAAATCTTCCAGCTAAGCTCATTTTGTGTAAGAACTTTAGTCTCTGAGGATTTATTAATGAAGGAATCACTGTCTGGGCTGAGGATGGTGGTGGAGCCCTTCCTTGCATGAGCAAGGCTCTGAGTCTGATCTGAGTCTGACCACACACACAAAACCTATCACTTCACATAGCCCAAGACCAAGAAAATGTGAAAAGGGAAAACAAATTTTAAGATGTTTTTTGTCTTTGGTCTAGATGGCTCAGCTGGCAAGGACCTGAGTTCAAATCTCAAGCTCCCATGTAAAAGCTGGGCACAGTCACACATGTCTGTAACCCTGTCACTGGGGAAAGCAGGTAGAGCCCTGAGCTCACTGTCTAGACAGTCTAGTTAAATCAATGAGCTCGAGGCTTACTGAGGCCTTGTCTCAAAAAGTAAGGTGGAAAGCAACAGAGAAGACAGCCAACATTAGCCTCTGGCCGGCACTGGCACATACTCAGATACACACCTACACAAATATACACAACGGATATCATTTTACCATCAGCTATGTAATCATTACCACAGGCAAATGACTCATAAATATCTGGCCTCTAAAGTGTTTCAGAGAAAAAGATGGTCATTGTCGAAAGTGGAACCGGGAAGGGCTGGGGAGTTGCTTAGTCGTAAAGTACTGGACACTGACAAGTAAGCCTAAAGAATTCACTCCCTAAAATCTATGGGAAAAAAATCTAACACGATGGTACACTTGAAATACCTGTCTAGGAGAGCCAGAAACAGAAGAAACCCTGGGGCTCGTCCAAAGTTCAGATGGGAAAGCTTGTCTCCAACATACGGGAAACATCTCGAGGAACTGTACCTAAGGTAGACTTCTGATCTACACACACACACACACACACACACACACACACACACACACACACACACAGAGAGAGAGAGAGAGAGAGAGAGAGAGAGAGAGAGAGAGAACAACCATAGCTTAACCACCATCTCATAAAACTGTTGTACTGTTGGTTTAGGGTTTTTGTTTTGGTTTGATCTGGTTGTTTTCTGGTGAAACAGATAGGATCTCACTATGCTATATAGGAGAATCCTGAACCCACAGTGATCCTCCTGCCTCAGCCTTCAGAGTGCTGGGATTATAGGTGTCTTCCACTACTCCCAGCTCAGAGTATATTTCTTATATGAACACTGAATTCCCACAGGAACCTCAACTACCAACTTGCATCCATAAGTATTTCTACAGCATATTGCTACATTCAGCTTTGGGCAACAGCTCCCCTGATTAGAAAAGTGGGGGTCAGGTATGGCTGACCTTTGCTTATTCTGTCTTCAGATGTCTGCATTCCTATTTGCAATACAATTACTCTGCTTCTCATAGCTGAGTTTTCATTCTTTGTTTTCTTAGGAACAGGGGGATGGAGGATGGTCAGAGACTTAGTGATATCATAACTCAAGACAAGAAGAGATGCTGTCAAGTTTTCATTTGTCCAGTTTCATTAATTCAGAACTTTCATCAGACAACTTCGATCCGACTGTTGTTAAACAGCCCTTTTCTCAAAGGCGTGCTATTTTCCAGTGTTAGGCCAGTTTGTCCTCAAATTAAGCAGAATCTCAACATCTTGCTGAGCCAGTTTATAAACTCCAACTTCATTTAAGGCTGCTGTGGCAGGAATGTGCTCGGAAGATGACTGCAGGACATCTTTCAGGAGTAATGCAGAACCCATGTTCAAATTCAGAACGATGCAGGCTTCTTTTACACTGTTTGGGAAAACAAGAAAGAAGAGATCCTCTTTTGGACCACCCATAGGACCACAATGACCTCTGGAGAGTCTACCCAAAGAGTCAGCCATTTAACTCTGTGGACTGCTTGGCTCTTCACATATACAAGGTGTACAGGTATAGCAGATCATTAAGGCTTGCCTCGAAGCCTCATTAGGATCTGCCTCAGTACACTAATGCTAACAGATTATTAAATGTAGCTGTGATTTCAGCTAGAATTAGGACTTGGGGCGGGGGAGCGAAGGAATGAAAATGAAGGCAGCAGAAAAGGCAAAACAGCAGGGCCAACCAAACCATAAAGAGGCTGGGGACGGTGATGCTCATGTGATCCCAGCATCTGGAAGCCAAGGCAGGACTGCTATGCGCTCCAGGCTAGCCTAGTCTACACTGTGAGCTCCAGGCCAGCCAAGGCTACATAGCGAGACTGTCTTAGAAACTGACCAGAAACAGGAAGGCTGATGGGATGGTGTGGGTAAAACTGCCGGCTACAAGCTTAGTAACCTGAGTTCAACCCTTGGCATCCACGGCAGAAGAGAGAACCATTTCCCACAAGTTTCCATGTGGCCTCCACTTCGCTCATATGAAAGCAAAATTAGAATTTTTAAATAATAATAAAAGCAAAAGGGCTGGAGATTTAAGGTACTAGGTGTTACTAGTACTAGGACTTCCTTCTGCCCAGCGTGAGTGAAGCATAGGACGAGCTTTGGAGTGTGGGGTGAGCACCTGTAAACACAGCACTCAGAGACAGAGGCAGGAGAATCAAAAGCTCAGGGTCATCCTCTGCTACTGTATACTGGGTTCAAGGCCAGGCTGGGACACATGAAACCCATTTCAAAAAAAGAAAAGCAAACCAGAAACAACCATATCTTCCTGGAAGCATAACCATTTATGATCTACAGGAATATTTCCAAATTTCACAAACCCTATACATAATGTAAATTTTAAATAAAATTCTTTTTACTAGATTCCTAGTAACTGTTCTCAAGTTTATAACTATACTTAGAGCTAAAATTAGTATTAAATTCATAAGAAAACTGATTTTTGACTGGTCTGGGCTATTGTTAGGCACTTAACCTAAGTATGATTCCTTATTTTCTGCAGGTGGCAGATTTACACCTGTATCATTTTCTATTTACTCTCCCAGTAATAAGCAAGCAGCATTAAACCAGTGGCTAGGGAGCAAGTCCAACATATAATTTATACCCAGTTCTGGTCGGCTTTCTGTGGATATGTACCACAGGCATTATTTTGGTTTCCCTATTGTGTTTTGAAAATATAATAGGCATACAATAAATGTTTTAAGGTTTTACTTATTTGTTGCTCTTTAGATTTTTAAATTTTTATGTGTATGTTTTGCCTGCATGCATGTCTGTGCACCATGTGTGTGCCTGATGCCTATGGAGGCCAGAAGCATGTGTAAGACACCTGGAACTGGAGTTAAGGACAGCTGTGAGGCAGACCCTGTGGGTGCTGAGAGCCAAACCGCAGTCCTCCTCCAGAGCATCACGTGCTCTTGACTGTTAAGCATCTCTAAGCCCAGATTTTAATTGACGTTATTGCAAAACAGATCAACGAAACCCTGAAGTTGTTAAAAAGAAGCCTAGTCCTCCAGCGTTTAGATACACCAATACTTCTGGTTGGACACTGGACTTACTGTTTAAAATAGTTTTCCGGTCTCTTGCAATAGTGAGAAAACAAAGGGAAGAGGTTCCTCGTCATATCAAACTGCAGCTGGGCTGCTCCTCCTTCGTTGAAGTGGTTAGCGAGGATTATCTGAAACAAAGAGCAATCGTGTACCAGCCGCCGTCCTCAGCACAGCCCCAGTCTCCCCTGACTTACTTCCTGATAGATGTATACATCCAGCTTCTCTACGAGCATTTGCCAGAAAATTCTGAATAAGGAGAAACACAGCTGCTGTTCCAGCTGAAGCAGCCGGTCCCGTAAGGTCAGCAAGAGTGGGCAGGCTGAGCTGGACAGGGACATCACTGCCTGTTCAGACTGAGATGGCAGGGACAACCATCTGGAAAAACAAATAACCTTCACAGGAATGACCCTTACCATTTTCTATCCTTAAGGTTTCAACAAATTATTTTAAATTTGAAGAGATGTACTGTCCTGGGTTAATTCTGGAGTTTAAAAAAAAAAAAAAAAAAAGTAATGTCTAATATTAAAAGCTCTACCAGAAATAAATGTCTCTATATTTATTTTTTAAATTTTAATTAATATTTCCTGAAAAATACACTAAATTCAATTATTATAAAGTTAAAAACTAAAGTTTATCTTTAGAATTCAAAAGATATCAGTTAATCTTATGCTTTGATTTTCGCATACAAACTAACACTACTTTCACATTGATTGCAGTACTCTGTGGAGGTGCCATGCTAGGGTACAGAGGCAGAAGAGTTGTGAAATGCAAGCATGACAGGCACAAACCACAGGGCACTTTCCTTTGTAAAATGAGTGACAAGCAGACTAGGTCACAGGTCCAGGTCATAGGTCACCTCTCTAAGAGGTCCACACCATCACTTGTTTATTCTGAGTAAGTTCTTCAAAAGAATAGATTCTAGAAAGATCTCATCAAAACCAGTGCTTGGAGCTACCATACACAAAACCCCAAGTTCCATCTCCAAGACTTGGAGCGGGGATTTTACAGAAGCCAAAACTGGGAGTGGAAACAGTGCCTCTGACTCAGACTAACGGGAGTAAAGGTGCCTGACACAGGACACACCTTTCTTTCTTGTACAATTTCGCAGCGTCTCTCACATCTCTGAAAACATGGTCTACTTGGCGCGTCAACATATCAAGCTTTAAGCGCTCTAAGAGATTGATCATGTCGTCGAAGACCGAGCTCTCCATGGAGGCCAGCTGTCCCAGCTGCAGTTTACTGAGGACGTTATTCTCTGCAAAGACCTCCATTGCTGCCTGCTGCAGCTGCAGAAAGAACTGCAAACACATATCTGTTATTACATTTACTGACACAATTCTGGACATCTCAGAATAGCACCTCTATATCACACAATTTCCTTATTTAAGGTGTGCAGCTCAGGGCCAGTGAGATGGCTAAATGGGTAGGTACTTGCTGCTAAGCCTGATGACCTGAGTTCAATCCCCAGGACCCACATAGAGTAAGCAAACAAGTCTAGCCTCCACATGTATGCCTGTATGCCAGTGACACAGGCACACACTCATGTGCACATACACACACACACACACACACACACACACACACACACACACACACACCGAGTTTGGCATGGTGGCAGATATCTGCAGCCCACACTCAGGAGCTCACCATGAAGATTACCATGAGTTCAAAGCCAGTGTGGGCTACATGAGACCTGACTCAAAGTTAAACAAGCATAAAAGCCTTCATCTTCCCCCCAAAAATAAAATGTGCAGTTCAGGACCAGCCTGATGGCTCAATGCACAGAGGCACTTGTCACCAAGCCTGCACCCTACACGGTGGAATGACAGAACCAAGTCCTGCAAGTTGTCCTCTGATCTCAACATGTGCACTGTGACACACACATACACATGCACAATATAAATCATTTATTACAATTCAGTAGTTGTAATTCAGAGCAGTGCATCCATCATGGCCATTATTCCCTGCCGACAAAACCCCTCAGCCATTGTCCATCATCTCCATTTCCTCCCCACTCTGCCAACTCCAGGCAATCACTCATCTAAGGACTCAACAATCATGGACATTTCAGTAAATGGAACCATATACAGTTCTATTCTTCATGACCAAGTCCTCTCACTTAGTGCCACAGCATGTACTAAGTATGTACTTCATGTTTTTATTGCCCCTCCACACATCATATGACCATACTACAATTTACCTGGTTTTGCTGATACCTGTTTGGATTGTTTTCATTTTGTATCTATTCTACATACATAATGTCGCTGGGAAGGAAATGTGCATTTTTCTGTAAATGTGTTTCCCTTTGTTTTCGCCTACTTATCCTTCCACCCACCCTCTGAAGAGCTGCCAGGCTACCTCGCCCAGAAGCTGCAGCAGCGGCATCACCACCAGTCACATCCAGGGGTCTGAAGCTCTGTCCGCACAGGGCAGTCTGTTGCTTTGCTTTGCTTTTTGGTGTGTAAGGGTTTGTTTTGTTTGGAGACTGGATCTTGCTGCCCTCAAATGAGTTCAGTGTAGCTTCGAACTCATGGCCATCCCGCCTCAGCCTCCCAAGTGCTTGGTGTGCAGTGTTTTCTGTGGTACTATGTAGTCTCAGTTGGCCCTGAAAGTGGCACCCCTTTTCCTGTGCCCCCATTGCTCAGAAGCCAGGGGTGCACTTCCTTTGCCAGTCTCTTTTTCTCACTGCAGCAGTTTTTATTTGTGATACTGTATTCTCCTGCTAGCGAGCATGCTCCTTTAAGTATTCTGTTTTTCTAGACACAGACTGAAGGCTGTCAGAAACCTGGAGTTCTGACAGTCAGAGAACTAAAATGTCACGTTTGCAGTAGTCAGCCCAGAGCCACCTATGGCCACATGTCCAGGAACTGCCTGAGAATGCAACCAGAGATGACCTGTGGAGCAGGCATGCCCAGTCCGTTCATTTACACAAACCCTGACTTGTCGCTGATGCCTACACTGAGGACAGTAGAGCTGGAGTGCTGTCTCAGACAGCTGAAAAGAACATTCTGAGAGGTTGCCCATTTCAGGTGTGGCATGGCCCAACAACAAATGGTTGTCAACAGACAATCAGAAACAAAGAGATGTGAGGTGCCGTTGTTTTCTCTCTGCCTCTGGCCTTGTGTGGCAACAGAACTTTGATGACGTTTACCTGAAGCACTTACAGTCGGAAGCACTGTGAGGATGGATGGAGGTGTTGATGAGAAGACAAATCATCACCATGAAAGCCAGAACCCAGTCACAGTCAGCCCTTACCATCTGCACTCTCTCTCGGTCTCAGCAATAGATTCTAACCTTGCACAGTAGAGGGTGGCTAATTCCTCCTCATTAACAGACAGTGGTACCAAACATCCATGATGTTCTACAAGGAATTCCATTAACACTAAAACCGTCCTGGCATGAGCCTCTCACTGAATCATCTGGCATATCTGTTTCATGTGTGAAAAGTCTTAGCACAGAGTGGGTCAGTGTGGGAGCTGGAAATGAAGTATTCCCTGAAAGTTGAACACAAAACAACTACACACTGGTTGACTTTATGAGAAGAACGCACTTGGCATTGTACTCTGTGTCATACTCACAAAGTCATCGGTTTTTCTTGTTCCAGCACATGACATTATGCACACTTATTTCGAATAAATTTTTTTTTCTTTTTTCTTTTTTTGTGGTGGTGGGAATTGACCTACAGCCTCCTCACACACACTAGGCAAGTACTCAACTACCACTAAGCTATAGTCCCATGCCCCTACCCAGTTAAAGTTTTGGCTGCACTTGTTAGAATAGGTGGCTTTGTTGGAAGAATTGTGTCACTAGGGGTAGGCTTTGAAGTTTCAAAGCCCATGCTCTGCCCTGTCTGTCTGTCTGTCTCTAACTCTGTCTCTCTGTCTATCTCTGTCTCTCTGCCTTCCCCACGCTCCCCCCACCCCAATCAGGATGTAGCCCTCAGTTATTGTTCCAGAGCCAGGTCCTGCCATGATAATGAACTAAGCCTCTGAAACTGTAGAAAGCAAATCCCAATTAAATGCTTGCTCTTAAAAGAGTTGCCTTGGTCATGGTGTGTCTCCACAGCAACAGTGGACACATACTTCCAGAGAGGAAAAGGTAGGTAGGAGCCTTGAAGGAGAAAAAAGATGTGTAGTGATCATTAGCTCCCACTCTGGGTGTTTAGATTGTTATCTCTGTTTTCTGTGACACTGCAGGATAGACTGGAACTCAACGGCAGTCCCCACCTCAGCCCCGGAGTGCTGTAGCTACATTCACAGGTGTACACCACCACTGCCAGCCATACTTACTTTAAAATATATTTTGCAAAACAAGATGTTACTTCTTTTCAATGTAATTGTGGTTATGCTTTGTTTTGTTTTGATTTTTTAGGTAGTTCTTGGGCTGGGGAAATGGGTAAGTGGATACACTCCCTATTACACAAACATAAAGACCCCACTTTAGGCAAGTAAACAGCCAACATGACGGTGTGCACCTATAATTATAGCACTGGGAGGCAAAGCTGGGAGATTCCCAGGGTGATAGCCTGCCAGTCTAGCCAAAAAGACAATCTCCAGGCTCACCAAGACTGCCTCAAAAGAAAAGTTGGAAAGGGAGAAGAAAAAAAACCAATATTAACCTCTGGTCTCCATGTGTAAACATGCATGCATGCATACATACATATACAAACTCAGAATTCCTGTCTCTTACAGATATACTAAAATATTTATCATTAAATATGATATGTGAGAATCACTTCAAAAATGATTAGTTGCAGCAGAGAGAAGTTCCACCAACACGTGGGAATGGTGAAAGCAGAGTGCAGGAGGTAGGAGCACTTATAGTGAACCCAGGCTCAGCGCCCACACAGCGGCTCACAATCCTCTTTCACTCCCGTTTTAGGGGACCCTTTAGCTTCTGCAGGCACTGCACACGTGTGGTACACACATTTAACATGCATGCAAAACAGTCATACACATAAAATTTTAAAATCTTAGAAAAAAAAAATCCCACATATCATAATGCATAATGCATCCACCAGATGCGCCTGTGGGAAGCCTGTAGTGTATTTTCTTTAAAAGCACACTGAGAAAGCCATAGGAACCAAGCCAGTCAGCAGCATCCCTCCATGACTTCTGCATCAGCTCCTGACCTGACTCCGTGGATGACAAGTTGCTTTTATTCAGTGTTTTATTACAGCAACTGAAACTAAGACAGTCCTGTTTTGAAGATATATTTTTAAAAGTCAAGCTCTGGCTGGACCTCTTTTTTCTTTGCAGTCCTGGGAATGAATCTAGGACTTTCCACCAGGCTCTACCACTGAGCCACACTACCAACTTAAATGTACTGATTCTGACATCATTGTAAAATAATCGCTTTCTGTGGTGGCATTTAGCCTACTATTGTTTCCAGAGCACAAAGTTGGAAGAGAAAATGGTTCACATAATATAGCTACTCGGGAAAGTCTGTCTTTGTCTCTTTCCTTCCTTCCCTTGTGTTGTGATCTGCTTGTTTGTGAAGTAGGATCTCATGGAACCCAGGCTGGCCTGGAACACACTGTGTCACAGGAATTATCCTGAGGCTCCTGACCACGTCCCCACATGCTGGTAAATAGGCTACACCACCTGCCTGATTGCCTTCTTCTTTTTCTCTTTTCTTCTATCATTTTATGGTCCTGAGGATCAAACTCAAGCCCTTGCTCACGTTCACATTCAGATGCTCCCACTGAGCTACAGCCCAGCCCTCGTAAGAGTAAGTCCTTAAATTATTAGCATGATTTAACTGTTTTAGACCTTTCCTCATCTGCATTTGGCAGCATTATGCCTTCCGTCTAACATGTTTTTGGCTTGCAGCAGAGTCAACATTCAAAGGTTAAAGGAGATCAAGATACTAATATATTATTTCCTATAAAAGCACATTGACTCACGACATTGTCAGCCCAGTCTGCCAGCACTGCAGAGATATAGTTCACGGCATTGAGAATCGCACAGTACCGGAAGCCCAGGGACGCTCTGCTCTCCTCCTTCATCACCTGCGTTAACCGGATCCTGAAATCATCTACTAGGTCCTTCTGTAACTCCAGGAACTGAAGCTTCCGGGAGGCTGTGGGGAGACTCTTATACCTGTCTGTGGAGAAAGGAAACAAAATACATGAAAGGATCTGGGACTTCCCACGGACAGTCAGTTTTCCCTAAAGCCCTGCTTTACTGCCTTTATGACAAAACTCAACTGACCATTTGTAAGTCTTAAGAATTACACATGTACACCATGACAGGACCCATCCCACAGCATACTTGAGATCTAGATGTGTATACTCTCTATAGAAATCATGCCTCATTTCTAAAAATGCAAATTGTGTTTTAAAATAACTGTTCCTTAATTAAGAAGCTTTGTCAGGTGAGGAGGGCTTGAGATAGATCTCATGTAGCCCAGGCTGGCCTCAAATTTCCTATGTGGTTATGAATGGCTTTGAACCCCTGATCTTCCAGCCTCTACCTCCAAAATCCTGATATTTGGAATTAAGTATATGCACCACCATGTCTGGCTAGCCTTTAAAAAAAAAATGTTTCATATTTTTCTTACAATCAAAATATGTAATTAATGATTGGGTTGGAATAAAGCTTCTTCAGGTTATCATACAGCTCAAGAAGTGAACTGCCAGGAGAGGACGGAAGCAAAGAGGGCCCAGGATGACAGCAATGAAGATCTTCTGACACCAGTCTGCAGATGCCCCACACCAACAGACAAAGGACACCGGCCACCCTCCGGCCAGAACAACACTGCACGAGAAGAAACCCTACATTACGTCAACTCTAAAACTACTTTATTATTCTCTCTTCTTCAAGTCCGGATAAACCAGTACCAAGAGAATAGTATTTAAAGTTTAGGTTAGCACTAGACTGGTAGTGTGCACCCAGTCCTAGCTACCTGGAAAGCCAAGGCAGAAAGATCATTTCAGAACAGGAGCTCAAGCCAGCTGGTCAGTACAGTAGGCAAGTCTCTTAAAAAATGGTAAGTGGGCGCTGGAGAGAGGCTCAGCAGTTAAGAGCATTGCCTGCTCTTGGAGAGGTTGCTGGTTCAGTTCCCAGCACACACTGATGGCTCACAGTCATCTGTAACTCCCATCTCTAGGGGATCAAACACACTCTTCTGAATTACACAGGCACTAGGCGTGCATGTGGTGCACATATATACGCAGGCTGGGCCCCAGCACCCACATGGCAGCTCACAACCACCTGCACCTCCAGTTTCAGGGGCTCGAACACTTTCTTCTGGCCTTCATAGGCAGAAGGCATACACATGGTATACACACAATCACACAGACACACACTCATACACATAAACTAAAAACAAGTCTGTAAAATTAGAGTAATAAAATGAAATTTGAAGACCTGTAACAAGAATGATAATGAGTTAAAAATTAACACATTTTTATTTGTTTTTTTTTCTGGACTTTTTCCCTTCATATGTATACCAATATTTACATCTTAAGTTGTTGTTGTTTTGACACAGAGGCTCATAATACATCTAGGTGACCTGACTATTATGACTACTATTATTTATTAATATTTATTATTTCAGTATTTTGAAACAAGATCTCACTATACGTCTGGATGGCCTGGAACTCATATACCAGGATGATCTGAAAGCCACAAATCCTCCAGCTGCTGCTTCCAGAGTGTTGAGATTAAAGGTGAGTGCTACCACACCCGGCTCAGTCAAAAGTGAGACTTCTGTCACAGATTTTTATTAGTGTAAAAACATTAAGTTACTATACAGCTCTTTATTAACTACTAAAAAAAAAATAAGTATATGTGAAACATACTACTGTTTAAAGTTTATTTTTATGTACATGCATGCCAGGTACCTGAGGAGGTTGAGAGGTCAGTGGATGCCCAGAGCTGGAGTCACAGTGGGTTATAACCGGGAGCTGACCAGGTCTTCTGTAAAAGTACCAAGTGCTCAGACCTGCTGAGCAATCTCGCCAGCCTCAAACCCCTTGCGATTACTTGTTTGTTCATTCATTCATTTGGTTTGGTTTTCTGAGACAGATTCTCATATATCCCAGGCTGACCTCAAACTTGCTTTGGAGCTGAGACTGGCCCCGAGCTCAATCCTCCTGCTTCTAACCTCATAAGCTAGATTGCAAGTGTGCACCCCTATGCTCAGCTTAAAAACTTAGTTCTAAATTAGCATCAAATGTTACAAGGCCAGTGCTTACCAGTTATAACCAAAAGGAGAGTCATAAAGACTTCTGCACAGTCTGGAACCTTCATTTCGTCCACATCAGTGATGTCTTTATACTGGGATACCCAGGCAGCCTCTGACGAAAGCATTGAGTCCATTTTCTGAAGAGCAACTAGCATGAAGAAAGAAGCGTCAGTCAAGGAGTCATTTCATCCTTCAATTACCAACTTATACTTTCTAGAAACTATTTTTTCATACAAAATAAATTTTCAATCCCTCACTAACTAATTGCACTATATTTAAAATGTCTACTTCAGAGTTACATAAGATACCTTATTCTCCCTCCTCTCAAATCCTCAAAATAGCCATGCTGACTAGACGTGGCACATCCAAAAATACCCAATCAGAAGTAGAAATAGTATATGGAAAAAAATCTACAAAACACCAATATCTTCTACTGGCTCAACATTTCAATATTCAACATGTAGACTGTAATTCCAAAAACAAACAAACAAACAAACTGAAGTCTTGTGGAAAGAGAACTGTCTTTGAAGGTAATTCAGTAGATCCTGCCCAGGAAAGATTTAGGCACCTATAGTTCCTACTCAGAGCTGTAAGAAAAACCAAACTCCAAAACTTTACACACCAAAAGCAGACATTGCCAGGCAGTGGTGGTACATACCCTTAATCCTAGCACTTGAGAGGCAGAGGCAGGTGGATCTCAATGAGTTTGAAGCCAACTTGGTCTATACAGGGAGTTCCAGCTCAGACATGGCTACATAGTGAGACCCTGTCTAAAACCCAAAACAAAAAGCCAGCAAGCAAACAACAACAAAAACAAACAAACCAAAAACCCCCAACCCGACAGCCACATGGGTACTTACACTTTCTCTCCACAGTCAACCATCTCTGGAAACAGGTTTCCTCCGACAGAATATGCATACAGCTGGCAAATGTGCTAGGATAGCCATGGACACTGTGCAGCTCCCTTTCAAACAGCAGCACCTCATCCACCAGATGACAGAAGAGACTGTCATCATAGAGCAGGCAAGGAATATCAGACGCCAGCTTCTCAAGAATGAGCATCACAAGGCCACGAGAAAACTCGAGCTAAAAGAAATGCACAGGCATGAGGGGTTGTGCCCAGGGGGCTCCAAGGAAGCTGGAAGGCACAGCTTCATCCAACCCTTACCCTTGCATTGACTGCAGAGCCCACTTTATCCAAGATTGGCTGAATCTTCTCATCCAGAAAGTGAGTGTGGTTCCCAATCCACATAAGTACCTGAGCCAAGTACCATTCAGGCTGAGGGGAAGGGAAAATGATTTCAATTTTTTATTTATTCTATGGTGATGGGAAATTCTAATCTAATGCACTTAGTTATAAACAGACACAAACATTAATTGAAAATTCCTATATGTAAGAAAATAATTCTTACCCTGCACTTTCAAACTCACAAAAGACTTCATAATCAAATGTTTCCCAATATACTTCCACAACAAATTCTAATAAAGTGGCTTAAGTCAGTAAACTCATAATTTAAAATACCCCATTGGGGTTAGATGTGGCTTTGTGGTATAACATTTGCCTTGCTATAAAGAGCCTTGGTTTTAATCCCAGCATCACAGAAAAGAGGAAGGAGAGCATAACAACAAGAACGAAGAAAATCACTCACACACTTAAAAAGGAGCATTTGCCCAGCACCCACATCCCTGATTCCAGAGCAAAACAAAAGAAGCAGAAAAAAGTCATGCCAGCAGGATGGCCCCATGGGTAAAGGCTCCTGCCAACAAGCCTGACAACCTGAGCTTAATCCCTGGAATCCACATGGTGGAGGGAGAGAGCCAACGCCCACAATTGTCATCTAGAAAAACTTAATGCTTGCAGAATCTTCTCTAAAGACAATTTAAAACACTTTATGTGTGGCGAGTGACATGGCCCAGTACCTCCAAGCCTGCTAGCTTGAGTTTGACCTCAGGACCAAGTCTGGTAACAATTTCCTTTAAAATACTTATTCGATCACTTCCTGCCATGATGTCCTCGGTAGCTATGATGAGTCACTCTGGCCTGGCACCTGTGCTCAGTGATCCATGCTCTCTCCTGTGGAACTCACTTCTCTTTCTTTCTATTTATCTATCTGCAGGAGTGGTCTGTATAGTGAAGTCTCGGCATCGATCGGCTATAAAGCCTGTACACACAAATGCAAATGTGATAATGTCCCAAAGACAGCGCAGATTTTGACAACTTGTCAACCTAAGCACCAGTCACATCTACAAAGAACAGCTATGAGGCAGGAACTTTGAAGGGGAAGCAGAAAAGTGAACAGAGACAAGTCTTTAAGCTAAACAAAAGTCCAGGCACAGGTAACGTTCACTATTAATGAAAACTCAGGGTAAAAAGGACACTGTGACATAATCCCACCACTTGGAAGGCAGATGCAGAGGGAGCATAAGTCTGAGGCCAGCCAGAGTTCTCCTGAGAGCCTGTCTGAAAAACAAAATCAAAAACACAGAAGAGAAGAGAAAGTGAAGCACACACCTTGCTGATGACGTTGGTCTGCCGGCTGCCTCTGAAGTGGTACCTGAATCTCTTCTGAAGGGGTACCAGCATGATCTGGATGGGCAGGATCACAGAAGGAGAGGCAGGAAGACAGTATTTTTCTGGGAGTTGTTTTGGCTCAGTCAATAATTCATCTCTGACACAGGCAAGTCAAGGAAAAGGGACCAAAATCATATTTATACACACAGTACACACACACACAATCATTTCCCACAAATGCATTAATACTTAGCAAAAGGCTCAATACAAATAATGCAAAACATAACTCCATACTGAATCTGAATTCACTGAAAAGGTGTTTAGAGGCTGGAGAGATGAAAGGTTCAGAACATTTGTTGCTCCTGCAGAGGATTTGGGTTCTATTCCCAGCACCCACACGTTGGCTCAGCATCATCCTTAACTACATAGTGTCAGGAGATCTGATGCCCTCTTCTGACCTCCACAAGCACAAGGCATGGTGCACAGACACACATACAGGCAAAATACACATACTCATGAAATACACAATCAATGACAATAAAAAATGCCTTTAGAACCAATCAGTACTCAGGAAATGGAATTAAGCAACCATTTCTTCAATACTCTGTTACTCAGGTTCCTCCCACTGCCGACTGGTTTTTCTGTCTAAAGGACCTGTACCCAATGCCAACATGGGTCAGTGGCTGGGCTGCTTTGGATGGGAATGGCCTCCATAGGCTTATCCATAGGGAGTGGCACTATTAGTAACCTGGTTGGAGAAAGTGTGTCACTGGGAGTTGGCTTTGGGGTTTCAAATGCTCAAGCCAGGCCCAGTGTCTCACTCTTCCTTATGGCTGACAATCTGGATGAACAACTCTCAGCTCTCTCCAGCACCATGTCAGCCTGCATGCCACCAGGCTTCTCACCACGATAGACTAAGCCAGCCTCAATGAAATGTTTTCCTTTATAAGAGTTGCCACAGTCATGGTGTCTCTTCATGGCAATAGAACACTGGCAAAGACAGTTATTTATCTTAGAACTGTTTTACAGCTCTGCCACTTCCAGACAATTTATTTTTTAAGGATAATATATAACTTCCAATAGGCAGTTACATGTCAAGTCTAACCCAGGACCCTCACTTTGGCTACATGACCACTTGGATGCCTTTCTCCCGTGGCTGTGGAGGCTGACCCAGTGCCGCATACCATCCACCACTCTGTCACAAGCTCCGCATGTGTCACTCACAAACCACACATCTTTTAGAAAGTATCCACTCCAACAAAGATACGAGGCCTGGAGTTTCAACAGCTGACAAAACAGCATCTCCAGGTTAGCATACACCTCAGGGGTACTGGCAGGCCGGCTCACACCAACAGTTTGAGACTGGGTGTGTGTGATGAACGGCCAATGAAGCTGTGCTAAAATCTCCTCGAAATCACTGTAACAGAAAAGAAACAATGTTTCATATGATCCATTACATTATCAAATACTCATCAGAAAGCAGTCATCATGAGGTATTTCCTGCCTGGTAAGCTTGTCCTTGAGAATCTTATGCCAGAATTTAACTGTGGCTCTCATGAAGCTAAGAAGATGAGTACAGGATGAGTCGTGAAGCTTGATGTCCAGTTCTGCCATGGTCAGCAGGACAGAGGCTGCCTCTGGCACACTGTTGGTCATCAGGTACTGCTGAATGTTATCACTGCGGACAAAGCAAAACACACGTTAGTGAGAGCTTCAGTGGAATGAGTGTGTGTGTGTGGTGTATACAGTGTGCGTTTGTGTGTGT
>JANHMN010000033.1:64006-87300 GCA_030674055.1 Rhabdomys pumilio | reverse complement strand
GAGAGAGAGAGAGAGAGAGAGAGAGAGAGAGAGAGAGAGAGAGAGAGCACTCCCAACACATAGCTCCCTAGCAAGAATCTGGAATACTGAAAGCATACAGCCAGATATTCCTTGCTTCACCTACTGAGTTATTTTCCTTCAAAAAACAAATGCAGCTGTGATTGAAGCCATATTGATAATCAGCTGGGATGGTCTCAATAGTAGACCACTGGCCTAGTGTGCACAGGACACCATTCAATTCTCAGCACCACAGGGAAAACATCTTTTAAAGTAGACAAGGTGGCACACACTTGTAACCTCAGTACTTGGGAGGTAGAGGCAGAAGGATCAGGTGTTCCATGTCAGCCTCAGCTACAGAGGCGTTTGACGCTAGCCTGAGTTATATGAAGCCCTGCCTCATAGACCTGAAATACAACTGGTCCTCTGTATTTTGCTGAAGCCTAGGATGAGACCTATTGATTTGGTAAGAAGATACTCAGGCAATGTCTTTAGACATGTCATTTATTAAAGAATATTTTTATGGGGGCTGGGAAGATTATATTCCCAGAAACCAGAATAGACTGAAGTCTCTGGCTTGTGGTAGCATCTGCACTAAAGAATATGTCCCACCTCCAATCATGTAATTAAATACATGTTTTCAAATGTTTTTATCATATATGGTAAACATAGGTCAATATTAGACATCAGAATAAATGACAAATAATTTTATTTTATTTTTATTTTGAGATAGTCTCATGTATCCTGAGCTAGCCTTGGACTTCTGATCATTCTGCTTCCAACTTGTGAGTGCTGGGATTACAGGCTAATGCCACCACACGCAGGACTACAAAGAATTGTATAGAATTTCAGCTCTACCAACTCTGAACCCAGCACTATACTAGGGATACGAGGGCAACATCTGCCCTTAAGTATGAAACAGACACATGTAAGCATGCATTCTCACAAGCAACACACTAGCCTGGGCACCGGCAGCACACACCTTTATTCCCAGCACTCAAGAAGGCAGGGGCCGATGGGGCTCTGTGAGTTCCAGGTCAGCCTGGTCTACAGAATGACTTTCAAGCCAGTCAGGGCCAGAGTGATCCCTCGGCACCAACAAACCACCTGACTGACCTAGGAGCTGGGACAAATAGTGCGCTACAGTAAGTGCTCCTGACACTTGAACATGTACAAGAATCACCTGAAGATCTCCTCCTAACACACAGAATCTAACTCAAGGGAAGAAGAAAGAGCAGATGGGCAGGTAGGGAGAGACCAGATCACAGCAGTCACAGAACATTCTTTGTAGATAATAGGAACACTTACAGTTTAGAAGGAAGGAAGGAAAACAAGGAAGGAGCACAAATGACTGGGGTTGGTGCTATCAGGAGGAAGGCAAGCATCAGACTCCTAGGATGCAGGGCTGGTTGGAGTTTGTCAAACTGACACAAGCTTGGAGAGTCATCTGAGAAGAGGCTTCCATCAGACAGGCCTTTAGGCAAGTCTGTGGACATTTTCTTGCTTAATGTGGAAGGGCCAAAACACTATGGGTAGTGCCAGCCCTAGGCAGGTAGTCCTCAGTTATATAAAAAACTAAGCTGAGCAATCCATGAACGACAAGCCAGTAGACATTTCTCCATGGTCTCTGCATCAGTTCGTGCCTCCAGGTTCCTGCCTTGACTTTCTTCGATGACAGACCATGACACACAAGTAAAAGCTAAAAACCTCTTTCTATCCCAAGTATTTTATCACAGCATTAGAAAGCAAGACCTGAGTGTTAAACAGATGATGATACTACTAGCCACTGAGGGAAACCTGTTAAGAGACAAAGGAGAATAATTTTGGACATGCTCATTTTAAATTTGTGGTGGTTTGAATAGGTATGGTCCCCATAGACTCATGTGTGTAAATGCTTGGCCTATGGAGAGTGGCCCTATTAGGAGGTGTGGCCTTGTTGGAGGAAGTGTGTCACTGTGGGAGTGGGCTTTGAAGTCTCCTATATTCAGTGTAGCAGAGTCTTCTCCTTACTGCTGAGATGAAGATGTAGAACCCTTTGGTTCCTTCTCCTGCATCACGTCTGCCTGGACACTGCATGCTTCCCACCGTGATGATTATGGACCAAACGTCTAAAACTGTAAGCCAGCCCCAATGAAATGTTGTCCTTCTAAGAGTTGCTTTGATCATGGCGTCCCTTCACAGCAATGAAACCCTGACTAAAACAAGGTTCAAGTGTGGACTTCAGCAAGTCTCTGTGGATTTTAGGGAAACAGGCTTGATTAAAGGGGTAAACGAGCGAACAGCAAGCTAGACAACGGACAGTGATAACAAAGACTAAAATGCCTGAGAGCCAAATGAATGAACAGATTCCTACTAAAAAATGAAGGGAAGGACTTTAATTTGTTTTATGGGGAGAACTATCTATGTGTGTTCATCTACTGAGAAGACTGGTGGTAAAGCAAAGGAAAAAGCAAACTAAGGCCACTGACGGCCAAGGTGCTGGAAAGGAGCTGGGTGTAGGGCCGCCTTAGCATTGGCTCCTGCTGATAGGCTTATGTGGGGTAGAAGCGTAGCACTGACAGACAGAGACGAGGGACGGGGAGAGTGGGGGTTGGCAGGCATGTGCAGAGTACAATGGTATATGTGAACAGAAATGTCATAATGAAACCTACTGATATGCTAAGAACATTAGAGGTATAGTTCTAAAGGCCAGGGGTAGCAGGTGGTAACTGCAGGTAAAACATTTGCAAGATAAGCCTGATCTCTGGCACCCGTGAAGGTTCCATGCCCTCTCCATCAGTTCCTGTCTCCAGGTTCCTGCCTTGAGTTCCTGCTTGGCAGTGTGTGTGCCTTGCACGCATGAAGCCCTGAGTTTGATCCCTGGGCACACAATTTGGTAGTACATGTTGAAAATCCTGACACCCCAGAGATGGAAGGAAGAAGATCAGAAGTTCAAGACCCTTCTCTGCTACACAATTAAAAGTTCATCTGGGACCACAAACAAACAAACAAACAAAAAAGTTTACCTCTGAAAAGGTAAAACAGATTATAAATAAGTTTGGAAATATGGAATAGACTGTTAAATCAATACACCCAGGCTGGTGAGATGGCTCAGCAGTTAAGAGCACTGAGTGCTCTTCCGGAGGTCATAAGTTCAAATCCCAGCAAACACATGGTGGCTCACAACCATCTGTTATAAGACCTGATGCCCTCTTATGGGGTGTCTGAAGACAGCTACAGTGTACTTACATATAATAAATAAATAAAAACCTTTGGGCTGGAGTGAGCCAGGCTGGAGCGAGGGAAAAGGGAAAAGGGGGAAAAAAATCAATACACTCATGCAAGATGCTTGACTTTTTGGTTAGAGAAGAGGTAACACAGGAAATCACGTGGAGAAACTTCAGGATGACTGAGGACAATATAAGATTTCATGGCAAAGCTGAAGACAACTATGGTGGCAGACCACTGATTGGCCCAGCCTTGACTCACTCAGGAGTGTGATGTCCTCCAACAGAGCCTTGCAGGAATGGAAAAGCTGAGGGTTCAGGCTACATAGAGACTACCAATAGGTATGACAGAAAAGCAGAGAGGTGTGGAGACCTAACTCAGCCTACCTCAACACGTGGGGAAAGGAGAGCGTAAAGACACACCACTCCCACATATCCAGAGTTGGCTCACCCTGATTAATTTCTTATATGATAAAATGCTTTCCCTTTGACAGAGTACTGCAACTAACTATAAAGACCTTATCTTTAGCTTAAATTATATTCATTGGGTTTTTAAAAGTAAGAGTACCATGTTTGTAGTAAAATGAAACCCTAAAGATGTATAAAAGCAGAAACTAACCTTTCAGCCAGCACTCAGAAACAATCATTCTTACAGTTCTCTCAGTTTTTTGTTATTTTTTATGACAGGGTTCCATGGAACCCAGGATGGTCTGAAATCCTCCCATAGCTGAGGCTGGCCTTGAACTCTTGATGCAGGTGCCTCCTACCTCCGTGTGCTGAGGTTATCAGCGTGTGCCACCACTCCTAGCAACCACTGTACATTACTCATGTTTCTTCCTATCTGCACTTGGAATAAACACTTGGAATGGTTGTGTGTAACCATTTCTACACATTCTGAAATTACTCATAAAGCTATTTTAGAAGTTACTGAATGAAAGTAATATAAAATGCTAGCTATCCTAAGAAATTATTGAATCAAAATGATATAAAATGCTATCGCTTTGTTTTCAAAGATGCAAGTTGGCAGGAACTCTTAACTTATAAGTACGTACCAGGGGTCTTTAAAGCCTGTCTCTCAGTTAGAGGCTTCCTTCCCTGTCATGGTCTGCATCACCAGTGCATGACATGCACTGCACAGAATGCTGCTTATGTCCCGTTTCCATGGAGACAGTTGACAGAGCTGCACTGAGGCCAGCACTTACCTGCTCTTCCAACTTCACCTTGCTTTCTGTCATTTGTTCTATGAGTTTACCAAGTTTCTTCAAAGACTTAAGGTCACTTCCCACTTCCTTCTCTATGAACGCAGACACGTACGAATAAAGCTCATCGTCATGGCTACCTTGGCCTAGCCGCTCGCTTCCAACAAGAGCCACAGTGTCCACGTCACCTACAGAGAGGGAAAGCATCTACTCAGCAGCACTGCCTTGCAGGAAGTGTAACAGCCACGAGGCTATAAGAAAGAGATGCAGGTCAAGTACACTAGAGGTTTAACTGAGGTCTGGAGGCAGCTCCGTGGGAGAGCACTTGCCTATTATGTACCAGACCCTGGGTTCAATTCTCAGCACTTCCTGATCATTTGACTAGAACATATCCATACTATATCTCTTGTTCCATATCCACGCATCTGAGTGTACACAGATAGTACCTGAAGGAAAAGGGCAAAGCAACTGATCAACCAATTACCAGAGATGCTCATGGGCTGAGAAAGTTTAGAGCAAAGGAAAAGTTCTCCAAATTTCAGAGTTTACAAGAGTCATATGTATGACAATACGTAACTTTCCACAGTTGATAAGGAACCATACAATGATCTAGAATCAAAGGGTTCTTCTGGCTTTAATTAAATATAGAAAATAATATTGAAATATCTATTATTGGAACATATTGAAAAAAAATTGAGATGGTATCCCATACATAAAAACCCGTACAGATAAGACTTTTAAAACCATATTTACTTATTGCAAGAGAAGATGGCAACAGAGGACAACATTTACTAAACATTAAAACTAGTAATGAGGGACTAGATAGATAGGTTGGTAGTTAAGAGCTCTGACTGCTCTTCCAGGGGACTCAGGTTCAATTCCCAGGACCCACATGGCAAATCACAACTGTCTATAACTCCAGTCCCAGGGGATCCAACACCCTCTCTCAGACATATATGCAGGCAGAACACTAATGCACATAAAATAGTAATAATAAGTAATAATAATAGAAAGCCAAGCAATGCAGAGATGGCAGTGAACTTTACTCTTATTTCAGATTAGGAATTCTCCTAGTTTATTCTGGGCTTAAAAGCTGATGTTTCCCTATGAACAAGCCCTCATGCTCCAGGCTCTGCTTTCTTCCAATATCATAGGATATTGGAAGACACAGGTTAAGTTGCCACTTAACTAATACTTTGTGGAGCAAGGGTCAAATACACAAACAAATAATTTCTAAACATTTTTAAACAAATTAAGAAAAATTGTTTTACTCAATAAAAATCCACTTCAAAAGCAACTAAACTGGCAGTGTGGTAGTGCGTTCCTATAATCACAGCACCAGGAAGCAGAGGCAGGTGAACCCAGAGTTGGAAGCCAACCTGGGCTACACAGTAAAAAAAAAAAAAAAATTAAAAACAAACGAACAAAACAACAACGAAAAACCCCTTAAAAAAAGAAAGAGAGGTTTAAAAGCAATTAGATCACTTCCTTTTGTCCTAGACTCTGTGGTTCAATGGCACCACTTATGTGCTCGGCAGCTGTGTCACAGACTCGGCCACCCTGTACCTCAGAGAAGCCTCCTGAGAGCCTCGTGGCAGAGCTGAGGGGTGCATGACTCACATGTGGCTTCATACACGTTCTTCTCCCAGTCTTCCATTAAGGCTCTGTGACAAATGGTGTCTTTTCAAAGTAGCTGCTTCTATTGATAAGCTAATTATTTTTTTAAATTGTACACCCACGTATACACACACACACATTTTGGTTTAGTTTTTGTTTTTGAGGCGGGGCCTCTCTATATAGCTGTGGATGATCCTGCCCTCTGACCCTCCTAACTCCACACTCCCAATGCATGCTGAGTGAGACTACATGTGTTCCACCACACTGGTGTATGCAGTGCTCGGTGCTGAACCTGGGGCACTGAGCATGCTGGGCAAGCATTCTATCAGAATCTAAATGAAGACATGCCTAAATGAAAATGTAAGAATGAGATACTGCCTAAATATTTATGTACAGAGTAACAGAACATACCAGAGGATGGTGGCTCATACCTACCTGAGGCCAGCACTCAGGGGCTGAAGGAGGACTAACCCAAATTCAAGGCCAGTTTTAACTACCTAGTAAGATTGTGTATCAAACTCCTACAAAAAAACTCCCCAGTTTCAGGACCAGAGAGATGGCTCGGCAGGCAAAGTGCATGCCTTTCAAATCTTACAACTTGATTTCAACCAGAATCCATATTAAATAAATATAAATATAAATAAATATAAATATAAATATAAACATAAATCAGGAGAACTGACTCCACAAAGTTGTACTTTCATCTACACAATCATGCCATGGCAGGTCCACACCCACACATATACAGCACAAGCACACACAGGCACACACAACAGTAATACATACATATATACATACATACATACATACATACATACATACATACATACAAAACAAAACAGTAACAACAAAAAACATTACAGAGCCAGTAAGATGGCTCATTTTGGTAAAGAACTTGCTGAAAAGCCTAATGGCCTGAACTCAATCCCTGGAACTCATATAGTGTAAAAACAACTTCTGCAAATTGTGTGTCCTAAGGTGTGCACATACACACGTGTGAATACACACACATGTGTATACACACACAAACACAAAATGTAAAACAGTTACATTACATGTGTTTGCTGCTTTGTATTCTGTCTCTCTTTCTTCTCCTTACTCCAGAAAACATCCTTTTCCCTTTGTTCTATTTAACTTAGACGAATTAAAATATTTCAGTGCTGAAGATGTAGCCCAGTGATAGTGTGCTTGCCCACTGTAAGCAAAACACCCACATCCAATTCTCAGTTCTGCAAAAATAACAAATCAATAAATTAAAACCGCATTAGCCAGCAACGTGGCTCAGCAGGTAAAGGCATCTTCTGTCACTCCTGATGTCCTAAGTCTGAGGCCCAGGACCCACACCGTGGAAGAACAGAGCTAACTTACAAGTCCTCTGGCCTTCACACATACACCACGGCATACACAGGCCTATGCCTAACTACACACACACACACACACACACACACACACACGATAAAATGAAATAAAAAACTTTATTTACATTTACAAACACGAGGAACAAGAGGCCACTGGTAGCAGAAATAAAACAAGACTAAGTCTCAACTTCCAAACTACAAAATAAGTAATAATGTATGCCTCAGCCTATACAGGTTAAAAAATGAGACTAAAATTCATGTTTCCTAGCTTTCAGTCCAAAAATCTTCTTTCTTTTTAAGATTTATTTATTTTATTTATATGAATACACTGTTGTTCTCATCAGACACACCAGAAAAGGGTATCAGATGCCATTACAGATGGTTGTGAACCACTATGTAGTTGCTGGGAATTGAACTCAGGACCTCTGGAAGAGCAGTCAGTGCTCTTAACCACTGAGCCATCTCTCCAGCCCCAAAACTCTTCTTATTCTCTTCTCCATATACTAACAGAACTGATCTTTCTATATCTAAATTTTAACAATATCTACCATAGAGATGGGAAGTTCAGAGTCATCCTCCGCTACATAGCAAGTTTTAAACCAGCCTAGGCTACATAAGACATGGTGTCTCAAAAAACAAAACAAAACAAAACAAACAAACAAACAGAATAATCTGACTGCACTCATGTCCTAAACTCATTATCTTAAGAATCATCCATAAGGGCTGGAGAGATGGCTCAGCGGTTAAGTGCACTGACTGCTCTTCCAGAGGTCCTGAGTTCAATTCCCAGCAACCACATGGTGGTTCACAACCATCTGTAATGGGATACAATGCCCTCTTCTGGTGTGTCTGAGGACAGCTACAATATACTCATTTAAGTTAAATAAATAAATTTTTTAAAAAATAGTAAATTAATTTTCAAAAAGACAAGTCTAGGCTTAATTATCCTGCATATAACTAAAAAATTAATAAAGAGCTAAAAAACCAAACACTCTTAATATTTTAGATGCATTCTAATTCTGTGACCTAAACTGATCTCCAAATCATGGGAATCCTCCTGCCTCAGCCTCCTAAGGGCTGGGATTTCAGACGTGAGCCATACCTGGCTTGACAGATTTTTATGTCTCTCCCTTTTGATTTTTTATAAAGAGCATTCACCGTTGCACAGCAGTTAACTGAGCCACTGTGGACACGGACAAAGTTCTTAACAAGCAGTTTGCATCTGACATTTTAAAATGACTGATCAGTTGATATCAAGACATCTGGGTAGGAAAAGGTAGAGATTTGTTTGTATTTTTTGGTTTGTTTTCTTGTTTGGTTTTTTGTTTTGTTTTGTTTTTTAACTTTTAGTAAAATGGCCGGGCAGGTATTTATTAAACTTTTGAAATTTGATGTGTATAGGTGTTTGACCTGCATGTGTCTGTGACCACATCTGTCAATGCACACAGAGGCCAGAAGAGGGCACTGGATCCCCAGAACTGCAGTTACAAGCAGTCGTTAGCACTCTGTAGGTGAAGTCAGCTCCTCTGAAGAAAATCAAATTCTCTTAACAGCTAAGCCCATTCCTGTGTCTGTCCATTTCTTTGTTTATTTGGCAGTGGTAGGGCCCAAGTTCAAACCCAGGGCTTCAAAAATTCAAAAGGGAATGCTGGTACTGTAACTTCCCAGGCCATTTCAGGCTTTGAGGGTATTATTATTATTATTATTATTATTATTATTATTATTAGGATTTGCTCGTTTAATTAATGTGCACATGTGTTGGCTTCCATGAGTTTACATGTACCACGTGTAAGCAAGAGCCCTGAGATGCCAAGACTGGACATTTATACCTCTAAAACTAAAGAACTGAGCTGGCATGTGGGTCCTGGGAACTGAACCCAGGACCTCTGTGAAAGCAGGAAGCCATCTTTAAAGCTCCGAGGTAGGGAGAGCTTATCAGAAGCCAACAGTAAGAGCAAACCTTCTGCCTAGGAGCCACGTGGTAACGTGGGCACCCTTTCTCTTACTGCTTGTCAAGGTCACTGAACTTACCTGTTAACACAAAAGCTCCTAACAAGGTGGGGCATGTAAATCTGTAAAATAGAGACCTGCGGATCTGGAGTCTAAGGTCATCCTTAGTCACATAGTAAGTCTGGGGTGAACCTGGGTTACACTCAACCTTGTTAAAAAGAAAAAAAACAGAATAACAAAACCAGTCTCTTCAGAGTACTGGATTCCTAATAACCTGCCACGTTTATCTCATCAAAGTGAAATGACAAATATCCACAAGCCTGACATAGTTTCCTGTCCTATGTACCGGTCTTTTCCTTGTCACCTACCCAGACCAAGCCCCAGGACCTAAGCTTTGTGCTACCTGAAGCAAATTTTAACTGCATATCCACTGAAGGCAAAAGTACGAGTAAGCGATTATCAGACCTCTTCCTTGAACCCAGTAACAGTGACCAGCATTACTCCCTCCAAATACCTGATAACGAGCTGATGGTTCATTAAAACGACAGGTCCCAGTGAGGTCAAGCCAGTCCACTGCACTAGGTGGAGTGTCAAAGTGTTCTTTCTATAGTTTAGTCTTAGAGAGACAAAAGTCCACGTGCGGAGATAACTAATATTTATTACTGTCTAAGCATTGTACAAAAAAAAAAAATACTTCATTTAAAAGATCGTAGGCTAAGAAACCTCTTTTGCAGACTCTGAAAGAGCAAGCTTCCAATGACAGCTAGACAAAAAGAACTAAAGATTTGGGGCCTGCTTACTTTTCTCCTCTGTGTTCTTCGTGTCGTCACCGCTCTCGGGGCAGCACTGGCAGAAAAACAGGTGTGGCAAACAAGTTAGACTAAAGTAAGTGGGATTCATGCAGAACTCCAAAAGGTCCCGTACTGTCGGGCGGAGGGGTCCTAGGCGCCTCTCCCAGGGGCATGCCTGACACTACTGTCACCTTCCCAGAGACCTAGACCACCTCCCCAGGAGCCGAGTTACCCTGCCCGGACACTGAAGCCACCTTCCCACCAACTCTCAAAACTGTCATCTTCTGGGACATCGGACACTGCACAGTGACTATCTCCCCTGGGACGCCCTTGACTGCCTCGGGCCGAGGGAACCTCCGCCACACGCTTCCAAGTTAATCTGGCGGGAACAAAGTCTCGGAGGGGAGGTGGGGGTCTATGCCACCTCACAGGGTCGCCAGCGTCCCTTCCCCGGGTTTCCAGGGACGCCTCACCCGGGCTGCCGGCACCTCGCCGATCTCGCCAGCTGCAAGCATCCTGCCTCCGCACGAGTCCTGGATTCCATGCACCGCCAGCCTGGCCTGCAGAGTCTGGCTAGGGAACACACCGACTAGGCGACTAAACAAGCCTTCAGAGATACCGGGTTGAGCGCCACCTCGACTTCCTATCGCCGACTCTCTGGTTCCGTTGTCTTGGCCTAGAGAGGCATATCTGCAGCACCGCTGTCCGTTCCGTGCCGCCCCCTGCTGGTCAGCTGTCAGGACTGCCGCTCAGAAAACCCAGCGACCCTACTGCTTCCCAGGCTGTGGAGGATAGCATCCTCCTCTGTGGCAGAGCTCCCCTCACTTCTTTGGAGTTACTAAAAATATAATTCGGCCCTTGCATAGTGACTCACACTTGTAATCCTACTATTTGGTAGGTGAAGGCAGGAGGATCAGGATTTCAAAGTCAGCTCCAGCTACACACTGAGTTCAAGGCCACCCTTGACTATAGATAACAAGGTCTAAAAAAAAGACAAGGAGAGGAGAAGGGAGGGGAAAAAGAAAATACTTTGGCCTTCTTATGCTGGTGAGCCTCATAATTCGGGAGAAGAGGCAGGAATATTGCCACTAGTCCCAGTCCAGCTCGATCTATAAAGTGAGTTCAGTATCAGCTAGAGCAACATAGAAAACATCTGTCTCGAGAAAACTCACTGAGGTGCAGGCATGTGCACAAAACACCCATACACATAAAATGAAAACAACATTTAGGAGCTGGTGCACACCTTTTAATCCCAGAACTCAGGAGGCAGAGGTAGGTGAAGCTTTCTGAGTTCAAGGCAAGCCTGATCTACATAATTAGTCGCAGGACAGACAGAGCTATCTAGTAAAACCCTATATAAATAAATAAATAGGGTCTGGAGAGATAGCTTCAGCAATTAAGAGTACTAGCAGCTCTTCCAGAGAACCCAGGTTCACTTCTTGGCACCCACATGCCAGCTGACAGCCATCTGTCTGTAACTCCAATTCCAGGGCATCCAACAATCAATCTCTCTGCACTCTCTAAGCACCAGACACACACTTGGTATACAGTCATACATCCAGGCAAAACATTAACACACTTTAAAAAATAAAAATAACAAAATAAAGTTTAAAATTTAAAATTAAAAGTCTAGGCTATATTACACCACATAGTTGTATTTGAGTCTGCTGACCTTAGAGCATTAACTTATTAATTTGCCATAGCCCAAGAGTGTGGAGATGTACAAGAATTAGTGAACCAGGCTAGGCATGGTGCCACAAGTCTATAATTGCAGTACTTTCAAGGCTGAGGGAGGAGACTCTTGAATTTGGGACCAGCCTGGCCTATATACTGAGCACCTATCTTAAAAAGGAAAAAAAGGAATGAATGAATGATTGAATGAGTGAATGAATGAATTAAAGACAAAGGAAAGAATGTAAGGTAGATAACTATGGAGAATAATCTTAGAGGAAGACAATGTAGAAGCCACAAGTCTAAACTAAATAAATTATATGATTGTGGTGATTTGAATGAGAATGCCCTCACAGGTTCATGTTTTTGTTTTTGTTTGTTTTGTTGTTGTTGTTTTTGTTTTTTTTTAAACAGGGTCTTACCTAATCCACGTTTACCTGGAATTCCTTACATATCCCAAAGTTCCCTTAAGCTTCTGATCCTTCTGCCCCCATCATCTGAGTGCTTGGATTACAGGCTTATGACTCTCCACAAATCTTGATTTATTTTATTATATTTTATTTTACCCTGAGTTGAAGTCTGGCAAAATATTAGACCTAAAGTGCTATGGGATACTTTAATTTGGTCAGATTGCTACTTGAAGAAAAATACCATTTTATTTTTCTTTACACCAAAGCATTAACCAGCTGTGATGAGATTTTCTTGAAGACAGTCCTTCCTACTTGGGAGCTGTCAAAGGTAAGAAACCCATTCTATTAATATACATTATTAACCATAATAAAAGGCCATAGCTGTGAAAGAAGCTCCCATTCAAGCACAATTAACAACTAGTAAGGCAGTCTGTTTTTGAAGTCCTAAAGGTGTTTAGGGTTCCTTGCACATTAGCAAGACACTTCCCAGGCGCCGATGGGGCGTAGTATCCTCGGGGAGCGGTGGGCGGGCGGAGCGGGCCCCGCCCCGGGGCGTGGTCGGCGCGACGCTGCGCCGCACGTGTGCGAGCCCGGCGGCTGGTGGAAGAAGCTGTCCCTCTAGGTCCCCGCGCGGTGCTGTCCGAGTGGGTCGGCGCTGGCCGCCGCCTCCGAGTCACTACCGCCGCCCTCCCGCGCCCTTCTTCGCCGCTCCGCCCGCGCCTCAGGCTCCAGGTAAGTGCGCTGCTTTGCGGCGTGGCCCCAGGCCTCCGGAGAGGCGCGCGGCCCGGGAGGGAGGGCGGCCGTGGTCGCAGCGCGCGCCGCTCGGGGTTTCTCCGCCGTCGGCTCCACGTTCCCCGCTCTCCAGCCTCTGCTCCACGCTCTCGGATCCTTGATCCCAGACCCCTAATTCCCGATCCATACTCCCCGATCCCGGCTCTTCGCCCTCATCCATGCCGGTGGTCAGGCGGCGCCGCTGTAGGCTAGAACCTTCTTTCCCTCTCCTTCCTAGCTTTGCGGTGCCTCAGGCGCTCCTCAAACTGTTGGAAAAGCAAACCGACCTTTCCCCGGTCTTGCTCAGCGCTCCCAGGTTGCCCGGCCAGCCTACACTGGTCCCAGCCTGGTGCTGGGTACTGGCCGCAGATGTTTTACTTGCTGGGCAGGCCTTAGGGGCCGCTGCTCTTCTTAACCCTGGAGAAGCGATCAGGCTGACATCTGGATTCTTTCTCCAGCCTTTGCTGAGTGACTGTGCAGACTGCTTACCCTTTGGGCCATACCACCAGCCCTTCACTGAGGGGCTTTAAAATGACCAGCACGTTGCTGTTAACTAATGCCTGTCAAGGAAGAAGAGTTGGGAGAGACTTTAGTCAAGGCCAATTCTTAAAAAAGAAAAAAAAAATCTCTAAAATATAGCTGTTACTTTGGCTTATTTCCACTTTTAACGACAAAAATCCGTGGCCATCTGTAAAACACTATGCTCCAGTGTCAGGGGAATGGTTTTATTATTGAAGGAGCTGTCAGAAATCAGACTGCTCACTGTAGTGAGAAAGGGTAAATTACGTCCAGTCATTAGCAAATAACCAACAGCCAGAATTTGTTAATTTAATAAGTTCATTTGAACACATACCTCCTTTGTTTTGAGATAGTAATTACTATGTAGACCAGGCTGGCCTGAACTGGAGACACGCCTCTTGCCTCAGCCCTCTGAGTGCTGGCCTTACAGGAGAGGGACAGCCACTGATGTCCACTCTGAACATCTCTCTCTTTCTTTGTGGAGGAAGGGTTGAGGCAGAGTCTCTCTATTATGTGGCCTGTCAGTCCTGGAATTCTCTGTGTAGACCAGGCTGGCCTGGAACGAACGCCTAGGCTTGGGTCACTGCCAGCTCAACACTTCTGTTGGAAGCTGGTGCAATACAGAGTACCGATGAGCCTGAGATTGGGTAGCATACCTGTTACCCTGACTCCTAGCTGGGGTCTTTGCAGCCTCTCTTCTGCCCCCATGGAACTCTCACACATTTTTCAAGTCTACTTTACTTCAAATCTTTAAAACACTTTTACAGACCTAAAGCAGACGGGCAGGCTCAGGCAGCAAAAGTCATGCATGCAGCCTGCCTCAGGGACTTTACAGTCAAACTGCGCACCTCACCTCGCTTCCAGATGCAAAGGGAACACCAGACCTTGAGAGTCAGATCCCAGGTCTTGCCATTTATAAGTGGGTCATCTGGGTAAGTGTGACTTCACCCCAGACCACACCTTCCTCTGCTTTACTTCTGAGTGGCTTGCATGTCCTGATACTGGGATTGTTTGTTTGCAATACTGAGGACTCAACCTAGGGCATACTAGACAATGTTCTGCTTCTGAGCACATCCCCACAAAGTTATTTTGTTTTTAAATATATCTTTAAGTAGGTTGTAATCTGTTTGACGGCAAGAAGTCTTCCATTTTTCTCCAGTGCCTACTCAGTATATACTCAGTAAATGTTAAAGTAGATGACTCTGATAAACTTAATAGTTTTTTCAGATTAGGATGTGGAGTGAGTTCTGCCATTAAAGCAAGTAGTGCCTGCTCTTTCAGGCCTAAGCAGGAAGATCACAAGTTCAAAGCCCACCTGGGCTACATTAACAGGGACATTCTAAGCATCTTAGCAAGACCCTATCTCAAAGTGAGAACAGGGCCGTGTGGTTCATTGTTAGCATGTTTGTTCATCATGCTCAGCATTTCATGAGACCCTGTCTCAAAAAACAAATGTGTCTAAAGGAGCAAACCATGGTCAAGCAGCAGCAATAGCTCAAGAATCAACAACTGAGTAAGAAGTGTCTCAGGGACATGCTGTGGTGACACACACCTTAAATCCCAGCACTTAGGAAGCAGAGGCAGGTGAACAGCCAGGGCTATGTGGGAAGACCTTATCTCAAAAAAAGGGTCCTGAATGCCATGTCCCCTCTCTCCAGGGAATAATAAATGCCACTGAGCAAAGGTGAATGGCAGCAGGTATCAGAGACTGTATCCAAGGCATCGTGCTTTAGTCTTCCAACAATTTAAGACAGTAAGTGACCCACCTACTAAATGGCAAGACCTGAGATCTGATTCTCAAGGTCTGGTGTTCCCTTTGCATCTGGGAGCCAGGTGGGCAGTCTGACTGTAAAGTCCCTGAAGCAGGCTGCATACATGGCTTTTGCTGCCTGTGCCTGCCCGTCTGCTGAGAGCTGTGGCCTCAGGCTATCAGGCTCTTCCAGGAGCTGATTATTTGCAGCCCATTATTGTAATTACTCTTCCTCAGTGGTTGCTCAGCTGGTCATGTGTGTGTCTTAGAATTTGCTTTATGTTTATTGTCTACCCATGGCTGTTTCTGGTTTTTCATTAACCTTAGACGGCTAGGATATTTTTAGAGATCATTTATGGTTTTTATGGATAAGTTCACTTTTCTGTCTCTTTGTAATAAAAATGGGAAAACTTCCATTCTTAACTCCAGTTTTCAGTAAGATCAAGTACATAGACGCACACAGTCCAGAATATCTGTGTTTTGCTTGCCCTGTGTTTGACCCTCTCCTAAGCTCCTCTTTACTGGGGACAGATGTGTGGTGTCTTAGATTTTGCTCTGTATGTTGCAGATAGTCCAGTTAACTAATCTTGTTTTTTGTCTATGTCTTTACATTTATTTTTTAAACATATTTTAGATTTGTTTTTAATTTATTTTTATGTATTAATTTATTTTTGTTTATTTTATTTGAATGCTCTGCTGCATGTGCACCTGCATGCCCCCAAAAAAAGGCCATCAGATCTCTTTATAGATGGCCATGAACCACCATGTGGTTGCTGGGAATTGAACTCAGGACCTCTGGAAGAGCAGCCAGTGCTCTTAACCACTGAGCCATCTCTCCAGCCTGACTGTGTCTTTTTAAATGTGGTGATGTACACGTAATAACTGGTATAGTGGACCACTTCTACAGTCCTAGCACTCAGGAAGCTAAGGTTGGAGAGTTAAGAGTTAAAGCCCAACCTTGTATATTTACAATTTATGATTTGTTTTGTATTACTTTTATCTCGTGTCTGTGTAATGGTGTGTGTGTGTGTGTGTGTGTGTGTGTGTGTGTGTGTACATGTGGAGGTCAGAGAACCATGATGGGAGTCAGTTCTCCCCCTCCACCACGTGAGTCCTGAAGACTTAACAAGTCTGGCATTCGCACTCCCTTACGCTGAGCTCTCTTGCTGGCTTTGCACCTTACTTTTGAGAGGAGCTCTCACTGAATGTGGAGCTCAACAATTCAGGTAGATCGTCTAGCAGAGAGCCCCAAAGATCAAGTTCAGATCGTCATCCATTTGAGGCAAGCACTTTACTGACTAACCACCTTCTTGCTGTTTTGAGTCAGGATCTCATGTATCCCTCGCTGGCCTTGAACTCCTGGTCCTTCTATTTCTCCCTTCCAGTGCTGAGATTGCCCGTGTATGACACCATACCTGGCTGACTTTATAGGTACCGTACAAGAGCTCCCATAACTCTTGGTACATGTGCTTTTGTTTTATGCTACTGTATTTTATCAGTTTTGAAAAGATAATACATATGCCTGGAGCAAGAGTATAATAAAATAATGGCAGAAACACAACTATTATTACCTAACCACCTAGGTCCTTCCTAACTGCCTGGGTCCTCCCTTACCACCTGGGTCCTCCCTCACCACCTAGGTCCTCCCTCACCAACTGGATCCTCCCTCACTACCTGGGTCTTCCCTAACCACCTGGGTCTTCCCTAACCACCTGGATCCTCCCTCACCACCTGGGTCCTCCCTCACTGGTCCTCCCTCACCACCTAGATCCTCCCCAAGAAGGAATTGCCTTTTGCAGTTCCTAGATAGTTGTGGCTGAGTTATTCAGCTTACTTATTTTTAATTTGTTTTACATGTATGCATGTGTACCTGCTTGCCTGTATATGTACTGTGTGCACAGATATCTACACACACCAAGACCGAGCCCTGGATACCCTAGAACTGATGTTACAGGATTTGATTGTGAGCCTACTACGTGAGGGTTCTGGGAACTGAACATGAGTCTTCTGAAAGAGCAGCAAGTACTCTTAACTTCTCAGCCATCCATCCCTTTAGCTCCTAAATTCTGTTTGGTGGTGGTGGTGCTGCTGCTGTTGTTTTTAGTTTTCAAATTTTATGTGTGTGAGAGTTTAATCAGCATGTGTGCGTGTATACCACACACACATTTGGTTTCTGCAGAGGTCAGAAGGCATCAGATCTCTTGAAACAAGATAGGGACGGTTGTATGTCACTGTGTAGGAAGGTATTAGGAACCAAACCCAGGTCCTCTGCCAGAGCAGTAAATACCCCTACCTGCAGAGCCATCTTTCCAGCCCCTTTCTAAATTATGTTCTTAAGATAAATTCCTTAAAAAACAAAAAATAAAAAATCCTCACATAATTCTGGCTTAAAACGACGTGTGTGTGTGTGTGTGTGTGTGTGTGTGTGTGTGTGTGTGTACACGCACATGTGATGTTTGTTTGTTTGCTTGTTTGTTTTTTGAGGAAGGGCTTGTTTCTTTATAGCCCTCACTGGCCTGAAACTCACAGAAATCCACCTGCATCTACCTCCCAGATGCTAGGATTCTAGGCATGTGGCACGGGACCTGGCCACTCTCAGGACTCTGGTACAAGCTGCTGTGCTACTTTTCTTCTTTTATACATTGGACTGCACAGCAATGTCACAATTACTTATTTTCTCATTCAGAGTTACTTTTGTATTGTATTTATAGGTATGTGTGTTGTTGTGTGCCACATATTTGTGATTGCTTTAGAAGTCCAGAAGAGAGTGTCTGTTCCCCTGGAGCTGGACCTGCAGGTGCTTGGGAGCCACCTGATATGTGCCCTAGGAATCAAACTCGGGTTCTCTGGAAGACCGGCATGTGTTCTTCTTTCTTTCTTTTTTTTCTTTCTTTTTTTTTTTTTTTTTTTAAGATTTATGTATGTGAATCTACTGTTGCTGTTTTCAGATACACCAGAGGAGGACATCAGATCCCATTACAGATGGTTGTGAGCCACCATGTGGTTCCTGGGTATTGAACTCAGGACCTCTGGAAGAGTAGTCAGTGCTCTTAACTGTTGAGCCATCTCTGCACACCCCTGAGAATTATTGTAATAAAATGATTTTTTTAAGGACTCTCTGTACAAAGTTGAGCTTGCTTCTGTTTGCCAAACCAGCCTCTTTATGGGAGATTGTTAACTTTCTACTCTTTCTCCTCTGTCAAATGTTTTCTTGGAGCCTTAAAGATGGAAATGACAAGCGTGTCCCTGAAACGTGGGTGCCTTGTTGTGGAAGATAATGACAGTGTGACCCCACAAGAGGAGACAAAGAAACAGAAGGTGTCTGAGGGCTGTCTGACCAACAGTCAAGATGGGATAGAGAATGATGATCTACGCCACAGTGAGAATGAGCCTGAGGCTCCAGAAGCTGAAAGCACTGTGAAAGATGTCGAGAATTCCAGCGCTCAGGTGCAGGAGGAGGTGGAGGAGGAGGAGGAGGAGGAAGACGGCCTTTCAGAGACAGGGGAAGAGGAGGAACCGGAGAGTTTTGCGGACATGATGAAGCATGGGCTCACTGAAGCTGATGTGGGCATCACCAAGTTCGTGAGTCCCCATCAAGGCTTCTCGGGAATCCTAAAAGAAAGGTGTGTTAGCAAGCATGCTGGCTGTGCTTGTGTCAATGCTGGCCTTCAGAAAGAGGGCTGCAGTGCAGTCTTGTATTTAGCTTTCCCTCCTGATTTCTTCCTAGGATTTATTTAGCCAAGCTCAGCTACTGCACTACAGTCCTGGCCCTTCCACTCTCCTGTCTTTTCTCCCTCCTCCATTTCTCCCATCTTCCCATCCTTCTGTTCTTTAAAAAACAAAACTTTGTTTTTTGAGCCATTGTCTCACTAAGTAGTCCAGTTGACCCATCAGTTGTCTTGAACTCTCAGTCTTCAGCCTCTTGGGTGTTAGAAATTTGGGGGTGTACCTTTACATTCAGCTTTCTGGTTTTGTTTTTCTCTTTTTTAAATTTTGTTTAATGTATGAGTGCTCTGCTGCATACGCACCTGCTTGCCAGAAGAGGGTATCAGACCCCATTTCAGATGATTGTGAGCTATCATGTGGTTGCTGGGAATTGAACTCAGGACCTCTGGAAGAGCAGCCAATGCTCTTAACCACTGGCCCCTTGACTTTCTAAACCCAAGGATTGTTTACACCTTTGATGAAAAAGGGGGCCAGAGTGTCAGAGAGCTGCCTGAATAAGTAAATGGGTCTTGGGTTTTGAGCATGCTGGGTCTGTTACTGGGCTTTCACCCTAAGCCATATGCACACCAAAAAAGCCCTCTTGCTGCACGGCGCCTGTGATACTTCTTTCTTTTTATTTCTCCTCTGCTTCTTTCACTTTTAATCTCATTCTTTCTTAACAGGATCTTGCTACATAAAGCAGGCTTGTAATTCACAATCTAGCTCAATATGAATTCTTAGTTCTTGTCAAGGAGAGATCTCTCATAGGACTGTTTGAATAAACAGAATTTCCCAGTGATACGGGTTGTTAATGTGTGTGTGTGTGTGTGTGTGTGTGTGTGTGTGTGTGTGTAGGTAGAGGGGTGGTATTTGTTTTGTTGAATTCTTTTAGACATTTAAGGTTTTGTATTTCTTTTTTTAATTCACCATACAATCTTAACTTTTTCATCTGAATAGACCATATTTTCAGTAGGGAGGGGTTATTTTGAGCCAGAAATTGGATGTGATCCCATTCAGATAGTAGGTATTTAAGGCTCCTGAGCTTCAGTGTTCATACCTAGAAGATAGAGAATGCCATCACAGTGAGAGTCGCTGGAGGGGTAAGTGCACTAGCGGAAACAAGCTTTCAAGGTAGCTTAGGACGGGCTTACTGCATTCTGATTTAAGTATTTTTAATTAACTTGTTTAGTTTTAGCTAACTAATGACTGTATTTATGACTTTAATACAAACTGTCTAATCTTAGGGGGTGTGTGTGTGTGTGTGTGTGTGTGTGTGTGTGTGTGTGTGTAAGCCTAGAGGCCAACCTCAGGTGCCCTCCTCAGTCACTCTCCACATGGTTATTTTATAAAAATGGATTTTATGTGTATGGTGTGAGTCCCTGCATGTATTTTTCTGCACCACATGTGCACAGTGCCTAAGGAAGATGGAAAGGGGCATCAGGTCCATTGGATAGGCAGTTGCGGGCTTCCATGAGTTGCTGGGGACCAAGCCCATGTTCTCTACGAGGGCAGCTAATGTTCTTAACCATTGAGCTATCTCTTCAATCCTTCTGTATTCTTTTTGAGACAGTCTTAAAACCTGGGGCCCACCAGTACATATAGACTAGCAGGCCTACAGGCTCCAGGGATCCTCTCATCTCTGCCTCCCCAGCAGATACCAGCCCTGTATTACTACACCTGGCTTTTTTACCTCAAACGCAGTTGCTTGAGCTCTATACTGATATGGCCCTAAATATTAATGAACTTTCCTTTTGCATTTGTTCATATTCTCTATGATAATATCTTAGATGCTTCTAGTATAAAACTGAATGCATTTCAGTGTTCATTAAAATAAGAGAAAATTACTTGGTACTACTTGACAATAAAGATTTTCTTTAAATCTCTTGTTTTGAATGATAGTAAACTTTGTCCTAAAATTAGAAAGTAAAACAACATTCACTTCTTGAACGCTTTGGTTTTCTTTTCATTAGATACTCTGACTTTGTGGTTCACGAAATCGGGAAAGATGGACGGGTCAGCCATTTGGATGACTTATCTGTTCCAGTGGACGAAGAGGTAAAAATGTCTCCAGAAAAGCCATCTTTTGTATATTGTCACTCTTCCTAATAACCCTGGAAATGAAGGGTCACTGTCTGTGTGTGACTCTCTTGCTTTCTTGTGGTTAAAGGACCCTCCAGAAGACGCTCTCACTGTCCTGACCGCTGAGAACAAGCAGCAGTTGGAGGAGCTTCAGCTTTTCAAAAATAAAGAAACCAGTGTTGCCATCGAGGTATGCAGCGCAGGAAGTGAGGTCTCGGGGCTGCCCATTGGGTGGATGTTAACACTTGACCACTGAAGAGTATCTGTGCTTAACAAGGGTGATTTATCTGATTTATCGTATTGCTTCCAAAGGGCACAGTCTACCATCAGTAGAGCATATTGTTTAAATCAGGGCAAATAATCAACTTCAGGCTAAATATATCAAGGAAAAAAGTTGGTTTGGTTTTATTCTTACTGAAGCAGGATCTCAGTGAGGGCTGGATTTGAACCTAGCTCCACCATGCAAATGCTGAGATTACAGTGGTCAGTGTATCTCTCTATAACCTAGACTGGCCTAAAATTCAGCCTCAACTTCATCATGCCTGGCTAATGCTTTTCTGCAAAAGGAAAGTCTGTGAGTGCAGTGTAACCAAGATTTGCTATTTAGAACCACAGACAGACTCGTCCCTCCATGGTGGTCAGGCACCATACCCTTGTGCTCTGGCCTTACAGCATCTTAGTCACTGGGAGACTAAGAGGGGAGGGGAAGGAGCTTGGAAGCAGAGGAGGAAGCCCTTTGCTCAGCCTGAATCCGCTGCTGTCTGAGAAAGGGAGAGCTCAGATAACAGGTAGAAACCAATGCCACCGTTCAAGCTTTTTCCTGTGGAATTTTATTTCCCTAGGTTAGTCCATGTAGTGATACTGTGGTGTTAACTAAACATGGTGCTGAGGGTCAAAGGCTTCCTTCACTCCAGTCATGTGCTCTGCACTGAGTCTCCCCACTTCCCTCTGGTTTTGTTTTGAGATAAGACCTCATATGGACCAGACTGACTTGGAGCTGAAATTCACTAGATAATCAAGGGTGGCTTTGAACTTCAGGTCCTCCTTCCTCTCTCTGTCTCCTAAATGCTGAGATTATAGATGTGAGCCGCCTTACCAGCTTTATAAACTACTAGGGATCAAACTCTGGACTTTGTGCTGGGCTAGCATTTTGCTGCTGAGCTATACCCCCAGTCCCAAATCACAGTTGTAATAATCTGGGGGGGGGAGTGCTGCTGGGCCTGGCTTGAGCATCTGAAGCCTCAGAGCCCACCCCCATTGACACACTTCCTCCAGAAGGCCATACCTCCTAATAGAGCCACTCAGTTTCCTCCAGCTTCTCACAGCTCAGTATCTTCCTCCAACACACCCCTGCGTTCCTTTCCCACCAAAACTTTCCAGAAATAGGAAATTGTGAACATTTAAGGTTCTTAAGTTCCTGAATTTACTCATAGACAAAATCCCCGACAGTACCAAGTAGAAAGGTCCTAGCATAGGTTGTGCTCTCTCCCCACCCCCTCCTTCTCCCTATCCCCCTCCCTTTTCCTCCACTCCCTACCCCTTCAACCCCCACCCCCACCCCCACCCCCTTTGCCTTGGTTTGACTTTGTGTGTTTTGGGACAGGCTCTCTCTCACTGTCTAGCCTAAGATGGCCTGGGACTCTTGAAAATGCTAAACTGGTGCCAGTTGGACTTTATCCCCAACCCTGAGAATAAGGTCACTTTTCTGGTTTGGTTTGGGTTTTGGTGGATTTTTTATTTGAGACAGTTTCCCGTAGAGCCTGTTCTGGCCTCCAACTGCGTAGCGTAGAACCATCCGGATCCTGATCTCCTACCTCAGTCTTTCAGGAGCTGGGGTTACAGGTCCACACCACCGTCCTTGACGACTGTGTCTCCTGTGTGGGTGTGTGGAAGCACAGTGCGTAAGTGCATATGTGCTGTGGAAGCCAGCCTCACCCTCGGGTGTCACTCCTTGGGAGCCATCCACCCTGATTTTTGAGCAGTCACTTGATCTAGAGCTCTCCCAGTTAGCTAACCCACCTAGCTGGCAGGTGAGCCCTGGGCAGCTGTCTTCTCTGCTCCCTGTTGCTGGGACTGCAAGTGTGTCTCACCACACCCAGCTGTTTGGAATGGGTTCTAGAAGTCCATCAAAGTGCTGATTGCTGGCAAAGTGCTAACTGAATTATCTCCTCAGCAGCTCAGGTTGTGCCTCTGCACAGTTTTATTGGCGCCAGTCAGAAGTTACAGAAACAAACCCTGTTCTTTATGTGCTGTCTGTCTTCTATAGCTTCT